>JAAONU010000015.1:9707116-10307116 GCA_012932295.1 Cyclina sinensis | reverse complement strand
ATGACTCATCAGGGTTCAAAAACTAGGTCACAGAGCCCTTAAATGTAAAAACCATTTTAACACTCCAGAGGTTACATTTTAAGTTCAAATATCCTGGAAATTTGTCAGAAAGGTTGTTATGATTTTTTCTAGCTCAAGTACTAATATGGGTCATCTGGGATCTAAAACTAGGTCACGTAGCCCAAATATGGAAAAACCTTGTTAACACTCTAGAGTTAAGATTTTAATTCCAAATAACGTGAAAATTTGTCAGAAAGGTTGCTTCTATGATTTCAAGCTCAAGTTTGAATATGGGTCATCTGGAGTCAAAAACTAGGTCACAGAGCCCAAATATGGAAAAACTTTGTAAACACTCTGGAGGCTACATTTTTAGTCCAAATGTCCTGGAAGTTTGTCAGAAAGGTTGTTTTAATGATTTGTAGCTCAAATTTGGATATGGGTCATCTGGGTTCAAAAACTAGGTCACGTATCCCTCTATTAAAATTGCTAAAAGGGTTCTGCTCCATTGATCAAAATGGCCACCAGAGCTAAAAATAGATTTTTGTTAATATTTTGCTTCATATGACATTTCCTCCAAGACCACTTGGCCATTTTAAACCAAATTTCACAGAAATGTTCCTTATAATGCCCTTTTAAAAATATAACTAAACTAGATTTTGTCAATATTTGACTTCAGATGACATCTCTTTCTAAACCATTTGGCCATTTTAAACCAAACTTTATAGAAGTGTTCCTTATAAAGCCCTTTTCTAAAATTGCTCAAACCGTTCTGCTACATTGCACATTAGGGCTGCAAAAGCTTAAAATAGAAAAAATTCAAACAACATCTTCTCCTAAATGGTTGGGAGATTTTCCACCAAATTTCACAGAAATGTTCCTTACATAGCCCTCTAATTAAATTGCTAAAACGGTTCTGCTCCATTGGTCAAAATGGCCACCAGAGCTAAAAATAGATTTTTGTCAATATTTGTCTTCAAATGACATCTCCTTCTAAACCACTTGGCCATTTGAAACCAAACTTTACAGAAATGTTCCTTATAATCCCTTTTTCTAAAATTGCTCAAACCATTCCACTACATTGCACATAGGGCTACAAAAGCTAAAAAAAAATTCAAACAACATCTCCTCCTAAACAATTGGGAGATTTTCCACCAAATTTCACAGAAATGTTCCTTACATAGCCCTCTATTAAAATTGCTAAAACGGTTCTGCTCCATTGAACAAAATGGCCGCCAAAAAAATTTTTCATTAATATTTTGCTTCAAATGACATTTCCTCCAAGACCACTTGGCCATTTTAAACCAAATTTGACAGAAATGTTCCTTGTAATGCTCTTTTTTAAAATTGCTCAAACCATTCAGCTCCACTGTACATAAGGGCTGCAAAAGCTGAATATAGACGAAAAATTCAAACAAAATCATCCAAAAGCTGCAAGACCAGTTTCAACCAAATTTCACAGAAATGTTCCTTACATGTCCCTGTATTAAAATTGCTCAGAATTGTTCTGTTACATTGAACAAAAGATTTTCATCAGTATTTGGCTTTAAATAACATCTCCAAAACCACTTGGCCATTTTTTAAACCAGCTTGAAAGAAATGTTCCTTTTATAGCCCTGTATTAAAATTGCTCAATTTAATGGTTCCATTTCCTGTGCACAATTTAATTGCACAAACCTGCTGCAAAAGTAAATGTATAACATGGAAAGAATGCAAACAGTTGCCTCGGACAAGGATATTATACATCTTAATGCATTTTTGATCTGCTAAGATAAACGTACTAACTGTTCAGTAATGCTTGTACAAATAAGGTATGGACTTAAAAAGTTGTTTGTATAAAGAAAGACATTTGTGTAATCAGGTATTGAACATAGAGAAAGAAATTTTATCTTTAAAATTGCATTTTGTTATATTTGAGGAAAAATATGTTTATCAGTGAGTCGTTTACTTAGTTTCCTACAGGGTTGATTATTCCTTTTACAACACCTCAAATGTAAAAGCATATATCAGCACAACTTGATAATGGTATAATTTTGGTAATCACTTAAAGTTAGATTGATTTTAACAATAACTTGGCACAACATCGTCGTAAACCCACGTTCGATCCATTCCGTTTCACTCTATTTATCTACCGTGGGACAATTGGTTGGTAAAAATTTCGTACTCATGAATAATTCATTACCTACTTTCATTGGTTTCCAAAAGATTTCCCTTGCGCAATCTCAGCCAATGAAAGTACTCGTTACAATTTGCCTTTCACGCCCATGTTTAAATCTTGGGAAATACGTCTATTTTAAATAACTTGTCATTATTCATACCCTTCACACTGAAGAGTATCTATTTGTATTCCGGAATCTCATTCGACAAGGAGTAACTTCCCTTTGCTAATAAATATTCATGAAATCGAATAATCTGCGGTCAGTTATCCGACGGTACATAATGTAGTTGTGCGGAATATGTACCGGGGGTCACCGACGATGTTGTGACAAGTGATCACCATTATGAGGCGTTGTGCAGAGCACAATTATTGGGTTGCTACCCCCAGGGTCAAGGTCACACTTTAAAGTCAAGTGTTTAAAGTCTACAATTTGTGTCCGCTCCATAACTTTTAAACCGCTAAAAAATTGTTGAAATAACTTGGCACAAGTGATCACCATTATGATAAGATGTGCAGAGCGCATAATTGGGTTGCTTCCCACAAGGTCAAGGTCACAGTTAAAGGTCAAATATCCACATTTCATGTCTGCTCTATAACTTACTTAATTGGCTTACGAAAAGTTTTTAATTACTTTGCACAAATGATCACCACTATGACACGATGTGCAGAACCCAACTTCTAGGTTGCTACCCCCAAGGTCAAGCTTTAATGTTCTCCATAACTTTTTGACTTTATGGAAGATTTTAAATAACTTGGCACAAATAATTACTATCATGAGACTCTGTGCTTATAATATGCATGGCACAACATCAAGGTCATGGTTGGTTAAAGGTCAAGAAGTACATATTCATGTCTGCTGCGGAAGGGGATTTAGCTGTCCTTCAGACTGCCTTGTGAGAGTTTAGCTTTTACTTTTAAGGGTGTATTGTATCATTCCATGGCTTGTGTCCAGCTTTTAATATTTTCATTACGTTTTAGTGTGGAGAAAAAAGGGACTTTGTCGAGTCAACCAGGTAACCACTAAGTAAAGGAAATACTTAGAAAGTATTGTGGTTTCCTCTAGAAATTTTACATGTACATTGCAAGTCTGTTGAACAAAAGTGTCTGGATGACTGGGAACTTGAACAGGTTAAAGGACTCTTATGTATTTGGAATTTAGGAAGACATTTTTTTTCCTGATTTTCAGATGAAATTTCAAATTGAGACAGGATGACAACACAAAGGAAGGGAAGTGCGGATAAATCAATTCCGCATACACGGTTGGAAGAAGAGGATATGATATGGGAGACATATGAGAGCGGGGAGAAACTAGGTCAAGGGGCCTTTGGAAAGGTCTACCAGGTCCGACACAAGACAACCAATGAACTCTGGGCAATGAAATGTATAAACAAAGAGAAGGTAAATTTGTCCATATGACCAATGTTTCTCCAAGAAGTCTCTTGTATAATTTTGTTGTTGACATAATTCTTTGACAAATCTGCCATGTAGAATAATTCAAGTTTGACCTTGACCTTAAAATGACCTTGACCTTCACAGTCAAAATATTGAATTTTGCTTAAATTGTCATAACTTTGTTATTTATTTATGGATTTGATTAATACATTGACAAAACAACACTTATGACAAATCCCACATTTTGATTATTTCAGGTAAGACCTTGACCTTTAAATGACCTTGACGGTCAATGTCATATTATTGAGTTTTGCTATAACTGGCCATAACTTATTTATGGTTGGATTCGAATCTTACTTGGACAAAACAACATTTATGACAAAGCTGGCATGTTGAGTAACTCAAGTATGACCATGACCATATAATGACCTTAACCTTCCAGGTCAGATGATTGAGTCTTGCTTAAATTGGCATAACTTTCCAATTTATTTATGGATTTGATTCATACTTGGACAAAACAACACTTATGACAAATCTGACATTTCCTTCAAGTATGACCTTGACCTAAAGATGACCTTGACAGTCAAGGTCAAATTATTGAATTTTACTGAAATTGGTCATAACTTTATTTATGGTTGAATTTGATTCATACTTGGACAAAACAACACTTGACAAAACTGACATCTTGAATAATTCAGGTTTGACATTGACCCTAAAATAACCATGACAGTCAAGGTCAAATGATTGAATTTTGCTTGAATTATCATTACTGACATTTTGATTTATTAAAGTATAACCTTGACCTTTAAATCACCTTGACATTCAAGGTCATATTATTGAAGTTTGATTAAATTGGCCATGACTTTGTTATTAACTAGGTTTTCAATGAAAACCGGTTATTGTAATGTTGAAGACGGCAGGAGGGCGGGTGGGCCTCAACTTTTGTTTTCTGCTCAATAACTTGAGTTTGCTTTGGCCTATTGATGGCAAACTTGGTGTGTGGGTAGCTTATATAAAGAGGCAGCTAGGGATTGCTATGCAGGTGTCAGTGATCAAGGTCAAGATCACTGTTGCTAAAAATAGAAATTCAGTTTTCGCTCAATAACTTGAGTTTGCTTTGGCCTATTGACGCCAAACTTGGTTTGTTGGTAGCATATATCAAGAGGCAGCTTGGGATTGTTACCCAGGTGTCTGTTATCAAGGTCAAGGTCACTGTTGCTAAAAATAGAAATTCAGTTTCCACTCAATAACTTGAGTTTGTTTTGGCCTATTGACACCAAACTTGGTGTGTGGGTAGCTTATATAAAGAGGCAGCTTGGGATTGCTACTTAGATGTCTGTGATCATGGTCAAGGTCAGTGTTGCTAAGAAAAGAAATTCTGTTTCCGCTCAGTAACTTGAGTTTGCTGAGACCTATTGACACCAAACTTGGTATGTGGATAGCTTATATCAAGAGGCAGCTTGGGATTGCTACCTAGGTGTCTGTGATCAAGGTCAAGGTCACTGTTGCTAAAAATAGAAAGTCAGTTTCCTCTCAATAACTTGAGTTTACTTTGGCCTATTGAAGCCAAACTTGGTGTGTTGGTAGCTTATATCAAGAGGCAGCTTTGGATTGCTGCCCAGATGTCTGTGATCAAGGTCAAGGTCACTGTTGCTAAAAATAGAAATTCAGATTCCACATTATCACTTCAGTTTGCTGAGACTTATTGAGTGACCACATGATAGAATGGTCAGCCATATAATTTACAAAGTACATCAATACGGTACATATATTATTATTAAGAATTACTAGTTAGGTTTGTTCCTCCCACTACACAAACATGTATGGGGCAAAAATGGGACTGAAATTACTGACCCCCTACATGTCTTGTAGGGTCAGGAACAAGCCCAATAATTGATTTGTTTCATCAACCACTTTTCCCAATCATTTATTTATTGCGGTGTTTCACCATTTCCTTTGTACTAAACCTATATGAATTTCTACTAACCCTACATAGATCACTATCTGCATGCAACCAAAATAACTGCATCATTTTTTCTTCACTGCCATATTTCATTCCAAATTCCTGTCACATCAATACTTGGTTGTTGAAAACCTGGTTTCGTTGCATTGAGGCGCTTCATGTTTATGGTTTGATTTAATTCATTCTGGGACAAAACAACACTTATGACAAAACTGACATGTTGAATCATTCAGGTATTACCTTGACCTGTAAATGACCTTTTCAAGGTCAAGTTATTGAATTTTGCTAACATTGGCCATAATGTCATTTTTAATTCTTTTTAGCTCATCCTGAGCACAAACTGTTCCAGGTGAGCTTTTCTGATCGGTCTTTGTCTGTCCATCGGTTGTCAACTTTTCATTCAAACGACATCTCCTCTGAAACCACCTAGCCAAATTTAATGAAACTTGCCTGGGATGTTCCTTGCATGAAGCTCAACCAAGATTGTTCAAATGGTTTTGGTCAATTGCATTTCTGGGTCACTGGAGCTAAAAATAGATTTGACATGTTGGATCTTTTAAAAATCTTTTCCAAAACCTCAAGGCCTGGAGCTTAGATATTTGGTATGAAGCATCATCTAGTGGACCTTTATCAAGTTTAATCAAATAATGACCCTGGGGTCAAAACTGGCCCCACCCCAGGGGTCAGTTGATTAAATATAGTTTGTCAGAAGGGTTGTTTCGATAATTTCTAGCTCAAATTTGAATATGGGTCATCTGGGGTAAAAAACTAGGTCTCAGAAAACAAATTTGGAAAAACCTTGAAGTAACATTTTCAGTCCAAATATCCTGGAAATTTGTCGATAATTTCTAGCTTAAATTTGGACATGGGTCATCTGGGGTCAAAAAGTAGGTCACAGAGCCCAAAAATAGAAAAACCTTGTTAACACACTAGAGGCTACTTTTTCAGTTCAAATTTTCTAGAAATTTGTCAGATATGGGTCATCTGGGGTCAAAAACAATGTCACAGAGGCCAGATATGGAAAAACTTTGCAAACACTCTAGAGGCAACATTTTCAGTCCAAATATCCTGGACCTTTGTCAGAAAGGTTGTTTCAATTATTTCTAGCTCTGGTTCGAATATGGGAACTAGATCAAATGTGGAGAAACCTTGTTAACACTCCAGAGGTTACATTTTCAGTCCAGATATCCTGAAAATTTGTCAAAGAGGTTGTTTCAATGATTTCTAATTCTGGTATAAATATAGGCCATCTGGGGTCAAAATCCAGGTCACAGAGCCCAAATGTTCAGTCCTGATAACCTGGAAATTTGTCAGAAAAGTTGTTTCGGTAATTTCTATGTCAATTTAGAATATGGGTCATCTGGGGTCAATTAATCAGGTCTATAACAATTTAACATACTCAGGTGAGTGATCTAAGGGCCATCATGGCCCTCTCATCAGAGTTATTGCCCTTTAATGATTTTTATATTTAAGGTTTGTCAAGACTACTTCTCTTCTACTGCTAATGCAATTTGAATGAAATTTTACAGGATTGATTGGTACCTCAAGTTCTTGCTCATATCTAACAGGTTTTTTGGTTGAATGTTTTTTGGCTGAGTTATGGCCCTTGAATAAAAAAAGTTGTTTTGGCCAACAAACTGTCCAATCACCTCTCAATACAACTGCTTAATTGGCTATCAGAAGGCGACACGTGATCACTGATTGCCCTTGATTTTACTCTAACTTCTATATTAAAGTCTTGTCCACACTTCATCTCCAAAACGCTTAGATGATTTCATTGAAACTTCACAGGAATGTTTGTCACCAAGCCTAGTTGTGCATGTTGGATTGTCATCAGGAGTTTCTGCTCAGATTATTTTTGGAAGAGTAATGGGCACTTAGTCAATTCTAGCTCGACTCTTTTTGAAGAAAAAATTGAGTTATTGCTTTCGTAATGGGGTCGTTGTCATTGCCGTTGCCGTTCCCGTCCGAAAACTTTAACATTGATCATTATTTCTTTATTCCTAAATGGATTGTCTTCATACTTGGACATAACAACCCTTTTGACAAGACCTTCAAGTAGACCAGACTAAACTTGACCTTGATTCATAAATGACCTTCACCTTCAAGGTCAAAATATTGAATTTTGCTAAAATTGGCCATGACTTTATTATTGATAGGTGGATTGTCTTCATACTTGGACACAACAACCCTTTGGACAAGATCTTCAAGTGGACCAGACTGAACTTGACCTTTACTCATAAATGACCTTAACCTTCAAGGTCAAATTATTGAATTTTGCTGAAATGGGCCATAACTTTGTTGTTTATTGTTGAATTTGATTTATACTTGGACAAAACAACATTTATAACAAAACTGACATGTTGAATAACTCAGATATGACCATGACCTGAAAATGACCTTGACCATCAAGGTCAGATGATTGAATTTTGCTTAAATTGTCATAACTTTCTTGTTTATTTATGGATTTGATTCATATTTGGACAAAACAACACTTATGACAAATCCGACATTATGATTATTTCATGTTTGACCTTGACCTTTAAATGCGATTGACAGTCAAGGTCAAATTTTGAATTTTGTAAAAAAACTGGCCATAACTTTGTTATTTATGTTTTGATTTGAGTCAAACTTGGATAGAACAACACTTATGACAAAGACAACATAAATTATTTGAGTGTGACCTTAACCTTAAAATGACCTTGACTGTCAAGGTCAATTGATGATTGAATTTTGCATAAATTGTCATAGATTTGTTATTTATTCATGGATTTGATTTATACTTGGACAAAACAAACTTATGACAAAACTGACATGTTGAATAACTCAGATATGACCCTGACCTAAAAATGACCTTGACTGGTCAGATGATTGAATTTTGCTTAAATTATCATAACTTTCTCATTTATTTATGGATTTGATTCATACTTGGACAAAACAACACTTATGACGAAACGGACATTTTGATTTTTTTCAAGTTTTTTTTCAAGTTTGACCTTGACCTTTAAATGACCTTGACATTTAAGGTCAAGTTATTGAATTTTGCTTAAGTTGGCCAAGTCGATGTCAAATTATTATATTGTAATAATTTTATAATTTTACAGATTTAATTCATACTTGGACAAAACAACTCTTATGACAAAACTGACAGGTTGAATAATACAAGTATAACCTTGACCTTAAAATGACCTGGACCTTCAAGGTCAAGGTATACTTTAAAAATCTTCTTGTCACAAACTGCAAGGCCTGGAGCTTAGATATTTGGTAGTATGCACTGTGACCACAGTGGGGTCATTCCCCCTCCCCTGGGGGTCACTCCCCCCTACCCTCCCCACCCATAAACTTTTTTTCTCATTTTTTAAAGTTTTCTGCTATGGCAATAAAATTTGGACCATTTGTACAGTTTTTCAAGATGATTTCAAAAACATTATTCCTTGACCTATATTTTTGACCAACTGACCTACTTCTTGTTTTTTTAGCTACAGCAATGAAATTTGGACCATGTGCACAGTTTTTGTTTTGATTTCAAAAGTGTCATTGCATGACCTATATTTTTGACCTACTTTTTTGTTTTTTAGCTACAGCAATGAAATTTGGACCATGTGCACAGTTTTTCGTTTTCGATGCAAAAATGTCATTGCATGACCTATATTTTTGACCTACTGACCTACTTTTTGTTGTTGGAGCTATGGCGATGAAATTTGGACCATGTGTACAGTCTTTTGTTCCGATTTCAAAAACGTCATAGCATGACCTATATTTTTGACCTATTGACCTACTTTTTTGTTTTAAAGCTACTGCAATGGAATTTGGACTGTGTGTACAGCTTTTTGTTCCGATTTCAAAAATGTCGTCTCATGACCTTTATTTTGACCTACTGACCTACTTTTTGTTTTTGGAGCTATGGCAATGAAATTGCATTGGTTTATTTCTGTGATATGCATTATTACATTCATAAAAATTTCTTTCATCTTTGAACCCAGGTAAGCTTTAGGGCTATTGGCCCTCTTGTTTTTATTTTTTTGTATATAACTTCATTATTTCTTAATGTATCTACTACAAACTTTAAATATTGATTTCTTATCATCACCTACATCATATGTGACAAGGTTCATAATTCTAACACATAAATTGTCAGAATTATCATCCTTGAACTTTGAATTTTTTTTTCCTATGTTGAAAAATTTGGTACATTTGTCTTTCCCTAAAGACTGTATCCAGAGATCACTTTTGAAGTACTTGGAACTTTTCCAACAAATTTACTGAGAATAAAGTAAAGATGAAGCATAAGTTAAACATAGTGATCCTGAGAAAATTTAAACATTAGGTACTAGTTTTTCATGGGTTTTCAACAGAGGTCAAGGTCAGATGATAGTTGAAACTTAGTATTAAAGATTACCATCCTGTGACAAGGCAGTGTGGGGTATTAGTCACCATCTGTGACAAAATTCTAGTTTTGCGACCTTTTTTTAGTCCCCTACCAGTTTCACCGGAGGTTTACCCTCCTTCCTTCAGTCCGTCCGTCTGCCCGTCCACAAAAACTGGATCCAGAGATTATGCATAAAGTACTGAAAATACTTTTATGAAACTTGATATATGAATAGATGGCAGTATGATGATTATACACATCTTTTTTTTTCTTCTTATGTTGAAAAATCTGGTTGCTATGGCAACAAATAGACTTAAAATATGGCAAATATAGCAATATTTGTGATAACTCAAAAAGTACTTCAAATATTGTAATGAATCTTGAAATATGGATAAATGGCAGTATGGAGACCACCTCATTTTTTTTAACCTAAAGGAGGATCGAGCTGTCTGTTTATCAGTCATTTCCTCCGAAAACTTTACCATTGGCCATATTTTCCTTAATACTGAATGGAATTACTTCAAACTTGGCCACAACAATACCTTGGACAAGACCATTCCAATGAAGTACATTTTTGTGACATTGACCTCTGAATGACCTTGACCTTCAAAGTTTTTATGGAGATTATGCATGTCTCAGACAAATTCTTTAGTCAGTTTCCACATATGGCTTGGAGTTAGGGAGATGGACATTGCACCGGTAGGGGACTGTTGCTTTGTCTCTGACAAGCTCTTGTTTACTCTAACTTCTATATTAAAATCTTGTCCACACTTCATCTCCAAAACCACTGGAAGATTTCATTGAAACTACACAAGAATGTTTGTCACCAAACCTAGCTGTGCATATCATCTGGAGTTTCTGGTCAGATTATTATGCTCCCCACGGGGATGCATTTAGTCATTGCCTTCTCCATCTGTCTGTCCGTCTGTCCACACTACCGAAAAGAAATAGGGGGCCATCTAACTGTGAACATAACAAAAGAGAACAATAGAGTTCATTCCGTAACAGTAGAATAAGGGGCCAATGGCCAATTAAATAAAAGAAAATAACATAAGAAAAGGCCCCCTATCCAGTTTTGGCCGCACGTCCCTCCGTCCGTCCTTCCGTCTGTCCCGAAATTTTGTCCGGACAATTTCTCAACAACCACTGGCTTGAATTTACTAAAACTTAATAGGAAGCTTCACTACCAAGATGAGCTGTGCATATTAGCAGCCTGTTCTGATCTATTGATTTTTCACAAAGCTATGCCCCTTTAATGCCCTTTCAACTTACATTTTTGTCCGGACTATTCCTCAGCAACCACTGGCTGGAATACATCAAAACTTCATAGGAATTCACTACCAAGAGGAGGGATGCATGATACTGGCATGTTCCGGTTCAGTGATTTTTCACAAATTTATACCTGTTCGATGCTTTTTTAGCTGTAATTTTTGTCTGGATTATTTCTCAGCAACCATTGACTGGAATTCAATGAAACTTAATAGGAAGCTTCACTACCAAGAGGTGTGCATTTTACCGGCATGTTCCAATTCAGTGATTTTTTACAGTTATACCCCTTTGATTCTTTTTTAGCGGTCATTTTTGTTCCGACTATTTCTCAGCAACCACAAAATTATGCCCCTTTGATGCTTTTTTTATGTAATTTATGTCCAAACAATTTCTCAGCAGACATGGGCTGGAATTCATTGAAACTTGATAGGAGCCTTTACTACTAGTAGGAACATACTAGTGACATGTTCCAGTTCAGCGATTTTTCACAGATTTATGCAGCTTGAAGCCTTACCATCTGTGATTGTTTGTCTGGAGCATAACTCCAAAGCTATTAAGGGGATTATGATGAAAGTGTACACAATGATAGAATGCAGTGAGAGGAATCACAATGTGAAACAACAAAAGCTCTCTCAAGCTTACTTTCGGAATTATCTCCTTTTGATAGCTTTAACTTTTGTCATGAACATAACTCCAAAGCTGTTTTGTTGAAAGTGAAGGTAAAGACAGAGTGAAAGTGCACTGTATTATAGTACATAACTCTTCCTTACCTACATTTTGAATTAACTCCCTTAATTACATTTAATTTGAACACTTTTGTCCAGACTGTAACTCCAAATCTATTAAAGGCATTTGTTGAACATGTGTTATGTTGGGGAGCATCCATCGCTTCCAAGATATCCTTGGTTTTGGCAGTGTTATGGGCCCTTAGTCATTTTTAGCTCACCTGAACACAAAGTGCTCCAGGTGAGCTTTTCTGATCAGTCTTTGTCCGTCGTCCGTCTGTCTGTCCGTTGTCAACTTTTCATTCAAATGACATCTCCTCTGAAACCAAAGGGCCAAATTAAATGAAACTTGCCTGGGATGTTCCTCGCATGAAGCTCCACCAAGATTGTTCAAATGGTTCTGGTCCATTGCATTTCTGGTTCACTGAAGCTAAAATTAGATTTTAAAAGTTGGATATTTAAAAATCTTCTTCTCTGAAACCTCAAGGCCTGGAGCTTAGATATTTGGTATGAAGCATCATCTAGTGGACCTCAACCAAGTTTGAACAAATTATGACCCTGGGGTAAAAACTAACCCCACCCCAGGGGTCAGTTGATTTTACAAAGATTTATATAGGGAAAACTTAAAAATCTTCTTGTCAGAAACCACAAAACCTAGAGTTTAGATATTTGGTGGATCTTAACCAAGTTTGTTCAAATCATGGCTCCTGGGTCAAAAATGGCCTAACCGCAGGGGTCACATGTTTTACATAGAGTTATATAGGAAAAGTTTTAAAAATCTTCTTGTCAGAAACCACATTGCCTAGAGCTTAGATATTTGGTGTGCAGCACTGTCTAGTGGACCTCTACCAAGTTTGTTCAAATCATGACCTTTGGGTCAAAACTGGACCCTACCTGGGGTCCTTTGATTTTACACAAGGATTTATATAGGGAAAACTTAAAAAATCAGCTGCTCTGAAATACCAAGGGCTATACCTTCAATTGTTCGTTGTTATGTCTCCCCCAAACCCCGCCCTTCTGATGGAGACATATTGTTTTTGCCTTGTCCATGGGTGTCTCTTTGTCTGTCTGTCTTTCACACTTTGTTTCCTTTCAATAACTTGAGTACCAGTTGACCCAAATCCTTCAAACTTCACAGGGTTATTGCCCTTATTGAGTACAAAAATCTCTTTTGTGTTTTGGGTCAGTAGGTCAAAGGTCAAGGTCAGAGGGACCTCTAGATTGAAAACTATTTCCACTCAATAACAGGATAACCATTTCACCCAGAGCCTCCAGACTTCATAGGCTGATTGCTTTTACTAAATAGAAGAACCATGTTGTTTTTGGGGCTAGTATGTCAAAGGTCAGGGTCACAGGGACCTGTAGAGTGAAAACTATTTCTGCAGAGTAACTGTAGTACCATTACACCCAGAGCTTTCAAACTTTATAGGATAATTGTAATAGAAGAACCCTATTGTTTTTAGGGTCCATAGGTCAAAGGTGAAGTTCACAGGGACCTGTAGAGTGAAAACTGTTTCTGCTCAGTAACTGAAGTACCATTTTACCCAGAGCCTTCAAACTCCATAGGATGATTGTCTTTACTCAGTAAAAGAACCCAATCATTTTTGAGGTCAGTAGGTCAAAAGTCAAAGTCACAGGAACCTGTAGAGTGAAAACTATTTCTTCTCAGTAACTGGAGTATCATTACACCCAGAACCTTCAAACTTTATAGGGTAATTATATTAGAAGAACCCTATTGTTTTTTGGGTCTGTAGGGCAAAGGTCAAAGTCACTGGGACCTGTAGAGTAAAACTATTTCTGCTAAAAAAATTGAGTACCATTACACCCAGAGTCTTCAAACTTATTGCAAAGCTTTTCAAACTTGCACCTATAAAAACCAATAACGATATTTGTAACATGAGCAATGAAACTCAGATGAGTGATTTAGGGCCATCATTGCCCTGTTATTTACTGTAACTTCTATTAAAATCTTGTCCAAGCTACATCTCCAAAACAGCTTAGGGGATTTATTTTATATAAAACATCAGTAGGGGTTGGGAATAAAACAGTATTATTCATATTCAAGGCCAAACTCACAGCTTTCTATTTTATTAAATAATTATGTCTTCAACCTTCATATAAGAATCTGATGCAGAAAAACATTACTTTACCATTTACCTTCAGTTCATGCTCTATTTTTTGTCTGATCTCTTTTCCAGAGACATATTCAATTATATATTTACACCAGTTTCATTTCAAAGCTACATGTTGGGGGCATATTTCAATTTCCAGTGACAGCTCTTGTTTTTAGCTCACCTGAGCACAAAGTGCTCATGTGAGCTATTGTGATCTCATTTCGTCCGTCGTCCGTAATCGTACATTAGTGCGTCAACATTTTCCTTTAAACAACATCTCCTCCTAAACCACTGGGCCAAAGTTGATGAAAATTTCCTAGGGTGTTCCTAGCATGAAGCTCTACCAAAATTGTTCAAAGAATTCAATTTCATCAAGAACTCTGGTTGCTATGGCAACTTAAAGGAAAAACTTTGAAAATCTTCTTGTCTGAAACCACAAGGCCCTGAGCCTTAAGATTTGGTATGTAGCATTTTCTAGTGGACCTCTACCAAATTTGTTCAAATTATGCCCCTGGGGTCAAATTTGGCCATATTCTGGGGGTCAATTGATTTTACATAGGCTTATATAGGCAAAACTTTGAAAATCTTCTTTTCTGAAACCACAAAGCCTAGAACTTAGATATTTTTAATGGAGCATCAGCTAGAGGTCATCTACCAAGTTTGTTCAAATTATGCCCCTTGAGTGAAAATTTGCTCTGCCCTGGGGGTCACTTGAAATCATATAGATTTATCTAGGGAGATTCTTTAAAAAGCTTTTGATGTTAGCTCAACAGCAGACCCAAAGGCAAAGTATTCAGGTGAGCGATCTAGGGCCATCATGACCCTCTCGTCAGCATCGCCGATGTTAAACCTTTTAGTTAAGGTCCATTTCTCAGACACTGGCAAAGCTATTCACTTCAAATTTGGAATACTTATTCACTGTCAAAATCACCATTTCAAAAATGTGATTCATACCCCCCACCAGTGTCCTTGATACATGTAGAAGTTGGCTTGGATAGGTGGAAAAGGGTGTATGTTTTTGGGTATACAAGACATATAGAAAGAAATTGTACCGAGTTAAAAAAAACTTGGCCTGCTAATCATGCTTTAACTCCTGGAATTTGTCGTAAAATACATTTAAAGTTTCAAGAGAACATCTGATTTGGTGTAGGAGATATTTAAGTATATGTTAATTTCAGAACATTTTCTAAGTAAAAAGGGGACATAACTGTGAAAATGCAATAAAGAGTTATAAAAATTGGCCTACTGAGAATTCTTGTGACCCTTAAGATATATTTCAAGTTTCAAATCAAATTAAGTATCAGAGTTATCCATCTTGACACATGGAGCTGCACTGTGATGTTGCATTAATATTTTAAGCTTCAAGTTCATATTTTAATATGAATACCCTCTCGATGTAGAATTTTTTCTAAAAGGTATGTTTAGTTTATTTATGCTTGAGACAGTGTAAATCATCATATTGATAAGCTTGATAGGATTATATAATACTCAGGATGCCAGGATAGCTGCTTGTAAACTTTGGTAGACTTTTGACAGTAGTAAAAATTAATGACATTTCATACTTTCATAGTAATTGTTAACAGATCTGATGCAAGAAACGCATGTATTCAAACTAGATGTTTCAGAGAAAATATTCCTTACTCAAATATTTAATGACATATAAATTGAATTTTTTTCTTTCATAATGAAATACAGAATTAATTTACTTCCGTGTTTTGTAAACATTAACGTCACAGTGCATGCTTGGTTTTGTCTAAATCCTGATCAGTTCCAGACCAGAATGTTTAAGTTAGAAACTACTAAATTAAAGAGACTTAGGGGGCTGCTTGGACGACCCTATAAAGTTATTTTATTGGAATCAGGGTGGACTGTTCTGATCTGTTTTCTTTTGGTGTGTGAGTCGAACGGCGAGCAATTGGTAGAGATGAAAAGCTTTAGCCCCAAAATGGATGTTCTGCAATCTGATTGGGTGAGAGCATTATCGGTGCTTAGGCGCTCAGTGATTTGCAAGATTTTGAGGCTGGGATTTTGAATATATTGCCCTTCAGGCACTCTTCTGAGGCTTTCTGGATTTAGACTTTTTGTAAACTTTAGTCCCATACACTTTATTTTTTATTATACTTTATTAAGTTTCATTAGAGATCAGAAAGGATTAGATTTTGTTTTAAATAATTCACAGGAGCGCATTTTTCCTGAAATCGGATTCTTGTCTTGGATCATGGATGTCAAGATGGAGCAGATTTAACATTTACTTTTACTAACAATAACTAACACAGTTATCTTCTTAACAATTTATTTTATTTATCCCCCCGCCAAAGGCGAAGGGGATTTTAGAAATGCCCTTCGTCCGTCCATGCCTGCGTGCGTCCATCTGAAACAATTTTGTCCGGAGCATAACTCCAAAACTACTTGAGGGATTTTATTCAAACTTCATACACTGACAGAGCACATTGGTAGGTAGTGCAGTGAGCAAGTGCAATAACTGTACTTTGCCTTTTTAGCTCACCTGTGCATGTAGTGCACAAGGTGAGGTATTGTGATCAGTCAATGTCCGTCGTCGGTCGTCGGTGCGTGTGTGCGTAAACTTTTGTTTTAAAGAACATCTCCTCCTAAACCACTGGGCCAATTTCAACAAAACTTCACAGAAATGTTCCTTGCATGAAGCTCTACCAAAATTGTTCAAAGAATTTGATTCCATGCTGAACTCTGGTTGCTATGGCAACTTAAAGGAAAAACTTTGAAAATCTTCTTGTCTGAAACCACAAAGCCTAGAGCTTAGATATTTGGCATTTAGCACCCTCTAATGGAACTCTACAAAAATTGTTCAAATTATTTCCCTGGGGTCAAATTTGGCCCCGTCCCAGGGGTCACTTTTTTTTACATAGACTTATATAGGAAATCTTTAAAAATCTTCTTCTCAGAAACCACAGTGCCTACAGCTTTGATATTTGGTATGTAGCATTGTCTAGTGGATGTCTATCAAGTTTGTTCAAATTATGTCCCCTGGGTCAAAATTGGCCACGCCCCTGGGTTCTCTTGGTTTACATATAGTTATATAGGAAAAACATGAAAAATCATTTTTCTCCAAAACTAATAGGACTAGACCTTAGATATTTGGTGTGGAGTATTGTGTAGATAACCTTTACCAGTATTATGTTGGCCCTGGGGTCAAAATTGGCCCGCCCTGGGGGTCCTTAATATGTAAAAAAGGAAATCTTGAAAAATCTTCTTCTCAGAAACCACAATGCCTACAGCTTTGATATTTGGTATGTAGCATTGTCTAGTGGATGTCTACCAAGTTTGTTAAAATTATGACCCCTGGGTCAAAATTGGCCACACCCCAGGGTTCTCTTGGTTTACATATAGTTATATAGGAAAAACATGAAAAATCATTTTTCTCCAAAACTAATAGGACTAGACCTTAGATATTTGGTGTGGAGTATTGTGTAAAGAACCTTTACCAGTATTATATATATATGTTGGCCCTGGGGTCAAAATTGGCCCTGCCCCAGGGGTCCTTAATATGTAAAAATGGCAATCTTTAAAAATCTTCTTACTGGAAACTTCAATGCCTACAGATTAGATATTTGGTATGTAGCATTGTCTAGTGGATGTCTACCAAGTTTGTTCAAATTATGTCCCCTGGGTCAAAATTGGCCACACCCCAGGGTTCTCCAAAACTAATAGGACTAGACCTTAGAGATTTTGTGTGGAGTATTGTGTAAAGAACCTTTACCAGTATTGTTTATATGTTGGCCCTGGGGTAAAAATTGGCCCCGCCCCGTGGGCCCTTAATATGTAAAAAAGGCAGTCTTTAAAAATCTTCTTACTGGAAACCTCAATGCCTACAGCTTTGATATTTGGTATGTAGCAATGTCTAGTGATTCAAATTATGTTCCCTGGGTCAAAATTGGCCACGCCCTAGGGTTCTCTTGGTTTACATATAGTTATATAGGAAAAACATTAAAAGTCATTTTTCTCCGAAACTAATAGGAATAGACCTTAGATATTTTGTGTGTAGTATTGTGTAGATAACCTTTACCAGTATTGTTTATATGTTGGCCCTGGGGTCAAAATTTGCCCCGCCCCGGGGGCCCTTAATATGTAAAAAAGGCAATCTTTAAAAATCTTCTTACTAGAAATCTCAATGCCTACAGCTAAGATATTTGGTATGTAGCATTGTCTAGTGAATGTTTACCATGTTTGTTCAAATTATGTCCCCTGGGTCAAAATTGGCCACACCCCAGGGTTCTCTTGTTTTACATTGATTTATATAGGAAAAACATGAAAAATAATTTTTCTCAAAAACAAATAGGTGTAGACCTTAGATATTTGGTGTTGAGTATTGTGTAAAGAACCTTTACCAATATTGTTTAAATGTTGGCCTTTGGGTCAAAATTTGCCCCGCCCCGGGGGCCCTTAATATGTTAAAAAGGAAATCTTGAAAAATCTTCTTGTCTGAAACCACAAGGCCTTGAATTTTAAAATTTGGCATGAAGCAAGCTTTATCAAGCTTTTTCAAATGATTTAATTAGGTTAAAGGTCACGGAGGCTAAAAATAGATTTATCTACTGTACCTCATAAAGCCTTCGGTTATAGACCAATATCTTTGATATTCAGTATATAGGTTCCTTGCATGGACCTCTACCCATGGGTAGGGTTTGAGGTCACTGGGTCAAGGTCACCATAGCTTATAATAGATATTTCTACTTTCTGTCATAGAGCCTTTATTTATTGACTGATATTTTACATATTTGGTTTGTAGGCACTTATATATTTTCAATTAAAAAATGAAATACTGCTTAACAGCAAACCTACAGCCAAAGTACTCAGGTGAGCGATCCAGGGCCATCATGGCCCTCTTGTTTTATAGTTATTCCGCTTTATCAGATTAACTTGATAAATTTTGTCCGGAGCATAACTCCGAAAACTGCTAGAGGGATTTATTCAAACTTCATACACTGACAGAGCACATTGGTAGGTAGTGCAGTGTGCAAGTCCAATAACTCTACCTTGCCTTTTTTTTTTAGAGTCATTCCCCTTTATCAGAATTACTTGATAAATTTTGTCCAGAGCATAACTCCAAAACTACTTGAGAGATTTTATTCAAATTTCATACACTGACAGAGCACATTGGTACGTAGTGCAGTTTGCAAGAACAATAACTCTACCTTGTCTATTTTTAGGGTTATTCCCCTTTTTCAGAATAACTTGATAAATTTTGTCCGGAGCATAACTCCAAAACTACTTGAGGGATTTTATTCAAATTTCATACACTGACAGAGCACATTGGTAGGTAGTGCAGTGTGCAAGTCCAATAACTCTACCTTGCCTATTTTTTAGAGTTATTCCCCTTTATCAGTTTTACTTGTTTACATTTTAAAAATCCCAGCATATACATGTATATCTAATTCTTGAATTCTTGAACTTATTATCCCCCGCCAAAGGCGGAGGGGATATTAGAAATGGTCTCTGTCCGTCCGTGCGTGCGTCCTTTCCAGTTTTGTCCGGACCATTACTCCAAAAGTACTTGAGTGATTTTCTTCAAACTTCATATACTGAAAGAGCACATTTGGAGGAGGTGCAGTGTGTAAGAATAATAACTCTACCTTGCCTACTTTTAGAATTATTCCCCTTTATAAGATTTAATTGAAAAACTTTGTCCGAAGCATAACTCCAAAAGTGCTTGAGTGATTTTCTTCAAACTTAAAACACTGACATAGCACATTGGTAGGAAGTGCAGTTTGCAAGAACAATAACTCTACCTTGCCTATTTTTTGTGGGATTTTCTTCAAACATTATTACATTGAGTGTTTGAAAGTACAACCTTCAGGTAGCTTCTTCCCGGTGGGGGAATTAACCATGTGTAACATGGCTCTTGTTGATTATACTCAATTAATGCAGATTCTTTAGAGAAATAAATCATTTGTTCTTAAGCGTAGACAAACTCTTTGTAGTGTATTATCGAGTCACCTACAGGTCGGAGTCTTCCTTCTTGGGGTTCAAAAATGGCTCTAAAACATCACAAAATCAATACAGCTTCAAGAGATATTCCAGAAAAATATAAATTTTGGAATATTTTCTAAGTTGAAAAGAAGCATATTTATTTTAAAATAATTATAAGAGTAATTCCACTTGATACATGGAGGTGCATTATGATATTGCAGTAATATTTTAAGTTCACATCCATACTGGTTCCAGACATATTTAAGAAAAATGTAAATTTGGGGATATTTAAGTTAAAAAGGGGCATAATTATGTCAAACTAACTATCGGAGTTATAAAACTTGACAAACGCATTTGCATTGTGATACTACATTGATATTTCAAGTTACAAGTTAATATCTCTAGTGGTTCCTGAGATGGAAGAGTACGGGATAGGACAGGACAAATTGATTCCTGTATAGCTCCCTACACCAAAACTATGTTTGGTGGGGGTAAAATAAATCATAAATTATTAACAGGCTTGCAGAAATCCGACAAATCGTCAGTTTTTACCGATTCAGAACATCTGGGACCGGTTCGCATTCTCCGAAAATCCCATTTAATCTGTCCAGAAATTCACCGTTTTCTGTCCCTAATGTAAATCCTAGTTCGATAATTGATAGCTTCTGTCGGTGCCTTCGAATTAATAAATGAAATCCTTTAGCCTAATGTTTGCAGCTAGCACCATGTCAGGCAACGTGTTCGTAGAAGTCGGCTCCTTTGAAGTCAGTTGAGAGATGAACGACTTTTACAAAGTTACTTTTGAGCTGAATTAGCAGTGCTTTTTTATGCTCCATACTGTTTGATGTTTGGAAATTGAGTAACACAGCGAGTTATTTTCGAAATACACCATTTAAAAGTGTATATTTTATTTTTATGCAGTTACACACTGCATCAGGGCTAGTATAAAATGCTGACTCGAAACGCTGACAATATACAATAAGAGGAAAAACGCTGACGATATAGATAAAGAACAATTTCAGAAAACGCTGACAACATAGATATAGTATGTACGCTGTAATTATCATAAATGACAACGAACAAGAAAAGAATTAAACATATATGTTGTTTGTCAGTTGATATTAATGCTCCTATTATTCTTTTAGAAAAAAATATTATTGTTTATCATATAAATGTTGATATCAAATAACTTAAAACTCTAAAAGCATGTTTTTTCAAGAAATATTTCATGAAAACTTTCAAACTAGGCATTCATGAATAATAAAAATGTTGACCGAACAACCAAAATTTCCTTTCCAGTTAAGTGAAACGTTAACCTTTAAGCTACAAATCTAGGATTGTCTCAGTTTTCAACACATTTACTCATAGGTGTGACCTTGACCTTTGAGGTAGGGGGCCTGATTCTTACATGCAACACATCATCATGACTAAGACATTTATGCCAAGTCATTTAAAAATGCATCCAGGGATGTCAGAATTGTTGACCAGACATGACCATCAATGCACTTTTATTTACCAGGTTTTCAATGAAAACCTGGTTATTGTAATGCTGAAGTCGACGGGCGGGCGGGTGGGCGTCAACTTTTAGTTTCCGCTCAATAACTTTGAGTTTACTTTGGCCTATTGATGCCAGACTTGGTGTATGGGTAGCTTATATCAAGAGGCAGCTTGAGATTGCTACCCAGGTGTCTGTGATCAAGGTCAAGGTCACTGTTGCTAAAAATAGAAATTCAGTTTCCGCTCAATAACTTGAGTTTGCTTTGACCTATTGACCCCAAACTTGGTATATGAGTAGCTTATATCAAGAGGCAGCTTGGGATTGCTACCCAGTTGTCTGTGACCAAGGTCTAGGTCACTGTTGCTAAAAATAGAAATTCAGTTTCCGCTCAATAACTTGAGTTTGCTTTGACCTATTGACCCCAAACTTGGTATATGGGTAGGTCACTGTTGCTAAAAATAGAAATTCAGTTTCCGCTCAGTAACTTTAGTTTGCTTTGGTCTATTGATGCTTAACTTGTTATATGGGTAGCTTATATTAAGAGGCAGCTTGAGATTGCTACCCAGTTGTCTGTGGTCAAGGTCAAGGTCACTGTTGCTAAAAAAAGAAATTAAGTTTCCGCACAATTACTTTAGTTTGCTTAGATCTATTGAAACCAAATTTAGTATTTGGGTAGCTGATATCAAGATGCAACTTGGCATTGCTACCCAGGTGTCTGTGAACAAGATCACTGTTGCTTTAAAAAAGAAATTCAGTTTTCAAGTAATAACTTGAGTTTGCGTTGACCTGTTGACACCAAACTTGCTGTGGGTAGCTTATATTAAGATGCAGCTTGGGATTGCTATTATGATATCTGGGAGCAAGGTCAAGGTCACTTGCTTACAATAGAATTTTCAGCTTCTACTCAATAACTTCAGCACACTTTGACCTATTGATACTCAACTTGGCATGTGTGTAGCTTACATGAAAATACAGCCTGGCATTGCTACTCAGGTATCTGATTTATTTTTATTTTGAACTATTGAAACCAACTTTCTGTGTTGGTACCAAAATAACAGCACCATTTTTACTTCACTGCCATATTTCTTCCTAATTCCTGTGACATCAATACTTGGTCGTTGAAAACCAGGTTTTCGTCGCATTGCGGGGCTTCTTGTGTAATATTCATATGACTGTGACCTAGACCTATGAGCTAAACATCTGATTCTTGCATGCTACGTAATATCATGTCCATCACATTTATGCCAGGTCGTTTTAAAATCCATCCAGAAATGACTCACCCATCCCATGTAAGTTAATAGTTTAGTTCTGGGCTTTGTGCTTTGCCATAAGATATTTTTTCCTATATAAGTCAAGCAAATTCAAGTGTGCGGCTAATTTTTACATGGGTACCAACAATCTTGGTAGGGGTCTTGATGGTGATCAACAGGCTTGCAGAAATGTTTCAAGCTCAATCGAGTATAATTTTCTGATCACTCATCCTGCATAACAAGTGCAGAGCGCAAGCAACAATGGATGTATTGAAAATGATATCATATCGTTACCAACTGTGAATGTCAATTCTCCATGTAATACGCTGTCAAAACAAAACCGATAGCGTGTTGAGTAAGGGTGAGCACTGCGCCTTTTTAGCTCACCTGAGCACAAAGTGCTCAGGATGAGCTTTTCTGATCGGTCTTTGTCCGTCGTCCGTCCGTCCGTCGTCAACTTTTCATTCAAACGACATCTCCTCTGAAACCAATGAGGCAAATTTAATGAAACTTGCCTGGGATGTTCCTTGCATGAAGCTCTACCAAGATTGTTCAAATGGATCTGGTCCATTGCATTTCTGGTTCACTGGAGCTAAAAATAGATTTTATAAGTTGGATCTTTAAAAATCTTCTTCTCCGAAACCACAAGGCCTGGAGCTTTGATATTTGGTATGAAGCATCATCTAGTGGACCTCTACCAAGTTTGTTCAAATTATGTCCCTGGGGACAAAACTGACCCCACCCCAGAGGTCAGTTGATTTTACATAGAGTTATATAGGGAAAACTTGAAAATCTTCTTGTCAGAAACCACAAGGCCTAGAGTTAAGATATTTGGTACGTAGCATTGTCTAGTGGACCTCTACCAAGTTTGTTCAAATCATGGCCTCTGGGTCAAAAATGGCCCCGCCCCGGGGGTCACTTGTTTTACATAGAGTTATATAGGAAAATCTTAAAAAAATCTTCTTGTCAGAAACCGTAAGTTATAGAACTTAGATATTTAGTGTGTAGCATTGTCTAGTGGACCTCTACCAAGTTTGTTCAAATCCTGTCCTTTGGGTCAAAAATGGCCCCGCCCCAGGGGCCACTAGTTTTACATAGAGTTATATAGGAAAATCTTAAAAAATCATCTTGTCAGAAACCGTAAGTTATAGAGCTTAGATATTTGGTGTGTAGCATTGTCTAGTGGACCTCTACCAAGTTTGTTCAAATCATGGCCTCTGGATCAAAAAAGACCCCGCCCCAGGGGCCACTAGTTTTACATAGAGTTATATAGGAAAATCTTAAAAAATCTTTTTGTCAGAAACCGTAAGTTATAGAGCATAGATATTTGGTGTGTAGCATTGTCTAGTGGACCTCTGCCAAGTTTGTTCAAATCCTGTCCTCTGGGTCAAAAATGACCCCGCCCCAGGGGCCACTAGTTTTACATAGAGTTATATAGGAAAATCTTAAAAAATCTTCTTGTCAGAAACCGTAAGTTATAGAGCTTAGATATTTGGTGTGTAGCATTGTCTAGTGGACCTCTACCAAGTTTGTTCAAATCCTGGCCTCTGGGTCAAAAATGACCCCGCCCCAGGGGCCACTAGTTTTACATAGAGTTATATAGGAAAATCTTAAAAAATCTTCTTGTCAGAAACCGTAAGTTATAGAGCCTAGATATTTGGTGTGTAGCATTGTCTAGTGGACCTCTACCAAGTTTGTTCAAATCCTGGCCTCTGGGTCAAAAATGACCCCACCCCAGGGGCCACTAGTTTTACATAGAGTTATATAGGAAAATCTTAAAAAATCTTCTTGTCAGAAACGGTAAATTATAGAGCTTAGATATTTGGTGTGTAGCATTGTCTAGTGGACCTCTACCAAGTTTGTTCAAATCCTGTCCTCTGGGTCAAAAATGGCCCCGCCCCAGGGGCCACTAGTTTTACATAGAGTTATATAGGAAAATCTTAAAAAATCATCTTGTCAGAAACTGTAAGTTATAGAGCTTAGATATTTGGTGTGTAGCATTGTCTAGTGGACCTCTACCAAGTTTGTTCAAATCATGGCCTCTGGATCAAAAAAGACCCCGCCCCAGGGGCCACTAGTTTTACATAGAGTTATTTAGGAAAATCTTAAAAAATCTTTTTGTCAGAAACCGTAAGTTATAGAGCATAGATATTTGGTGTGTAGCATTGTCTAGTGGACCTCTACCAAGTTTGTTCAAATCCTGTCCTCTGGGTCAAAAATGGCCCCGCCCCAGGGGCCACTAGTTTTACATAGAGTTATATAGGAAAATCTTAAAAAATCTTCTTGTCAGAAACCGTAAGTTATAGAGCTTAGATATTTGGTGTGTAGCATTGTCTAGTGGACCTCTACCAAGTTTGTTCAAATCCTGGCCTCTGGGTCAAAAATGACCCCGCCCCAGGGGCCACTAGTTTTACATAGAGTTATATAGGAAAATCTTAAAAAATCTTCTTGTCAGAAACCGTAAGTTATAGAGCCTAGATATTTGGTGTGTAGCATTGTCTAGTGGACCTCTACCAAGTTTGTTCAAATCCTGGCCTCTGGGTCAAAAATGACCCCACCCCAGGGGCCACTAGTTTTACATAGAGTTATATAGGAAAATCTTAAAAAATCTTCTTGTCAGAAACGGTAAATTATAGAGCTTAGATATTTGCTGTGTAGCATTGTCTAGTGGACCTCTACCAAGTTTGTTCAAATCCTGTCCTCTGGGTCAAAAATGGCCCCGCCCCAGGGGCCACTAGTTTTACATAGAGTTATATAGGAAAATCTTAAAAAATCCTCTTGTCAGAAACCGTAAGTTATAGAGCTTAGATATTTGGTGTGTAGCATTGTCTAGTGGACCTCTACCAAGTTTGTTCAAATCCTGTCCTCTGGGTCAAAAATGGCCCCGCCCCAGGGGCCACTAGTTTTACATAGAGTTATATAGGAAATCTTAAAAAATCTTCTTGTCAGAAACCGTAAGTTATAGAGCTTAGATATTTGGTGTGTAGCATTGTCTAGTGGACCTCTACCAAGTTTGTTCAAATCCTGGCCTCTGGGTCAAAAATGGCCCCGCCCCTGGGGGTCACTTGTTTTACATAGAGTTATATAGGAAAAACTAAAAAATCTTCTTGTCAGAAACCACAAGGCCTAGAGTTAAGATATTTGGTATGTAGCATTGTCTAGTGGACCTCTACCAAGTTTGTTCAAATCCTGGCCTCTGGGTCAAAAATGACCCCGCCCCGGGGGTCACTTGTTTAACATAGAGTTATATAGGAAAATCTTTAAAAAATCTTCTTATCAGAAACCGTAAGTTATACAGCTTAGATATTTGGTGTGTAGCATTGTCTAGTGGACCTCTACCAAGTTTGTTTAAATCCTGGCCTCTGGGTCAAAAATGGTCCCACCCCAGGGGCCACTAGTTTTACATAGAGTTATATAAGAAAATCTAAAAAAATCTTCTTGTCAGAAACCGTAAGTTATAGAGCTTAGATATTTGGTGTGTAGCATTGTCTAGTCGACCTCTACCAAGTTTGTTAGAAAAATGTCCCTGGGGTCACTATTGGCTCCGGCCTAGGGGTCACAAGTTTTAAATATAGAAGAAAATCTTTAAAAATCTTCTTGTCTGAAACCACAAGACCTAGAATTTTAAAATTTGGCATGAAGCAAGCTTTATCAAGCTTTTTCAAATTATTGGATTAGGTTAAAGGTCATGGAGGCTAAAAGTAGATTTATCTACTGTACCTCATAGAGCCTTCATTTATAGACCAATATCTTTGATATTCAGTATAGAGGTTCCTTGCATTGGACCTCTACCCATGGGTAAGGTTTGAGGTCACTGGGTCAAGGTCAAGGTCACCATAGCTTATAATAGATATTTCTACTTTCTGTCATAGAGCCTTTATTTATTGACTGATTTACATATTTGGTTTGTAGGCACTTACATATTTTCAATTAAAAAATGAAATACTGCTTAACAGCAAACCTACAGTCAAAGTACTCAGGTGAGCGATCCAGGGCCATCATGGCCCTCTTGTTAAATTGAGTACCGTTGATCTTTTTTCTCTTAGGTCTAAAGGACGGGTGATTGTGATGCAGGACGAGTAGAAATTTTAGGTCACTTGTCCTGGAGGACAAGTAGTCAATGAATGAAAAGTTTGTTTCTTAGTTTGATACATATAAAAGGCTTGTGATTAAAAAAATAATTGCCTACCGCCTTCTGTTCGATGAAAGACATATACATTTTAGTTTTTGAATTGTAAGTGTATAAAAATAAAATCTACACTTTTAAATAGTGTGTTTCGAAAATAACTCACTTTGCTACTTAATTTCCAAACATCAAACAGTATGGAGCATAAGAAACGCACCACTAATTCAGCTCAAAAGTAACTGTGTAAAGGGAGTTCATCTTTCAACTGATTTCAGAGGAGCCGAATTCTATGAATACGTGGGCTGACGTAGTGCTAGCTGCAAACACATTAGGCTAAAGGATTTCATTTATTAATTTGAAGGCACCAACAGAAGCTATCAATTATCGAACTTGTTTTTCACGGTCATTTGGTCTTTGACATGTTTATTAGGGTGTAACTGGGACGGATTAGCAAGGTGTGATATACACAGACGGTCCGGGACTTATGTTATGGATTATTTTTTGGCAGGTTTTCTGATTTTTATACTGTCTGGATTTGCATTAGGAATAGAAAATGGTGAATTTCTGGACCAACCAAAATTGGATTTTCGGAGATGCGAACTGGTCCCACATGTTCTGAATCGGTCTGGACTGATGATTTGTCCGATTTCTGCAAGCCTGGTGATCAAGTATTCAAATGTTGAAGGGAATATCTTTGTCACTTTTGAGTTATGGACCATAACAAAAAAGGTTAAGTTGAAGAAGGGGCATAACTTTGCAGAATTAAATTTTAGGGTTATCTGCCCATCATTTGAGGGGGGCATATTGTCTTACAAATGTCGGTTGTTCCATTAGTTGGTTGGTTGGTAGACACTTCATTTCCAATACATATCTACAGAAGTTTTGGACCCACCTTCCTTAAACTTAGTATGTAGGTTAATCATTACCAGTAGATGACCCCTGTAGTTTTGCAGGTCATTAGGTCAAAGGCAAAGGTTACAGTGACCTTAAAAAGCAAAATTTCCAATCAATAAGTAAAGAACCCTTGGGCCTAGGTTCCTCAAACATAGTAGGTAAGTTGGTAATGACCAATTGATGACCCCTATTGTTTTTCAGGTCACCAGGTCAAGGGCCAAGATCACAGTGACCTTTAAAGCAAAACATTTTACAATGGATATCAATAGAACCCTTAAGCCCAGGTTCCTCAAACAAGGTATAAAGGTTGCAAATGACCAATTGATGAACCCTACATTTTTTCAGGTCACTAGAAAAAAAAGAAAAAAAACAGTTCCTGATCAATAACTGTAGAATGCTTTGGCCCAGGCTTTCTAAAACTTCATAGGCTTGATGGTCATGGGCAAAAATCATCTCAATAATTTTTAGGGTCACTAGATCAAAGGTCAAGGTTATTTTGACTATAGGCACATTGACTGATGACATCACAAGCACCTGTTACCAAAATATAGCTGAACTACTGGTTGGCAAAAAGAACCAATATTTATATACATTTGATAGCAGCAGAATTTTTAACTTTAGATAACTTTTTTCTTTGTCAGTCGAAATTTAAGATTCTTATATCATTTGAAAGCTCTTTAAATTCATATTTTGAAAATATAAGCAGATTTTGAATTTTTGCTTTTAAAGAAGAAAACTAAACTAATTTATACCTGTCATTTCAGCATTTTTCTGACAGCTCAGATGCACTATGTTTAACCATTTACAAACAAAAAAGTAAACAGTTTTGACAATTTCTTTTTAAATATGTAAAATATGAGTTTACAGACCTTTTAAATGATATAAAATATTGAATTATTTGATGAAAAATGACTTCGTAACTGTAATTACAAAATTACTATGTTTTGCAATTTTATCAACCGCCATGTTTTTGCCAACCTTCAAAAAGTTACCTGTATCTCTTATCAGTTACTTGTTACTATTAATAGATTTCAAAACAATAACATTCAACGTTCCTATTAACATAAAAATGGTTTCAAATCAATTACTAGAGATCCCTTGGGCATTGGCTTCTCAGACTTGCTATGCAGACTGGTCTGTTCAGAAGATGACCTCTATATACCCTGACTTTAAAGGTCAAGGTCACTGTGCCCCTTAAAAAGGAAAACTTTTACAATGGATATCTATAGAATCCTTGGGGCCAAGGTTCCTCAAACATGGTATATAGGTTGGCCTTGACCAGTTAATGAACCCTAAATTTTTTCAGGTCACTAGATCAAAGGCTACGGTCATAGTAACCTTGAAAAGCAAAACAGTTTCTGATCATTAACTACAGAACACTTAGGCCCAGGCTCCCCAAAACTTCATAGGCATGTTGGTCATGACTACTGCAGTTTCTTTTGGTTATTAGGTCAAAGGCAAATTTCACAGTGACCTTCTAAAGCAAAGCCTTTTCGGATAAATATCTAGGGAATCTTTTGGGACAATGTTCATCAAATTTGGCATGTAGGTTGATCATCACCATTAAATGATCTCTATTGATTTTCAGGTCACAAGGTCAAAGGCCAAGGTCACAGTAACCTTGAAAAGCAAAACAGTTTCTGGTTAATAACTATAGAATAACTGGGTCCAGGCTTTCCTAAACTTCATAGGCAGGTTGGTTATGGCTAGTAGATCACCCCTAAAGTTTTTAGGGTCACTAGATCAAAAGTCACGGTCATACAGATCCTAAACTGAAAAATAATATCTAATGAATAACTAGAGAATGCTTTTGGTTTGGATCCTTAAACTTCTAATGGTTGTTGATTATGACCTGTAGATGACTTATATCGCTTTTGGGGTCTTTTGGTCAAAGTTCAAGGTCAGAATGACCATTAATAGAAAAACGGTTTCCAATCAATTACTAGAGAATACTCAGGCATTGGCTTCACAGACTTGCTATGCAGGTGGGACTGTTCAGGAGATGACCCCTATTGTCTTTGAGGTAACTAGGTTAAAAGCCATGGTCATGGTGGAAAACAGATTCTTATTGATAACTGAGGAACCCTTACACCTCTAAACTTCCTATCTACCCACCCTCCCACATTATTACCTACCTACCTACCCGTGCAGTTCCTATACTCTTTGTTTTCCCCAGTAATTGAACTTATTACATTTTATAACCAAAGTGTCATCGACATAATCTACAGTTCCTCTCATTCATCTACTTGCCATGGTTTTTAGCTCACCTGTCACGTAGTGACAGAGTGAGCTTTTCTGATCACCTTTTGTCCGTCATCCGTCGTCCGTCCGTCCATCCACAATTAGTTTGTTAACACTCTAGTGGTCACATTTCTGCCTCAATTGTCATGAAACTTGGTCAGGATGTTTGTCTCATTAATATCTCGAAAGAAGTCGAACATGGGTCATCTGGGTTCAAAAACTAGGTCACAGAGCCCAAAAATAGAAAAATCTTGTTAACACTCTAGAGGTTACATTTTCAGCCCAAATAATCTGGAAATTTGTCAGGAAGGTTGCTTCAATCATTTCTAGCTCAAGTTCAAATATGGGTCATCTGGGTTCAAAAACTAGGTCATGGAGCCCAAAAATAGAAAAATCTTGTTAACACTCTAGAGGTTACATTTACAGCCCTAATAATCTGGAAATTTGTCAGAAAGGTTGCTTTGACGATTTCTAGGTCAAATTCAAATATGGGTCATCTGGGGGTCAAAAACTAGGTCACAGAGCCAAAATATTGAAAAACCTTGTTAACACTCTAGAGGTAACATTTTTAGACCAAATAATCTGGAAATTTGTCAGGAAGGTTGCTTCTATGATTTCTAGCTCAGGTTCGAATATGGGTCATCTGGGTTCATAAACTAGGTCACAGAGCCCAAAAAAAGAAACATCTTGTTAACACTCTAGAGGTAACATTTTCAGAATAAATAATCTGGAAATTTGTCCGAAAAGTTGCTTCAAAGATTTCTAGCTCAAGTTCGAATATGGGTCAACTGGGTTCATAAACTAGGTCACAGAGCCCAAAAATAGAAAAATCTTGTTAACACTCTAGAGGTTACATTTTCAGCCCAAATACTCTGGAAATTCGTCAGATAGGTTGCCTTGAGGATTTCTAGATCAAGTTCAAATATGGATCATCTTGGGCCACAAACTAGGTCACAGTGTCCAAATATGGAAAAAACTTGTTAACATTCTAAAGGTAACATTTTCAGTCCAAATAGCCTGGAAATTTGTCAGAAAGGTTCTATCGATGATTTCTAGCTCAGTTTTGAATATAGGTTTTCTGGAGTCAAAAACTAGGTCACAGAGCCCGAAAGTAGAAAAACCTTGTTAATGCTCTAGAGGTTATATTTTTAGTCCAAATGTCCTTGAAATTTGTCAGACAGGTTGTTTCAATGATTTCTAGCTCATATTTAGATATGGGTCATCTGGGATAAAAAACTAGGTCACAGAGCCCAAATATGGAAAAACCTTGTTAACACTCTAGAGGTAAGATTTTAATTCCAAATAACCTGGAAATTTGTCAGAAAGCTTAATTCTATGGTTTCTAGCTCAAGTTTGAATATAGGTCATCTGGAGTGGAAAACTAGGTCACAGAGCCCAAATATCGAAAAACTTTGTAAACACTCTAGAGGCTACATTTCACTCCAAATATCCTGAAAATTTGTCAGAAGGGTTGTTTTGATGATTTGAAGCTCAAGTTTGGATATGGTTTATCTGGAGTCAAAAAATAGGTCACAGAGCCTAAATATCGAAGAACCTTGTTAACACTCTAGAGGCTACTTTTTCAGTCCAAATATCCTGGAAATTTGTCTGAGAGATTGTTTCAAAAATTTCTAGGTCAAGATCGAATATGGGACATCTAGGTTAAAAAACTAGGTCATAGAGCCCAAATATGGAAAAACCTTGTTAACACTCTAGAGGTAACATTTTCAGTACAAATAACCTTGAAATTTGTCAAAGAGATTGTTTCAATAATTTCTAGGTCAAGTTCGAATATTGGTCATCTGGGGTAAGTTAACCAGGTCCATAGCAACTTTGTTAAAAGCAGTCATACTCAGGTGAGCGATACAGGGCCATCATGGCCCTCTTGTTGATATCAGAAGCCCCTGTCATCCTCCTGTTAATGTACTGACACAAGCCTCTGTCCTTCTACCCAAACATCTCTTGTTTTCCTTGCAGGGGGATGAGGAGGCCTTGGACTTGGAGTTTTGAAAATTTCCAGAGCTCTGTTCCAAATATGCTAACACATAAGTCAAAATTAGATTAAGTTTGAATTCATTGTCACTCAATTCAGCCACCATCTGTATTGTCACAGGCTCTCCAGATGTGTGGTCTTTAAGTTCAGAAAAAAAGACAAACATTTTCTACTCTAATGTTTAAACTTATGCTTTAGTCTTTATTACTTTTGTAGAAGTAATGTACAGTTCATTGTGTGTTTATTGGGTAAATTTGTATTTTTAGGCTGGCAGTTCAGCAATAAAGTTGTTAGAGAGAGAGGTGGCCATATTGAAGAAAGTCTCCCATCCTAACATCATACAGCTGAATGAAGTTTTTGAAACTGCAAAGGTAATACACAGTTTATGCTGCTTAAATTGTAGGTAATTTTAGATAGTGAATGGTCACCAAAAGGTGGAATATTACTGTAGCTAAAAGTTTCCACCAATGGAACTGGGTATCAATAATGTAAATATTTGGCTCTCTCTCTCCACTAACAGTTTTTAGGGGGGATCACCACATTGTTTGGTTGGTTGGTCAGTCTGTTGGTCCATTAAATGTCTGGGCTATAATTTTGTTATGAATGAAAAGATTTCATAATATTTCAGCATGAATCTATATCACATTAAGACCATGTGTCACATACACTACCAGCTCTGTACTTCAAAGGTCAAGGTCTAGGTCCTTCATATTTGGTGTCTGCTCTGTAACTTTATCATGCATCAAGGGGTTTGGAAATTATTTGGCACAAATGTTGCACACATGATAACTATGTGTCACACGTAAAGTACAGACTCTTACATGTCAGGGACATACATTGCAGAAAAAATAGTGTACCACAACTTGTCATGATCAGTATTTAGAGAACTCCATTGGACTCACCTTCCTCGAACCAGATCACCAAGTCAAAGGCCAAGGTACGGTGACCTTGAAAAGCAAAATGGTTTCATATAAAAAAAGCTGTAGAACGCTTAGGCCCAGGTTCAGAAAAAAAACTGTAGAACGCTTAGGCCGAGGTTCCTAAAACTTGGTTTTTATGTTGGTCATGACCAGTAGATGACCCCTGTGGTTTTCAGGTTGCCAGGTCTAAAGCCAAGGGAACAGTGACCTTGAAAAGCAAACCAGTTTCCAATCAATAACTATTGAATGCTTGGGCACAGGTTCCTCAAACTTGGTGTGAAGGGTGGTAATGACTAGGACCAGTAGATGACACTATAGCTTTTCAGGTCACCAGGTCAAAGGCAAAGGTCACAGTGACATTGAATAGCAAAATGGTTTCCAATCAATTAATATAGAATGCTTGGACCCAACTGCCCAAATCCTCATAGGCATGCTGGTTATGACCAGTAGATGCCCCTCATAATTTCTCAGGTCACTAAGTCAAAGGTCAAGGTCTTTAGGTTGGTCATGACTAGTACATGACCCCAACAGTTTTTCAGGTCAAGGTCACAGTTACCTTGAATGCCTTCAAGGAACTATAGTTATGCCCATCATCTGTCCCTCCATCTGTCTGTGCATCATCAAATTCACAGGAATGTTTTTAGCTCACCTGAGCACAAAGTGCTCAGGGTGAGCTTTTCTGATCAGTCTTTGTCCGTCGCCCGTCCATCTGTCCGTCGCCCGTCCGTCCATCCGTCGTCAGCTTTTCATTCAAATGACATTTCATCTGAAACCAAAGGGCCAAATTAAATGAAACTTGCCTGGGATGTTCCATGCATGAAGCTCTACCAAGATTGTTCAAATGGTTCTGGTCCATTGCATTTCTGGTTCACTGGAGCTAAAATTAGATTTTAAAAGTGGGATATTTAAAAATCTTCTTCTCCGAAACCAAAAGGTCTGGAGCTTAGATATTTGGTATGAAGCATCATCTAGTGGACCTCTACAAAGTTTGTTCAAATTATGACCCTGGGGTCAAAACTGGTCCCACCCCAGGGGTCAGTTGATTTTACATAGATTTATATAGGGAAAACTTAAAATCTTCTTGTCAGAAACCACAAGGCCTAGAGTTTAGATATTTGGTGTGCAGCATTGTCCAGTGAACCTCTACCAAGTTTGATCAAATCATGGCTCCTGGGTTAAAAATGGCCCCACCCCAGGGGTCACATGTTTTACATAGAGTCATGTAGGAAAAACTTTAAAAAGTCTTCTTGTCAGAAACTGCAAGGCCTAGAGTTTAGATATTTGTTGTGCAGCATTGTCCAGTGGACGTCCACCAAGTTTTTTTCAAATCATGGCTCCTGGGTTAAAAATGGCCCCGCCCCAGGGGTCACATGTTTTATAAAGAGTTATGTAGGAAAAACTTTAAAAAATCTTCTTGTCAGAAACCAAAAGGCCTAGAGTTGAGATACTTGGTGTGCAGCATTGTCCAGTGGACGTCTACCAAGTTTGTTCAAATCATGGCACCTGGGTCAAAAATGGCCTGGCCCCAGGGGGTCACGTTTTATATAGTGTTATATAGGAAAAACTTTCAAAAATCTTCTTGTCAGAAACCGCAAGGCCTAGAGTTTAGATATTTGGTGTGCAGCATTGTACAGTGGACCTATACAAAGTTTGTTCAAATCATAGCCACTGGGTCAAAATAGGCCCTGCTCCATGGGTCACTTGTTAGCTCACCTGAGCACAAAGTGCTCAAGGTGAGCTTTTGTGATCGCCTGATGTCAGTCGTCCCTCGTCCGTCCATCTGTGCGTCGTCAACTTTTTCTTCAAACAACTTCTTCTCCTGAACTGCTGGGCCAATCTTGCTGAAACTTGGCAGGAATGTTACTTGCATGAAGCTTTACCAAAATTGTTCAAAAGGTTCAGGTCCATTGCATTTCTAGGCCAAAGGAGCTAAAAATAGATTTTCAAAGTTGGATCTTTAAAAATCTTCTTCTCCGAAACCACAAGGCCTGGAGCTTAGATATTTGGTATGAAGCATCATCTAGTAGACCTCTACCAAATTTGTTCAAATTATGACCGTGGGGTCAAAACTGACCCCATCCCAAGGGTCAGTTGACTTTACATAGAATTATATAGGGAAAACTTAAAAAATCTTCTTGTCAGAAACCACAAGGCCTAGAGTTTAGATATTTGGTGTGCAGCATTGTCCAGTGGACCTTTATCAAGTTTCTTCAAATCATAGCCACTGGGTCAAAATAGGCCCCACCCTGGGGGTCAATTGAATTTACATAAGCTTATATAGGAAATCTTTAAAAATCTTCTTCTCAAAAACCACAATGCTTACAGCTTAGATATTTGGTATGTAGCATTGTCTAGTGGACCTCTATCAAGTTTGTTCAAATTATATCCTCTGGGTCAAAATTGGCCACGCCCCTGGGTTTTCTTGATTTACATATAGTTATATAGGAAAAACATGAAAAATCATTTTTCTCCGAAATAAATAGGACTAGACCTTAGATATTTAGTGTGGAGTATTGTGTTGAGAACCTTTACCAGTATTGTTTATATGTTGGCCCTGGGGTCAAAATAAGTCCCCCCTGGGGGCCCTTATTATGTAAAAAAGGCAATCTTTAAAAATCTTCTTACTGGAAATGTACAGCTTAGGTATTTGGTATGCAGCATTGTCTAGTGGATGTCTACCAAGTTTGTTCAAATTATGTCCCCTGGGTCAAAATTGGCCACACCCCAAGGTTCTCTTTGTTTACATATAGTTATATAGGAAAAACATGAAAAATCATTTTTCTTCCAAACTTACAGGACTAGACCTTAGATATTTGGTGTGGAGTATTGTGTTGAGAACCTTTACCGGTATTGTTTATATGTTGGCCCTGGGGTCAAAATTGCCCCCGCCCTGGGGCCCTTAATATGTAAAAAAGGCAATCTTTAAAAATCTTCTTACTTGAAACCTCAATTCCTACAGCTTAGATATTTGGTATGCAGCATTGTCTAGTGGACCTCTACCTATTTTGTTTGAAAAATGTCCCTGGGGTCACTATCGGCCCTGCCCGAGGGGTCACAAAGTTTAAAAAGCAGTATAGAAGAAAATCTTTAAAAATCTTCTTGTCTGAAACCACAAGGCCTAGAATTTTAAAATTTGGCATGAAGCAAGCTTTATCAAGCTTTTTGAAATTATTAGATTAGGTTAAAGGTCATGGAGGCTAAAAATAGATTTATCTACTGTACCTTATAGAGCCTTCATTTATAGACCAATATCTTTGATATTCAGTATGTAGGTTCCTTGCATGGACGTTTACCCATGGGTATGGTTTGAGGTCACTGGGTCAAGGTCAAGATCACCATAGCTTATAATAGATATTTCTACTTCCTGTCATAGAGCCTTTATTTTTTGACTGATATTTTACATATTTGGTTTGTAGGCACTTACATATTTTCAATTAAAAAAATGAAATACTGCTTAACAGCAAACCTACAGCCAAAGTACTCAGGTGAGTGATCCAGGGCCATCATGGCCCTCTTGTTTACAAAAAAGATTAAAAAGTCTTCACATAACAAACCAAAAGGCATAGAGCTTAGATATTTTGTATGTACCTTGTCAAGAGGACCTGTACCAAGTTTGTTGAAATCATGGCCCCTTGGTCAAAAATGGCCACTCCCCTGGGGTCACATGATTTACATAGAGTTATATAGGAAAAACTTGAAAAAATCTTCTTGTCAGAAACTGCAAGGCCTAGAGTTTAGACATTTGGTGTGCAGCGTTGTCCAGTGGACCTCTACCAAGTTTGTTCAAATCATGGGTCCTGGGTCAAAAATGGCCCCGCCCCAGGGGTCACATATTTTACATAGAGTTATATAAGAAAAACTTAAAAAAAACTTCTTGTCAGAACGGCAAGGCCTAGAATTTAGATATTTGGTGTGCAGCATTGTACAGTGGACGTCTACTAAGTTTGTTCAAATCATAGCCACTTGGTCAAAATAGGCCCTGCCCTGGGGGTCACTTGTTTACAGAGAGTTATACAGTAAAATTCCTCTATTAAGACCACCATTGGGTATAAAGGGAAGTGGTCTTTATTGTGAGTTGGTCCTAATACTGGGTTGAGACCTCGGCAACATATGTTTTACATAATTATCCAAGTTCATAAAGGGAAAATAGAACATTATTTAGACAGAGTAAAATACATTATTCATCAATATGATGTTATTATATTCAATAATTAAATATTTCAATAATGAATAAGCATTTCAATAATTTCATTTTCGTTTCTCCATGCTAGGGATTTGTCTGACACAATTAAAATTTAACTGTAAATATTCTGAGTTTTGAAGTTAGAATAAATTTTTAAATAAGATCTTACGTTTTTTAACAGAATAAACCCTTGATTAAATTAACTCAGTATTTTATTCAACCAACTTAAACGATTTCTTTTTCAATCAACATAGGTAAGCATCTATCTAAGATTATATTTTGCTTTGAACTCCTGCAAACTGAAAACTTATTATACCCCCGAGGATTCAGTTCCTCCCAATTATTTGCTCGTGTCGCAATCAAGTTGTAATTGAATCAATTTTAAGTAACACTTATATCATCCTTTAGTATCCTTACTTTCAGTAATCACCTGAAGAAAATTTGTTTTTCACAGCACAGACTTTCTTTTGTTTACACATGCAGCTGTCGTAAAGCAGTGTCGTAAACATGGCGGTGTACTCAACTGATATTGATGACATGCCCGGGGGCACTAATTTTGAGTGGTCATAATCGAGGAATTACAATAAGAAGAAAATATACAAAATGATCTTAACAAGATGGTCGTATTACCGGATTAGCAGCGTGGTCTTAATTCTGATAAATACCTGTAATAGGACAAGAATAAAATGTTTGGTTCTTTTCAAAAGTGCCCGTAATAGCGGCGTGGTCTTAATTTCGGGTGGTCGTAAGGTGGTAATCTACTGTATAGGAAAAACTTTAAAAAGTCTTCACAGCAGAAACCAAAAGGCATAGAGCTTAGATATTTTGTATGTAGCATTGTCAAGAGGACCTCTACCAAGTTTGTTGAAATCATGGCCCCTTGGTCAAAAATGGCCCCGCCCCAGGGGTCACATGTTTTACAAAGAGTTATATATGAAAAACTTTAAAAATCTTCTTTTCAGATACCACAAGGCCTAGAGTTAAGATATTTGATATACAACATTGTCTATTGAACCTCTACCAAGTTTGTTCAATTGTTCGTTGTTATGTCTCCTCAAAACCCGCCCTTCTGATGAAGACATATTGTTTTTGCCATGGGTGTCTGTTTGTCTGTCTGTCTTTCACATTTCATTTCCTTTCAATAACTTAAGTACCAGTTGACACAAAGCCTTCAAACTTCACATGGTTATTGCCCTTATTGAGTACAAAATATCCCTTTTGTGTTTTGGGCCAAAGGTCAATGTCAGAGTGACCTCTAGAGTGAAAACCATTTCCACTGAATAACAGGATTACCAATTTCGCCCAGAGCCTCCAAACTTCATAGGATGATTGCTTTTACTAAATAGAAGAACCATGTTGTTTTTTTGGCTAGTATGTCAAAGATCAGGGTCACAGGGACCTGTAGAGTCAAAACTATTTCTACAGAGTAACTGTAGTACCATTACACCCAGAGCCTTCAAACTTTATAGGATAATTATGCCCCCTATTCAAAGAAGTAGGGGGTATATTGCTTTGCATTTGTCCTGTCGGTCGGTCCGTAGACCAAATGGTTTCCGACCAGTAACTAAAGAATGCTTAGGCCTAGGAACTTCAAACTTGGTAGGATGATTGTCCATCACCAGTAGATGACCCCTATTGATTTTGAGGTCATTAGGTCAAAGATCAAGGTCACATTGACCTTGTAGGTAGAAACGGTTTCCGACCAATAACTAAAGAACGCTTAGGCCTAGGAACTTCAAACTTGGTAGGATGATTGTCCAACACCAGTAGATGACCCCTATTGATTTTGGGGTCAAGGGGTCAAAGGTCAAGGTCACATTGACCTTGTAGGTAGAAACGGTTTCCGACCAATAACTAGAGAATGCTTTGACCTAGGTTCACCAAACTTGGTATGCTGGTTGGTCATCACATGTAGATGACCCCTATTGATTTTGAGGTCATTAGGTCAAAGGTCAAGATCACAGGGACCTTCATCCTAAAAACGGTTTCCGATCAATAACTAGAGAACGCTTTGACCTAGGTTCACCAAACTTGGTATGCCGGTTGGTCATCACCAGTAGATGACCCCTATTGACTTTGAGGTCATTAGGTCAAAGGTCAAGATCACATGAGACTTTCATCTTAAAAACGGTTTCCGATCAATAACTAGAGAACGCTTTGACCTAGGTTCACCAAACTTGGTATGCTGGTTGGTCATCACCAGTAGATGACCCCTATTGATTTTGAGGTCATTAGGTCAAAGGTCAAGATCACAGAGACTTTCATTTTAAAAACGGTTTCCGATCAATAACTAGAGAACACTTTGACCTAGGTTCACCAAACTTGGTATGCTGGTTGGTCCATCACCAGTAGATGACCCCTATTGATTTTGAGGTCATTAGGTCAAAGGTCAAGCTCACAGAGACCTTCATCCTAAAAACGGTTTCTGATCAATAACTAGAGAACGCTTTACCTAGGTTCACCAAACTTGGTATACTGGTTGGTCATCACCAGTAGATGACCCCTATTGACCTTGAGGTCAGTAGGTCAAAGATCAAGATCACAGAGACTTTCATTTTAAAAACGGTTTCCGATCAATAACTAGAGAACGCTTTGACCTAGGTTCACCAAACTTGGAATGCTGGTTGGTCATCACCAGTAGATGACCCTCTATTGATTTTGAGGTCATGATGTCAAAGGTCAAGCTCACAGAGACTTTGACTCTAAAAACGGTTTCCGATCAATAACTAGAGAATGCTTTGACCTAGGTTCACCAAACTTGGTGTGCTGGTTGGTCATGACCAGTAAATGACCCCTGTTGATTTTGAGGTCATTAGGTCAAAGGTCAAGGCCACAGGGACCTTGATCCTAAAAACGGTTTCTGATCAATAACTAGAGAACGCTTTGGCCCAACCACAAGCAATTAGGTGCTGCTGGGGGGCATTTATGTTTTACAAACATTTCTTGTTGAATTAGAAAAACCCTATTGTTTTTAGGGTCCATAGGTCAAAGGTTAAGTTCACAGGGACCTGTAGAGTGAAAACTGTTTCTGCTCAGTAACTGAAGTACCATTTTACCCAGAGCCTTCAAACTCCATAGGATGATTGTCTTTACTCAGTAAAAGAACCCAATCATTTTTGGGGTCAGTATGTAAAAAATCAAGGTCACAGTGACCTGTAGAGTGAAAACTGTTTCTTCTCAGTAACTTGAGTATCATTTCACCCAGAACCTTCAAACTTCATAGGGTAATTATGTTAGAAGAAACCTATTGTTTTTGGGATCTGTAGGTCAAAGGTCAAAGTCGCTGGGACCTGTAGAGTAAAACTATTTCTGCTAAAAAAATTGAGTACCATTACACCCAGAGTCTTCAAACTTATTGCAAAGCTTTTCAAACTTGCACCTATAAAAACCAATAACGATATTTGTAACATGAGCAATGAGCGATTTAGGGCCATGATGGCCCTCTTGTTAGCTCGACTTTTTTTGAAAAAAAAATCGAGTTACTGTCATAGTCATGGTGTCGTTGCCGTTGCCGTTCCCGTCCGAAAACTTTAACATTGATCATAATTTTTTTATTCCTTGGTGGATTATCTTCATACTTGGACACAACAACCCTTTGGACAAGACCTTCAAGATGACCAGACTAAACTTGACCTTAACTCTTAAATGACCTGCATATTCAAGGTCAAAATATTGAATTTTGCTAAAATTGTCCATAACTTTATTATTAGTAGGTGGTTTCTCTTAATTCTTGGACACAACAACCCTTTGGAGAAGACCTTCAAGCTGACCAGACTAAACTTGACCTTGACTCATAAATGACCTTCATATTCAAGGTCAAAATATTGAATTTTGCTAAAATTGGCCATAACTTTATTATTAATAGGTGGATTCTCTTTATGCTTGGAGACATCAACCCTTGGACAAGACCGTTAAGCTGACCAGACTAAACTTGACCTTGACTTATAAATGACCTTCACCTTCAAGGTCAAATTATTGAATTTTGCTAAAATTGACCATAACATAAGTATTTATGGTTGGATTTGATTTATACTTGGACAAAGCAACACTTATGACAAAACCGACATGTTGAATAACTCAGATTTGACCATGACCTTAAAATTACCTTGACCGTCACGGTCAGATGATTGAATTTTGCTTAAATTGTCGTAACTTTCTCATTTATTTATAGATTTATTTCAAACTTGGACTAAACAACAGTTGTGACAAATCCAACATTATGATTTTTTCAAGTTTGACCTTGACCTTTAAATGACCTTGACAGTCAAGGTCAAATCATTGAATTTTGTTAAAACTGGCCATAATTATGTAATTTATGGTTGGATTTGAATCAGACTTAGACAAAACAACATTTCTTCGTTTCAATTTCAAAAATGTCATCGCATGACCTATATTTTTGACCTACTGACCCACTTTCTGGTTTTGAGCTTCAGCAATGAAATTTGGACCGTGTGCACAGTTTTTTATTTCGATTTCAAAAATGTCATGGTATGACCTATATTTTTGACCTACTGACCTACTTTTTTGTTTTTGGAGCTACGGCAATGAAATTTGGACCTTGTTTACAGTTTTTTCTTCTGATTTCAAAAACGTCATAGCATGACCTATGTTTTTGACCTACTGACCTACTTTTTTGTTTTTTTAGCTACTGCAATGAAATTTGGACTGTGTGCACAGTTTTTCGTTTCAATTTCAGAAATGTCATAGCATGACCTATATTTTTGACCTCCTGACCTACTTTTTGTTTTTGAAGCTGTGGCAATGAAATTTGGACCGTGTGCACAGTTTTTCGTTTCGAATTCAAAAACGTCATAGCATGACCTGTGTTTTTGACTTACTGACCTACTTTTTCGTTTTTTAGCTACAGCAATGAAATTTGGACCGTGTGCACAGTTTCTCGTTTTCGATGCAAAAATGTCATTGCATGACCTATATTTTTGACCTACTGACCTACTTTTTGTTGTTGGAGCTATGGCGATGAAATTTGGACCATGTGTACAGTCTTTTGTTCCGATTTCAAAAACGTCATAGCATGACCTATATTTTTGACCTATTGACCTACTTTTTTGTTTTAAAGCTACTGCAATGGAATTTGGACTGTGTGTACAGCTTTTTGTTCCGATTTCAAAAATGTCGTCTCATGACCTTTTTTTTGACCTACTGACCTACTTTTTGTTTTTGGAGCTATGGCAATGAAATTGCATTGGTTTATTTCTGTGATATGCATTATTACATTCATAAAAATTTCTTTCATCTTTGAACCCAGGTAAGCTTTAGGGCTATTGGCCCTCTTGTTTTTATTTTTTGTATATAACTTCATTATTTCTTAATGTATCTACTACAAACTTTAAATATTGATTTCTTATCATCACCTACATCATATGTGACAAGGTTCATAATTCTAACACATAAATTGTCAGAATTATCATCCTTGAACTTTGAATTTTTTTTTCCTATGTTGAAAAATTTGGTACATTTGTCTTTCCCTAAAGACTGTATCCAGAGATCACTTTTGAAGTACTTGGAACTTTTCCAACAAATTTACTGAGAATAAAGTAAAGATGAAGCATAAGTTAAACATAGTGATCCTGAGAAAATTTAAACATTAGGTACTAGTTTTTCATGGGTTTTCAACAGAGGTCAAGGTCAGATGATAGTTGAAACTTAGTATTAAAGATTACCATCCTGTGACAAGGCAGTGTGGGGTATTAGTCACCATCTGTGACAAAATTCTAGTTTTGCGACCTTTTTTTAGTCCCCTACCAGTTTCACCGGAGGTTTACCCTCCTTCCTTCAGTCCGTCCGTCTGCCCGTCCACAAAAACTGGATCCAGAGATTATGCATAAAGTACTGAAAATACTTTTATGAAACTTGATATATGAATAGATGGCAGTATGATGATTATACACATCTTTTTTTTTCTTCTTATGTTGAAAAATCTGGTTGCTATGGCAACAAATAGACTTAAAATATGGCAAATATAGCAATATTTGTGATAACTCAAAAAGTACTTCAAATATTGTAATGAATCTTGAAATATGGATAAATGGCAGTATGGAGACCACCTCATTTTTTTAACCTAAAGGAGGATCGAGCTGTCTGTTTATCAGTCATTTCCTCCGAAAACTTTACCATTGGCCATATTTTCCTTAATACTGAATGGAATTACTTCAAACTTGGCCACAACAATACCTTGGACAAGACCATTCCAATGAAGTACATTTTTGTGACATTGACCTCTGAATGACCTTGACCTTCAAAGTTTTTATGGAGATTATGCATGTCTCAGACAAATTCTTTAGTCAGTTTCCACATATGGCTTGGAGTTAGGGAGATGGACATTGCACCGGTAGGGGACTGTTGCTTTGTCTCTGACAAGCTCTTGTTTACTCTAACTTCTATATTAAAATCTTGTCCACACTTCATCTCCAAAACCACTGGAAGATTTCATTGAAACTACACAAGAATGTTTGTCACCAAACCTAGCTGTGCATATCATCTGGAGTTTCTGGTCAGATTATTATGCTCCCCACGGGGATGCATTTAGTCATTGCCTTCTCCATCTGTCTGTCCGTCTGTCCACACTACCGAAAAGAAATAGGGGGCCATCTAACTGTGAACATAACAAAAGAGAACAATAGAGTTCATTCCGTAACAGTAGAATAAGGGGCCAATGGCCAATTAAATAAAAGAAAATAACATAAGAAAAGGCCCCCTATCCAGTTTTGGCCGCACGTCCCTCCGTCCGTCCTTCCGTCTGTCCCGAAATTTTGTCCGGACAATTTCTCAACAACCACTGGCTTGAATTTACTAAAACTTAATAGGAAGCTTCACTACCAAGATGAGCTGTGCATATTAGCAGCCTGTTCTGATCTATTGATTTTTCACAAAGCTATGCCCCTTTAATGCCTTTTCAACTTACATTTTTGTCCGGACTATTCCTCAGCAACCACTGGCTGGAATACATCAAAACTTCATAGGAATTCACTACCAAGAGGAGGGATGCATGATACTGGCATGTTCCGGTTCAGTGATTTTTCACAAATTTATACCTGTTCGATGCTTTTTTAGCTGTAATTTTTGTCTGGATTATTTCTCAGCAACCATTGACTGGAATTCAATGAAACTTAATAGGAAGCTTCACTACCAAGAGGTGTGCATTTTACCGGCATGTTCCAATTCAGTGATTTTTTACAGTTATACCCCTTTGATTCTTTTTTAGCGGTCATTTTTGTTCCGACTATTTCTCAGCAACCACAAAATTATGCCCCTTTGATGCTTTTTTTATGTAATTTATGTCCAAACAATTTCTCAGCAGACATGGGCTGGAATTCATTGAAACTTGATAGGAGCCTTTACTACTAGTAGGAACATACTAGTGACATGTTCCAGTTCAGCGATTTTTCACAGATTTATGCAGCTTGAAGCCTTACCATCTGTGATTGTTTGTCTGGAGCATAACTCCAAAGCTATTAAGGGGATTATGATGAAAGTGTACACAATGATAGAATGCAGTGAGAGGAATCACAATGTTAAACTTTAAATGACCTTTACAGTCAAATTTCTAATTATTGCATTTTGCTAAAATAACCAAACTTCTGGTTTTATGGACAGATTTGATCTATACAGGGACAAAACAACACTGAGAATAAAAGAAACGTGTTAAACAATTCAAGCATTACCTTGACCTTTAAATGACCTTGACTTGGCTATATTTTTGTTGTTAATGGATGTAGTGTCTTCATGCTTGGACATAACTACTTTTTAGACAATACCTCCAGAGAAGGTTAAACTGAACTTGACCTAGACCTTTCAGGTCAAATTTCTGAATGTTGCTAAAATTGGCCTTAACTTTGTTATGTATAATTATATTTCCAAATGATGTTTCATTTGAAATACCTTCACCACAATGTGCTTCCTCTGATGTGTTTGCCTTTGGAAATAGAAAAAAGTCGAGCGAGGTCCCCGCTTGCGGTGGCTCTTGTTATATATCCACCTATAAAAATTGCTCAAATGGTTTCACTCATTTGCACAAAAATTAATGGTAGCCATAGGAAAAAATCAATTTTTATCAACCTCTCTAAAGCTGCTTGTCCAAAATTGCCTCTGTGCCATGGGATTTATTTGTATAAATTTTGTAAGATCTTTGAAAATCTTCAATTAGAAAACATAATACTGCTTCTGTTGGCACTGTGCCCTGGTCACTAAGGCTGAAAATAGACTTTCAAATTTTTGTCGTGGAGCCTTAATTTATCGACAGATATCTTAGATATTTAGTATAAAGGTACCTTGCCAGGCCTGTAGCCAGAGGCAAATTTTAACCGAGGCAGTCTAAGGGGTCCGGATGCATGCTCCCCCAGGAATTTTTTTTGTCCCTACGTTGTTTAAAAGGCATTTTGATGGGTGTTTTACTAATTTAAATTTGGTGTTTTTAATGCAGTTTTGTACTAATTTTTAGCTCACCTGAGCACACAGTGCTCATGGGAGCTATTGTGAACTCATTTCGTCCGTCGTCGTGCATTAGCGCGTCAACATTTTCCTTTGAACTACATCTTCTCCTAAACCTCTAAGCCAACATTGACAAAACATGCCTGGGATATTCCTTTCATGAAGCTCTACCAAAGTTGTTCAAAGAATTCAATTCCATCAAGAACTCTGGTTGCTATGGCAACTTAAAGGAAAAACTTTGAAAATTTTCTTGTCTGAAACCACAAGGCCCTGAGCCTTAAGATTTGGTATGTACAGTGTAGCATTGGCTAGTGGACCACTACCAAGTTTGTTCAAATTATACCCCTGGGGTCAAATTTGGCCCAACCCCGGGGGTCTATGGATTTTACATAGGCTTATATAGAGAAAACTTTGAAAAATCTTCTTGTCTAAAGCCAAAAGGCCCTGAGCCTTAGGATTTTATGTAGCATTGTCTAATGGACCTCTATCAAGTTTGTTCAAATTATGCACCTGGGGTCAAATTTGACCCCAACTCTGGGGTCAATTGATTTTGCATAGGGAAAACTTTAAAATCTTCTTGTCTGAAACCACATGGGCCTGAGCCTTAAGATTTGGTATGTAGCATTGTCTAGTGGACCTCTACCAAGTTTGTTCAAATTATGCCCCTGGGGTCAAATTTGGCTCCACTCTGGGGTCATTGGTTTTACATATGCTTATATATTGAAAACTTTGAAAATCTTCTTGTTGAAGGACAGGTAACATTTTCTGTCCAAATTATCTGGAAATTTGTCAGAAAAGTTGTTTTTATGATTTCTAGCTCAAGTTCGAATATGGGTCATCTGGGTTCAAAAACTAGGTCACAGAGCCCAAAAATAGAAAAACCTTGTTAACACTCTAGAGGTTACATTTTCAGTCCAAATATCCTGGAAATTTGTCAGAAAGGTTGTTTTGATGATTTCTAGGTCAAGCATGAATATGGGTCATCCGGGGCAAAAACTAGGTCACATAGCCCAGATATTGAAAAACCTTGTTAACACTCTAGAGGCTACATTTTCAGTCCAAATAATCTGAAAATCTGTCAGAAAGATTGTTTCAATGATTTCTAGGTAAATTTCAAATATTGATCATTTGGGGTTAAAAACTAGGTCACAGAGCCCAAAAATAGAAGAAAAAAAACTTGTTACCACTTTAGAGGCTACTTTTGTGTTCAGATATTCTTGAAATTTGTCAGAATGGTTGTTTTAATGATTTTTAGCTCAAATTGGAATATGGGTCATCTGGGATCAAAAGCTAGATGGCAGACCCCAAATATGGAAAAACCTTGTTAACACTCTAGAGGTAACATTTTCAGTCCAAATAACCTTGAAATTTGTCAGAAAGATTGTTTCGTTGATTTCTAGCTCAATTTTGAATATGGGTTATCTGGGGTCAAAAACTAGGTCACAGGGCCAAAAAGTAGAAAAACCTTGTTAATGCTCCAGAGATTACATTTTTAGTCCAAATATCCTTGAAATTTGTCAGAAAAATTGTACCGATAATTTCTAGCTCAAATTTGGATATGGGTCATCTGAGATCAAAAACTAGGTCAAAGAGCCCAAAAATGTAAAAAACCATTTTACATTCTATAGGTTACATTTCCAGTCCAGATATCCTAGAAATTTGTTTGACAGGTGGTTTTGATGATTTCTAGCTCATGTTCAAATATGGGTTATCTCGGATCATAAACTAGGTCACGGAGCCCAAATATGGAAAAACCTTGTTAACACTCTAGAAGTAAGATTTTAATTTTAAATACCATTGAAATTTGTCAAAAAGGTTGCTTATATGATTTATAGCTCAGTTTTGAATATGGGTCATCTTGAGTCAAAAACTAGTTCACAAAGCCAGAATATCAAAAAAACTTTGTAAATGCTCTAGAGGCAACATTTTCAATATAAATTACCAGGAAATTTGTTTGAACGATTGTTTCAATAATTTCTAGGTCAAATTAGAATATGGGTCCTCTGGGGTCAATTAACCAGGTCCATAGCAACTTTGTTAAAAGCAGTCATATTCAGGTGAGGGATACAGGGCTATCATGGCCCTCTTTTTAGCTCACCTGAGCCTTTGGCTCATGGTGGGCTATTGTGACCGGTCCTTGTCCCTCGTCCATCATTAATTTCATTCAAACGACAACTCCTCTGAAACCTCTGGGCCAAATCTGATGAAACTTGCCTGGGATGTTCCTTGCATGAAGCTCTACCAAAGTTGTTCAAAGAATTCAATTACATCAAGAACTCTGGTTGCTATGGCAACTAAAAGGAAAAACTTCGAAAATTTTCTTGTCTGAAACCACAAGGCCCGGAGCCCTAAGATTTAGTATGTAGCATTGTCTAGTGGACCTCTATCAAGTTTGTTCAAATTATGCCCCTAGGGTCAAATTTGGCCCCACCCCGGGGTCAATTGATTTTGCATAGGCTTATATGGTGAAACTTTAAAAATCTTCTTGTCTGAAACCACAAGGCCCTGAGCTTAAGATTTGGTATGTAGCATTGTCTTTTGAACCTCTAACAAGTTTGTTCAAATAATGCCCCTGGGATCAAATTTGGCCCCGCCCCAGGGGTCAACTTATTTAACATAGCGAAACTTTTAAAATCTTCTTGTCTGAAACCACAAGGCCCTGAGCCTTAAGATTTGGAATATAGCATTGTCTTTTGAACCCCCCAGGGGTCAACTTATTTAACATAGCGAAACTTTAAAAATCTTCTTGTCTGAAACCACAAGGCCCTGAGCCTTAAGATTTGGTATGTAGCATTGTCTTGTGGACCTCTACCAAGTTTGTTCAAATTATGCCCCTGGGGTCAAATTTGGCCCCTACCTGGGGTCAATTGATTTTACATAGGCTTATATAGTGAAACTTTAAAAATCTTCTTGTCTGAAACCGCAAGGCCCTGAGCCTTAAGATTTGGTACGTAGCATTGTCATGTGGACCTCTACGAAGTTTGTTCAAATTATGCCTCTGGGGTCAGATTTGGCTCCTACCCAGGGGTCATTTGATTTTACATAGGCTTATATAGTAAAACTTTAAAAATCTTCTTGTCTGAAACCACAAGGCCCTGAGATCTAAGATTTGGTATGTGACAAGCTTTATCAAGCTTTTTGGAATTATTAGATTAGGTTAAAGGTCACTGAGGCTAAAATAGGTTTATATAATTGTACCTCATAGAGCCTTCATTAAAAGATAAATATCTTTGATATTTGGTATATAGGATCCTTGCATGGACCTCTACCCATTGGTAGGGTTTTAGGTCACTGGGTCAAGGTCCAGGTCACCATAGCTTATGATAGATATTTCTACTTTCTGTCATAGAGCTTTTATTTATTGACTGATATTTTAGATATTTACATATTTACATTTACATTACTTACATATTTTCAATTAAAACATGAAATACTGCTTAACTGCAAACATACAGCCAAAATACTCAGGTGAGTGATCTAGGGCCATCATGGCCCTCTTGTTTTTTATTTTGTACTGATTTTTAGCTCACCTGTGCACGTAGTGTCCGTCGTTGTCATCGGTGCGTGCGTGCGTGCGTAAACCTTTTGTTTTAAAGAACATCTCCTCGTAAACCTCTGGGCCAATTTCAACAAAACTTCACAGAAATGTTCCTTGCATGAAGCTCTACCAAAATTTTTCAAAGAATTTGATTCCATGCAGAACTCTGGTTGCCTTGGCAACCAAAAGGAAAATCTTTAAAAATCTTCTTGTCCTAAAACCATAAGGCCTAGAGCTTTGATATTTGGTATGTATCATCACCTAGTGTTCCTCTACCAAGATTGTTCAAATTATGGCCCTTGGGTCAAAAACGGCCCCGCCCCAGGGGTTGCCCATTTTCGTAGAGTTATATAGGGAAAATCTTAAAAAATCTTCTTGTCAGAAAACCATAAGGCATAGAGCTAAGATATTTGGTATGCAGCATTGTCTAGTGGACCTCTACCAAGTTTGTTCAAATTATGGCCTCTGGGTCAAAAATGGCCCCGCCCCAGGGGTAACTTGTTTCACATAGAGTTACATAGGAAAAACTTTAAAAATCTTCTTGTCAGAAACCGTAAGGAATAGAGCTTAGATATTTGGTATGTAGCATTGTCTAGTGGACTTCTACCAAATTTGTTCAAACTATACCTCTGGGGTCAAATTTGGCCCCACCCTGGGGTCATTGGTTTTACATAGGCTTATATAGGAAAAACTTTGAAAATCTTCATGTAGAAGGAGAAGTAACATTTTCAGTCCAAATAATCTTGAAATTTGTCAGACAGGTTGTTTCTATGATTTCTAGCTCAAGTTCGAATATGGGTCATCTGGGTTCAAAAACTAGGTCACAGAGCCCAAAAGTAGAAAAACCTTGTTAACACTCTAGAGGTTACATTTTCAGTCCAAATATCCTGGAAATTTGTCAGAAAGGTTGTTTTGATGATTTTTAGCTCAAGTTCAAAATTGGGTCATCTGGGGTCAAAAACTAGGTCACAGCCCAAATATGGAAAAACCTTGTTAACACTCTAGAAGTAACATTTTCAGTCCAAATAACCTGGAATCTGTCAGAAAGGTTGTTTCAATGATTTCTAGGTTAAATTTGAATATGTGTCATCTGAAATCAAAAACTAGGTCACAGAGCCCAAAAATAGAAAAAAACTTGTTAACACTCTAGAAGCTACTTTTCAGTCCAAATATTCTCGAAATTTGTCAGAAAAAATGTTTTAATGATTTCTAGCTCAGATTCGAATAAAGGTCATCTGGGGTCAAAAATAGGTCACAAACCCCAAATATAGAAAAACCTTGTAAACACACATTGAGGTAACATTTTCAGTTCAAATAACCTTGAAATTTGTCAGAAAGATTGTTTTAATGATTTCTAGCTCAGTTTTGAATATGGGTTATGTGGGGTAAAAAACTAGGACACAGGGCCAAAAAGTAGAAAATCCTTGTTAATGCTCTAGAGGTTACATTTTCAGTCCAAATGTCCTTGAAATTTGTCAGAAAGGTTATTTCAATGATTTCTAGCCCAGATTAGGATATGGGTCATCTGGGATCAAAAACTAGGTCACAGAGCCCTAAAATGTAAAAACCATTTTAACACTCCACAGGTTACATTTTCAGTCGAAATATCCTGGAATTTTGTCAGACAGGTTGTTTTGATGATTTCTAGCTCAAGTTCTAATATGGGTCATCTTTGGTCAAAAAATAGGTCACAGAGATCAAATATGGAAAAACCTTGTTAACTTTCTGAGTTAAGATTTTAATTCCAAATAACCTGAAAATTTGTCAGAAAGGTTGCTTCTATGATTTCCAGGTCAACTTTGAATATGGGTCATCTGGGTTAAAAAACTAGGTCACAGAGCCTAAATATCGAAAAACTTTGTAAACACTCTAGAGGTTACATTTTCAGTCCAAATGTTCTGGAAATTTGTGAGAAAGGTTGATTTGATGATTACTAGCTCAGGTTTGGATATGGATCATCTGCAGTCAAAAACTAGGTCACAGAGCCCAAATATGGAAAAACCTTGTTAACACTCTAGAGGCTACACTTTCAGTCCAAATAACCTTGAAATTTGTCAGAAAGATTGTTTCAATAATTTCTAGGCCAAGTTTGAATATGGGTTTAATTAACCAGGTCCATAGCAACTTTGTTAAAAGCAGTCATATTCAGGTGAGCGATATAGGGCCATCATGGCCCTCTTGTTTATTTTTGTGATCACAATATGTCCGGCATCCATCAGTGTGTTCGTCCGTCCATCCGTCTGTCTTCAACTTTTTATACAAATGACTTCTTCTCAGAAACCACTGGGCCAAATTTTATGAAATTTTATTGGGATGTGCCTAGCATGAAGCTCTGCTAAAATTCTTTTGCTCCATTGAACATCTGGGTCAGAATGGCTAAAAATAGATTTTTAAAATGTTATCTTTAAAAATCTTCTTCTCTGAAAGTGCAAGGCCTAGAGCTTAGATATTTTTTGTGTAGCATCATCTAATGAAACTCTACAAAAGTTGTTCAAATTATAGCCCTGGGGTCAAAATTGGCCTGGCCCCAGTGGGTCATTGATTTTCCTTATATGTATATACCAAAAAAACTAAAAAAATCTTTTCCTCTGAATTGACAAAGGCTAGAGGTTAGATATTTGACATGAAGCATTGTGTAGTGGACCTCTACTAAGATTGTTCAAATGATAGCCCTTGGGTCAAAACTGGCCCCGCCCCGGGGGTCATTGATTTTCATTAAGTATATATAGTAAAAAATTAAAAATCATCTCCTCTGAAACTGGAAGGCCTAGAGCTTAGATATTTTATTGTGTAATATCATCTAATGAAACTCTACAAAAATTGTTCAAATTATAGCCCTTGGGTCAAAATTGGCCTCGCCCCAGGGGGTCATTGATTTACCTTAATGTATATAGTAAAAACTTAAAAAATCATCTTCTCTGTTTTGACAAAGGCTAGGGGTTAGATTTTTGGCATGAAATATTGTCTAGTGGACCTTTACCAAGATTGTTCAAATTATAGCCCTTTGGTCAAAACTGCCCCTGCCCCAGGGATCATTGATTTTTTCTATTATGTATATAGTACAAACAAAAAAATCTTCTTTTATAAGCTCACTTGTCACGTAGTGACAGAGTGAGCTTTTGTGATCACCTTTTGCCCGTTTGACCATCGTCCGTCCGTCGTCCATCCGTTCACAGTTAGTTTGTTAACACTCTAGTGATCACATTTTTGCCTCAGTTGTCAGGAGCAATGGATGTTTGTCTAATTAATTTCTTGAATGAGTTCGAACATTGGTTATCTGGGTTGAAAAACCAGGTCACAGAGCCCAAATAAAGAAAAACCTTGTTAACACTCTAGAGGCTACCTTTTCAGTCCAAATATCCTGCAAATTTGTCAGAAAGGTTGTATTGATGATTTCTAGCTCAAGTTCGAACATGGGTCATCTGGGTTCAAAACCTAGGTCACAGAGCCCAAAAATAGAAAAACCTTGTTAACACTCTAGAGGTTATATTTTCAGTCCAAATATCCTGGAAATTTGTCAAAAAGGTTGTTTTGATAATTTCTAGCTCAATTTCGAATATGGGTCTTCTGGGGTCAAAAACTAGGTCACAGAGCCCAAATATGGAAAAACCTTATTAACACTCTAGAAGTAACATTTTCAGTCCAAATAACCTGGAAATCTAACAGAAAGGTTGTCTTTCAATAATTTATAGCTCAAGTTCTAATACAGGTCATCTGGGTTCAAAAACTAGGTCACAGAGCCGAAAAATAGAAAAAGACTTGTTAGCACTCTAGAGGCTACTTTTCAGACCAAATATTCTAGAAATTTGTCAGATAGGTTGTTTCAATGATTTCTGGCTCAAATTCAAATATGAGTTATTTTGGATCAAAAACTAGGTCACAGACCCCAAATATGGAAAAACCTTGTGAACACTAGAGGTAACATTTTCAGTCCAAATAACCTGGTAGGTTTTGAGAAAGATTGTTTCAATGATTTCTAGCTCAAATTTAAATATTGGTTATCTGGGTTCAAAAACTAGGTCACAGCGCCCAAAAGTAGAAAAACTTTGTTAATGCTCTAGAGGTTACATTTTCTGTCCAAATGTCCTTGAAAATTGTCAGGAAGGTTGTTTTGATGATTTCTAGCTCAGATTTGGATATGAGTCATCTGGGATCAAAAACTAGGTCACAGAGCCCAAATATATAAAAACCTTTTTAACACTTCAAAGGTTTCGTTTTCAGTCCAAATATCCTTAAAATTTGTCAGACAGGTTGTTTTGATGATTTCTAGCTCAAGTTTGAATACTGGTCATCTTGGGTCAAAAACTAGGTCACAGAGCCCAAATATGGAAAAAAAAAACCTTGTTAACACTCTAGAGGTAAGATTTTAACTTCCAAATAACCTGGAAATTTGCCAGAAAGGTTGCTTTTTGGTTTCAAGCTCAAGTTCCCAAATGGGCTATCTTGAGTCAAAAACTATGTCAAACTACGCCCAAATATTGAAAAACTTTATAAACACTCTAGATGCTACATTTTCAGTCCAATCGTCCAGGAAATTTGTGAGAACGGTTGTTTTGATGATTTGTAGCGTAGCTCTCATTCGGATATGGATCATCTGGGATCAAAAACTAGGTCACAGAGCCCAAATCTTGAAAAACATTTTTAACACTCTAGAGGCTACTTTTTCTGTCCAAATTTTCTGGAAATTTGTCAGAGAGGAGGTTTCAATAATTTCTAGGTCAAGTTTGAATATGTTTAGGTTTAAAAACTAGGTCACAGAGCCCAAATATGGAAAAACCTTGTTTACACTCTAGAGGTTACATTTTTGGTCTAAATATTCTGGAAATTTGTCAGAGATTGTTACGATTATTTCTTGCTGAAGTTCGAATATGGGACATCTATGTTCAAAAACTACGTCTTAGAGCCCAAATATGGAAAAACCTTGTTAACATTCTAGAGGTAACATTTTCAGTCCAAATTACCAGGAAATTTGTTTGAACGATTGTTTCAATAATTTCTAGTTCAAATTAGAATATGGGTCATCTAGGGTTAATTTACCAGGTCCATAGCAACTTTGTTAAGAGCAGTCATACTCAGGTGGGCTATACAGGGCCATCATGGCCCTCTTGTTTTTTCATTGCATGCCAAATTTTAAGAGAGGCAACTGCTTCAATTGCCTCAACTTAGCTACAGGCCTGCTTGCATGAATCTCTGCTATTCACTTGGATCAAGCTCAAGGTCATCAAGGCTGAAAATAGATGTACTTTTCCCCTTTTGAGTCTTCATTTATTGATCGATATCTGAGATATTTGGTATATAGGTATCTTGCAAGAACCTCTACCCTTAGGTGGAGTTTGAGGCCAAGGTCACTAAGACCTTGATTTTCCTACTTTTTGTCATAGAGCCTTGATTGATCGGTTGATATTTTAAATATTTTATACATAAACACCTTGCTTGAACCTCCTAAGATTTATCAACTTCACCTCATATGGCTTTCATTTATACACCAATATCTTTGATATTTGAAATGTAGGTTCCTTGCATAGTCCTCTAACCATAAGTGGGATTTGAGGTCAAAGTCACCAGAGCTAATGATAGATTTTTCTGCTTTCTGTCATAGAGCCTTTTTTATTGACTGCTATTTTAGAAATTTGGTTTGTAGGCACCGACAGATCTTCAATTAGAAAATGTAAAACAGCTTTTGACATTTGCTTATTACTCCTATGAGCGACCAAAGGCCATTATAGCTATGTCTTGTCCCCTCCCCCACATTGTTAGATAGCCCCATTTCAGATGAGGGACCCAGGAACATTTGGTCCTCTTGTCCAGTTGGTAGTTATTGTGATTGTTTACAGGTATTTTTCTGTTTATGCTGTTAGAAATAAACCACAATAATAAGAAAAAAACTTGGGGTGCTTAAAAGACCATTCTTGAGTTTATAACCCAATGTAGGTGGTTCAGGGCTCGTGCTGCCGCTTGCCAAATTCGTATTTGCAAAAATATTCATCTATCAGCTGATGAAAAATCCATTTGGCTAAAATCTAGGCTAAAGCACTTTTGTGTCGCCCTTTCGAAGAAACGGCTATACTTAGGGATCGCTTTGTCCGTCGGTCTGTCCAACATGCAAACCTAACATTGGCTATAACTTTGCCATTTCTTAACATTTCCTCATCAAACTTTCAAATTGTATTGCTTATGACAACAGGGTCGTGATGATGCCAAAATATTTATGTCAAGGTCACACTTGACAGAGTTATGCCTCTTTTTATGCCCCCACTCTGGGGGGGCATTTAGATTTGCCCTTGTCCGTCCGTCCCAAAAACTTGTGTCGCCTGTAGCTTCAAAAGCACTGGAGCTAAAGTCAAGAAACTTTACAGGAATGTTGATCAGCATGTGAAGTTGTGCACCTGGGGTTTCCTGTATAGATTTATTTGGAACTGTTAGAGTTATGGCCCCTTACATAGTCAAAAAAAGTAATTTTCAACTTGTGTCGCCTGTACCTGCAAAAATGCTGCACCTACAGTCAAGAAACTTTACAGGAATGTTGATCAGCATGTTAAGTTGTGCACCTGGGGTTTCCAGTATAGATTTATTTGGAATTGTTAGAGTTTTGGCCCCTTAAATATTCAAAATTTGCAATTTTCAACTTGTGTCGCCTGTAACTGCAAAAGCGCTGGAGCTAGAGTCACCCAGTTCTGAGCAGGGTTGACATACTGTGTCTGACTGAAGCAAATGTCTATGAAAATCAAGTACAGTACCATTAGCGTGTTGGGGGAAGCTTGACATGTTTGCCTATGTCACCGGAAGACAACTGCCAGGTTTCTTATAGTTGTCATTTGTTAAACCATAATTATATCCCCAAAACGAAGTTTGCAGGGTATATAGGAGTCACCCAGTGGTTGGTCGGTCGGTCGGGCGGTCAGTCAGGGTGTACCTTGTCCGGAGCATAACTTGAAAACTACTTGTTGAAATTCAATGCAACTTCATACAATGGTCAAGCACAATGAGAGGAAGTGCAATGTCCAAGAATCATAACTCCATCTGCACTATTTATAGAGTTATTGCCCTTTATTGGTTTTCCTTGTCCGGAGCATAACTTAAAAACTACTGGTTGGAATTCAGTGCAACTTCATACAATGGTAAAGCACAATGAGAGGAAGTGCAGTGTCCAAGAATCGTAACCATCTTCACTATTTTAAGAGTTATTGCCCTGTAATGGTTTTCTTTTGTATCGAGCAAAACCTGAAAACTACTGGTTGGAATTCATTGCAACTACACACTGTTGTCAATCACAATGAGAGGAAGTGTAGCGTTCAAGAATCATAACTCCATCTTCCACTATTTGTAGAGTTATTGCCCTTTGTTGGTTTTCTTTGTAGGGAGCAAAATTTGAAAACTACTGGTTTGAATTCAGTGCAACATCATACAATGGTCAAGCACAATGAGAGGAAGTGCAATGTCCAAGAATCATAACTCCATCTTCACTATTTTCAGAGTTATTGCCCTTTATTGTTTTTTTTTGTCCAGAGCATAACTTGAAAACTACTGGTTGGAATTCAGTGCAACTACATACAATGGTCAAGCACAATGAGAGGAAGTGGAGTGTCCAAGAAACATAACTCCATCTTCATTATTTTCAGAGTTATTGCCCTTTGTTGGTTTTCCTTTGTAGGGAGCAAAATTTGAAAACTACTGGTTGGAATTCAATGCAACTTCATACAATGGTCAAGCACAATGAGAGGAAGTGCATTGTTCAAGAATCACAACTCCAAATATTCTATTTGCAGAGTTATTGCCCTTTATTGGTTTTCTTTATTCGGAGCATAGCTTGAAAACTACTGGTTGGAATTCAGTGCAACTTTATACAATGGTCAAGCACAATGAGAGGAAGCACAGTGTCCAAGAATCATAACTCTGTGTTCACTATTTGCAGAGTTATTGCCCTTTGTTGGTTTTCCTATGTATGGAGGATAACTTGAAAACAATTGGTTGGAATTCAATGCAACATCATACAATGGTTAAGCACAATGAGAGGAAGTGCAGTGGCCAAGAATCATAACACCATCTTCTCTATTTGCAGAGTTATCACCCTTATTTTGTTTTCTTTATTTGGAGCATAACTTGAAAATTACTGGTTGTAATTCAGTGCAACTTCATACAGTGATCAAGCACAATGAGACAAAATGCATTGTATAAGAGCTATAACTCCATATTCACTATTTGCAGAGTTATTGCCCTTCCATGGATTTTTTTTTCCAGAATATAATTTGGAAACTCGTGGTTGGAATTCAATGCAACTTCATACAATGGTCAAGCACATTGAGTGGATTTGCAATGTACAAGAGCTATAACTCTGTCTTCACTGTTTACACAGTTATTGCCCTTTGTTAGTTTTCTTGGTCTGGAGAATAACTTGAAAATTATTTTTTTGGAATTCAGTGCAACTTCATACAATGAGAGGAAATGCAATGTACAAGAACCACAACCATAACTCTTTTTCAATTTTTTTACAAAGTATTCTGTAACTAAATTGATAACTTCCTCTGATCTGTAGCGGTGTTTTGGGGGTATTAATCACATTTAGTGATAGCTCTAGTTAATGATTCAGCGTGTATGACTATCTCGTGGCCATATTGCTAGCTATATGAGTAGCTAGGTTGAGTGGGGGCATCTGTGTCCAATGGACACATTTCTAGTTGGACTTTGTCACGAAAACTTAACGTTGGCAATAACTTTGCCATTTCTTAACATATCTTCATCAAACTTTCAAATTGTATTGCTGACAGCAGGATCGTGATGCTGCCAAAATCTTTAGGTCAAGGTCACATGTGACAGAGGTATGCCCCTTTTTAGCTCACCTGTCACGTAGTGAGCTTTTCTGATCACCTTTTGTCCATCGTCCGTCCGTCCACAATTGGTTTGTTAACACTCTAGTGGTCACATTTTTGCCTTAATTGTCATGAAACTTTGTCAGGATGTTTGTCTCATTAATATCTCGGACGAGTTCGAACATGGGTTATCAGGGTTGGAAAACTAGGTAACAGAGCCCAAATATAGAAAAACCTTGTTAACACTCTAGAGGCTACTTTTTCAGTCCAAATATCCTGGAAATGTGTCAGAAAGGTTCTATCGATGATTTGTAGCTCAAGTTAAATATAGGTCATCTGGGTTTAAAAACAAGGTAACAGAGCCCACAAAAATAAAAAAATCTTGTTTATACTCTAGAGGTTACATTTTCAGCCCAAATAATCTGGAAATTTGTCAGAAAGGTTGCCTTGAGGATTTCTAGATCAAATTTGAATATGGGTCATCTGGGGTCAAAAACTAGGTCACAGAAATCAAAAATGAAAAAAAAAACTTGTTAACACTCTAGAGGTATCATTTTTAACCAGGTTTTCAACGAAAACCTGCTTATTGCAATGCTGAAGTCGGCGGGCTGGCGTCAACTTTTGGTTTCCGCTCAATAATTTGAGTTTGCTTTGACCTATTGACCCCAAACTTGGTATATGAGTAGCTTATATCAAGAGGCAGCTTGGGATTGCTACCCAGGAATCTGTGATCAAGGTCAAGGTCACTGTTGCTAAAAATAGAAATTCAGTTTCTGCTCAATAACTTGAGTTTGCGTTGACCTATTGACCCCAAACTTGGTGTATGGGTAGCTTATATCAAGAGGCAGCTTGGCTACCCAGATGTCTGTGATCAAGGTCAAGGTCACTGTTGCTAAAAATAGAAATTCAGTTTCCGCTCAATAACTTTAGTTTGCTTTGACCTATTGACCCCAAACTTGGTATATGTGTAGCTTATATCAAAAGGCAGCTTGGGATTGCTAACCAAGTGTCTGTGATCAAGGTCAAGGTCACTGTTGCTAAAAATAGAAATTCAGTTTCCGCTCAATAACTTTAGTTTGCTTTGACCTATTGACCCCAAACTTGGTATATGTGTAGCTTATATCAAGAGGCAGCTTGGGATTGCTACCCAAGTGTCTGTGATGAAGGTCAAGGTCACTGTTGCTAAAAATAGAAATTCAGTTTCCGCTCAATAACTTTAGTTTGCTTTGACCTATTGACCCCAATGTTAGTGTATGGGTAGCTTATATCAAGGGGCAGCTTGGGATTGCTACCCAGGTGTCTGTGATCAAGGTCAAGGTCACTGTTGCTTTAAAAAAGAAATTCAGTTTTCACGTAATAACTTGAGTTTGCGTTGACCTGTTGACACCAAACTTGCTGTGTGGGTAGCTTATATTAAGATGTAGCTTGGGATTGCTATTATGATATCTGGGAGCAAGGTCAAGGTCACTTGCTTACAATAGAATTTTCAGCTTCTACTCAATAACTTCAGCACACTTTGACCTATTGATACTCAACTTGGCATGTGTGTAGCTTACATGAAAATACAGCCTGGCATTGCTACTCAGGTATCTGATTTATTTTTATTTTGAACTATTGAAACCAACTTTCTGTGTTGGTACCAAAATAACATTTTTACTTCACTGCCATATTTCTTCCTAATTCCTGTGACATCAATACTTGGTTGTTGAAAACCTGGTTTTCGTCGCATTGCGGCGCTTCTTGTAATTCCAAATAACCTGGAAAATTGTCAGCAAGCTTAATTCTATAGTTTCTAGCTTAAGTTTGATTATGGGTCATCTGGAGTTGAAAACTAGGTCACAGAGCCCAAATATCGAAAAACTTTGGAAACAATCTAGAGGCTACATTTTCAGTCCAAATGTCCTTGAAATTTGTCAGAAAGGTTGTTTTGATGATTTGTAGCTCAGTTTTGGATATGGGTTATCTGGGGTCAAAAACTAGGTCACAGAGCCTAAATATTGAAAAACTTTGTTAACACTCTAGAGGCTACTTTTTTAGTCCAAATATCCTGGAAATTTGTCAGAGAGATAGTTTCGATCATTTCTAGCTCAAGTTCGAATATGGGACATCTAGATAAAAAAAATAGGTCATACAGCCCAAATATGGAATCAAAGCACTGAAAGTACTGATGGGGGGGCGAAAAATGAATACAATGAAGAGTTTCAAAAGTAACAATTCCTTTGCAAAATGTTGGAAATTGTCTGATCGTATTTCAGTCCTTTGACTTTAATTATACCATCACTTTTTTTGAATCATCAGTATCGTGGAAACCTTGAAGATACCGAACTGAAACTTTGCAGACACAGTAGTTGGTAGGACGCACATGACTCTCAATCACATTTTCTAGTTATTGTCCGTTTTAGGAACTACGACTTAAATAACAGCTTTTAACGTTTCACCAGTGCAAGTGACATATTTTACCGGTACTAGGGAAACAAGATTTTTCATTTACAAAAATAGGTCTCTGAACTTAGGAACAGCATTTTGCTTTTTTACATTCAGGACAATCACAAGTGCAAAGCAAAAAAACACAAAACTAATAATATTTTGACAGTTACAGCCTTTAAAACATGAGCTTGTTCATTTAAAAAAATCTTAAGAAACCTTGGTGATCATCTCTGAAACTTATAGATGTACCATGTATTTTGAAGTGTAATGGACCCATTCTTACTACGGAGGTAAAACTATTTTTTTCATGTTAAGAAACTTAACGACACACAATGTAATTTTGCCTACATAGTCATCAGCAGGAATAGATTTGAAAACAGACAAGAACACGAGGTCAATATAACATTTACTCTAGAATATAAAATAAATGAGATCAGACTAGTATATACCAGTGGTTTTATGCATAGGAACAAATTTAAAAAAATAAGCAGAACTGTAAAAGACAACATAAGTTCCACTCACATACATTCTTCAAAGAAAGGACAAGACATTTATATCACTTTTTAGGTACATGTAAACCTTTTTTAATGTCATTCAACAACTGTGCATAAAGGCTACTGAGAGACTGGGGATTCGAGGCATCGCCAAAATTAAATGTTAACTAAGACTACAAATGTATTTGTTTTAGGTTAATTTATTTCTGGATGATTGCTATTTAAGGAATTCAGTTCTGCTCTGAAAATTTAAACTAGTCTTGTGCACAGTAAAATGTAAATAAACCTTGTACTTATATTTCCAAATCAAGACCTTATTCAAACAATAAACTGGCCACACTTTGCATCATATAATAGAAAAAAAAAGTTCACGACAACAAAATGAAATAAAAACAAAATTAACAGAAAAGATTTTTCTATACCTAAGTTACAGTTTTACTAAATCTGAGCATCATTTTTTTCTGTGATATACTTATTCTATCATGTTTATGCACCTTCATATACAAGAAGTTTTCATTAATTATTCATCTATTAATGCACTTGTATTCCTATTGTATAATGTTCTTGTGATTTTGGATACTAGATTTCTAAGTTTTAACAATTTTTACTCCTAAAATTTCACTGCCTTGCTTTTCGATCTCCAAATGAACTGATCCATGTTTTGCAAACCACAGTGGCAGGCTCATCACCAAGAGCAAAGAAGAGAACATCTGCTGGCAATACCATGACAATGTATCTTGCAATAATAACTCTGCCTTGCTGTCTTCCATACTGACCGCAACTACATGCAGTTCCTCAAATGCAAAGCCTGTTTCACAATTCTAAAAATTATGAAAAAAAAACAACAACTGGTGAACAGGCATAATTACACAACGTTAAGTCAAAATATCAAAAGATGTATTCACTGAAACTTTAATTGGAAATATATGGGCAATCAGTGATCACATGTGTCGCCTGATGATAGCCAATTAAGCAGTTGCATTGAGAGGCGATTGGACAGATTGTTGGCTAAAACGAGTTTTTTATTCAAGGGCCATAACTCAGCCAAAAATCATTTAACCGAAAAACCTGTTAAACAAGCCCAAGTACTTGAGGTACCGATCAATTTTGTAACATTGCATTCAAATTGCTTCAGTAGTATAAGAGAAGAAGTCCAGACGAAGTTTAAAAATAAAAATAATTAAAGGGCCATTACTCTGACAAAAAACATTGAATTGGAAAATGCCGATGATTTGCACAACTTAACTTGGTACTGATCATTCTAGTAAAGTTTGGATGAAATTGAACCAGTACTTTCTGAGGAGTAGTCTGGACAAGTTTGTGACAGATGGACGGACGGACAGACAGACAATGGAGAAGTGATCCCTGCATGTAACGGCTACTTTGTAACATGTCGCAGCTACTGTGAAGCAGGCAACACAAAAATCATTAACGGGCCAAAACACCTTTTTATAATCAAGGGCCATAACTCAGCCAAAAAAATTATTCCACTTAAAAACCCATTAGATACGCGCGAGTACTAGAGGTACTGATCAGTCCTGTAACATTTCATTCAAACTGCGTTAGTAGTATAAGAGAAGTTTAAAAAATCATTAAAGGGCCATAGCTCTCACAAAAATCATTAAACTGGAAAATTCCGATGATATGCACAACTAGAAACTGCCAACATTAAGGGCCATATAGTAATAAATGTAACATAATAAGGTATCATACAATGAAACAGACCATAACATTTTGATACCACATCTGAAATTTATCAAACATACCTTAATTGATGTTTGTACAGTTGTGGACAAAGTCTCATTTTCTCACATCACCTTTGTTACTTCCACAAAATCCCAAGTGGCATCACAACATCTTGCATCCCACTAGAGTGTGATCATTGCCTTCCGAGATCCATCTTAATGTGTAACTGTTTTATTGAAACATCTGTTCCTTTGACCTTAAACATTCTCTGGTTGTCTTCCTGCAGGATGAAATAATCAGTAAAAGTATCTGAACTACTCACTGGTTCAAACTTGTTCAAACATAATGACCTATATTAGGCAACCTACATGTACTACACATAACTTAAACTAAGGAAGTCTAATTTCATTAATTTTGAGTTTTATGTACATATAAAATAAATGTTCAGCCTCATCTAGCACAGGCAGGTGGTTTATCTGTCAGACAATGATCATTTCATACATGTGCCAGCCTCATCTAGCACAGGCAGGTGGTTTATCTGTCAGACAATGATCATTTCATACATGTGCCAGCCTCATCTAGCACAGGCAGGTGGTTTATCTGTCAGACAATGATCATTTCATACATGTGCCAGCCTCATCTAGCACAGGCAGGTGGTTTATCTGTCAGACAATGATCATTTCATACATGTGCCAGCCTCATCTAGCACAGGCAGGTGGTTTATCTGTCAGACAATGATTATTTCATAAATGTGCCAGTACTCCACTCCTGATCTCTTTGAGAATCTGCAGCCTTTATTACATATAGCTGGGCTCAAACCAACTACCCTTTTTATTAGTAAAAAGGTTTAGTTATTGCAAGTCAGTGACTCTAACCAACTGACCTGAAGTAAAACCAAGACAAAGGTTTAATGCAAAAGATAAAAAATATTACAATAAAACATCTCTAGCATTTTTTACAGAATGTTTGTTTTTTATTATGATATCTATCAATATAAGGTTGTATGATAACTATGGAATTAGAATAAAGACATGTTAAACATGAGAAATCTTATAAATTTGTTTTGTTTAATCTTACACAACTCACCTCTATAATCATACCCTCTGTACACAAAGACCCTTTGTTTAACCATAGGTCAGTGAACTCTAACATGCAGAGTAGGAGCAAGGGAGGGGTACTTCCGTAGAGACGTTATCACAGTTAACTCTGTGCTCCTCTGTCATCATATTATTTGTGATAAACACGTTTGTTGCTTGTGTTGCAACAAGGTAGGCTGGTTTGTCATCCCTCTTCAAAATAAACTCCCCCAAAACAACAGTTTCCTCCTTTTGGCTGGTGGTTTACCTGTCAGACCATGATTATTTAAAAAGTCACATAACTGCATAGGCCTCCATCATATGACCGTGCAGTCTATCACTTCCATTAGGGCCCTTGTAGCGAGTGGCTTGTGCAAGTGCCATAACTTGTACTGGCATCCCATACGGGCCACTTCCTTTGTTCCTTCTTTAGAATGATGCTCATCTGGAATAAGAGTAAAAATGATAAATAATAGTAATGTTCTATAATTTCAGAGTCAATTTGTTCTTTATTAATCTTTGGGGTTCAAAGGTTAGGAATATCAGGTTGTTTCAGCTGCACAGTAAGCACATACTTACTGTTACCATATTAAGGGTAAACAAAAAAAAGCCAAATAAAACATGGTAAAAGTGGAATGAAACTTGTGATTTGGTGACCACCAACCATGTCACATACCATCACAAGTGTTTACAGTGCTTTATCTTAAAAAGTCAGCCTTGTCAAATCATTTCTCTGTTTAGTTCCTCAATTTCTTTGACCCATTCTTGCAAAGAAAACAATAAGACATTTTGCCTTTTGACCACCAACCATCTCACATACCATCACAAGTGTTTACAGTGCTTTATCTTAAAAAGTCAGCCTTGTCAAATCATTTCTCTGTTTAGTTCCTCAATTTCTTTGACCCATTCTTGCAAAGAAAACAATAAGACATTTTGCCCCATTTCTCAATGTCACAAATTTTGAGATAACAATTGATCAACATAATTATACAAAAAACAGAAAACACGTGATAATTTCTAAGATGATTTCAATTTAAAAAGCAATAACTTATCCTATGCAGGAAAAAATGCTTCTTTTATGGTAATCAAAATAATAGTAATGAAGAATAATTACAATTTCCTTTATCTTTAATGCCTATATTAAAATAAATGAGCAGACAGAAAGGAAATGTAAACAAAAAATACTTAGAATCTAGTTTAATGTATTTAAGCTATCATTTTCATATATTTCGAGCATTAAATCTTCATCTTGCAAGTTGCTTATTTTTATTATTTGTGTTTCTCAGCATTGACTGATACACATGAAACAAAAGAATGACAATCTTCCTTAAATTGGGTTAAGACACAGTGTTTTTAATGTTAATTTGTTATTTGTTTGCAGCTATGAAAACTAATTTTATGCAACTTCAGAGAAATAAGTAGTTAATAACTATGCTATCAGTCATATGGACAACTGGTACGATAAAAAAACCCTAAATGCAGACAGAGTTCTTTGTTGTTTTTTTTGTTCAATGAACACATACTACTTTTGAGCACAGGGACATGGCTCACTGACCAAACGGTAAAATGTTTGGTCAATGTGCTGTTGTGTCACTGTGCTTTTGAGGGAAGCAAAATTCAAAACTCACATGGCACAACTGACTGAATTGCAGTTCTCTTCATTCTTTTTCTAAATTAAGAAAATAAAGTTGTTCCCTCTTCTGTTTTTTATTTCAGAAAATGCAACTTAACCAACGTAATTGGGCCCACAGTCACTTGAAGTTGGGAACTAGTTCCCATCTCTGTCTCCCGCTGTCATTATTTCTCGAAAGAATATGTGGCGTCAAGTTAATTTTGAGTGTTCTTATTGAATTTCAAGCTTATTCTTTCACTTAGACAAATATTGATGTGTAGAATACACTTGTAATTATCACTTAATTGATAGGCACAACCAACATTTTACAGACCTTTCTTATTATTGAGGAAACCAATGAAAAACTATTGACAGTTCTGATACTTTCACTTTCACTTTAACTAGGCTACAATCGGGGATTCCATATTATCATTATGCAGAACTTCACTTCAACTCAATGAACAGTCTAGCGGATAATTCAATGACTAGCAGAAAAGGCACAAACCTCATGAAATTTCTCCTCCTTTTCGTACAACATAACTTCCGGAATTCCCATTGTCTAAATCTCGGCGTTTCGATTGGCTGATCTATAAATACTTAATCATGTAAATGTTTTTTGCAAAAATGATGCAGTATGTCAAAACAGTCATGTCGACAATATACATTCAGAACCATGTTGATGGCTCGATATCTCCGTATCTTAAATTTGCAACTGCCAAGATCTTGTTTTGTCTCTGTTATAAACTGTAATTCGCCGAACGATTAAGTTTGAAGCCTACAAAGAAGGTTGACCTACTTTCTAGTATCGATGCGTGACATTCAGAATAAGCGCTCAAAGACAAAATTGTTTACATTTCCTTAAACATATCTGAAAATAATAATTTGCTTAAAATAAATTTAAAAAGTTCACTTACAATGCTGTTTTATTTTATTAATTATATCCTCCATCACAATTCGGCTGCACGATCCAAAATGGCCGTAAGCTAAGAAATATGATCCGACATTGCGAAATCAATGCGCGTAATCACTATGTTTCAGTAAAAAGTGTTCGGTTTTTGGTCTCATTTGAAAATAAAAATGAACACATAATAAAGAACCTTTATCAAAGCTAAACAAAAAGTCCATCATTGATTAACAATTTTCAATATATTTATGAAAAAATTATCGAACTATTTCGAAGCGTAGGATTACTACTTCTCTGAAATCTAATGTGAAATGTCTCGATTTTCCTGAAAATTTGGCAAGCATAGTTATACCTTTGGAGGGCGAAAGTATTCGCCCCCCAAAAACCTTGTTAACACTCAAGAGGTAACATTTTCAGTACAAATAACCTTGAAATTTGTCAAAGAGATTGTTTCAATAAATTCTAGGTCAGGTTCGAATGGGTCATCTGGGGTCAATTAACCAGGTCCATAGCAACTTTGTTAAAAGCAGTCATACTCAGGTGAGCTATACAGGGCCATCATGGCCCTCTTGTTCTACTTGGATTTTGTCATGAAAACTTAACATTGCTTACGACAAAACTATTTCTCAAGGGCAGATAACCCTCAAGAATTTATTTTTGCAAAGTTGTGCCCCTTTCTTTAGCTTAAAATTTCTTGGTTAACCTTTTTGTTAATGTCCATTTCTTAAAAAGATATTCCATTCAAACTTGGAATACTTTATCACCAGCAAGACCCCTGCAAAGATTGTTGGTACCCATGTCCTCCCCCCCCCCCCCATCAAACCCTCCCTCCCTCAAATTTCTTTTTTCTCACATGAGTAACCCACTCCCTAGCCTAGCACTAAACAATTTATTTACATGGGATGGTAGGTACTTACCCCTCCCCCCCCCCCCCTCCCCCAAGAAAATTCGTTTTCTTCATCTGATTTGACTAATCTTGGCTTATAATTTATTATCCGCCACTGAGAAAAGTGGAGCATGCTGTCTGTGGACAGGTCATGTTGTACTTGGACTAGCATGCTGTCTTTTCCAGTAGGCTCTTGTTAACCTTTATAGTTATTCTAACAGAGTATCCAAGGGCGACACAAGTGTTCAACTAAACACCCATCTAGTTTTTCAAATCAAGTTTACTTCTTTTTTTGTGTGGGAGTATATAGATTTGCACACGTCCGTCCATACGTACGTCCTGTTTCTTGTGTGAGCAACTCCTCCTACACTCATGGATGGATTGGAACTAAACTCGCACACATGATAGACCATGTTGGATTGTTGTGCAAGAAGTAAAGACATTTCTTTCTCGGATCAGTCTTCACTGGATTATTACCCTTTGTTGTTTTTTCATACATGCCATATATAGCAAATCTTGAGTGAGCAACTTCTCCTACACCCATGGGTGGATTGAAACCAAACTCACACACATAATAGACCAGGATGTGTAGTTGTGCAAGAAGTAAAGAAATTTTTTTCTCTGATCAGTTTTCCCTGGATTATTGCCCTTAGTTGGTTTTTCATACATGCCATATATAGGAAATCTTTTGTGCGCAACTCCTCCTACACCCATGTTTAAATGTTTGTATACTTATTACATACATATAATAACCTAAGTAGTGCTGAAATCCATTGTTTTCATAGCTATTTAAAATAATTACCATATTGTTTTAAATAGGTGAATAATTGGAAGAAAGGCATTGTTAATGAGTTATGGAAGTAAGACATTGTGAAAGAGGTATGGCAGCTGAAACATTTTGAAAGAGGTTTATTTGTAAAGAGAGTACTCTTAGCCTATCAAGCAATAAACTGTATATCCATTGTTTTCCCTGGTAATGAATTCCCTTTCTGTGACAAATTCCCAATTATGGGGGCATCTGTGTCTGACAGACAAGTCTAGTTTTTATACGCCCATGGAATACGGGACGTATCAAGGGGTCACCCATGGCAAACGGGGGGGGGGAGGGAGGGAAGGTGAGTGGACAGGCAGCGTCCTGATGTTTGTCCAGAGCATAACTCCTACACTATCAATGCTATTGACTTGAAACTTCATAGTTGGATAGATCTCATTGAGACAGAGTTATTATTGGAGTTATTCCCCTTAGTTTCATTTTCTTGTTTTATTTTCTTGTCTGGAGCTGGCTCCAACACTTTCAAAGCTATTGACTTGAAACTTCATAGGTGGATGGATCTCATTGTGATGAAGTGCATTACACAAGAACCATCTCTCTGCACTTCATGATTTTGGAGTTATGCTCCTTTGTTTATTTTTCTTGTCTGAAGCATAACATCAACACAATGAAAGCTATTGACTTGAAACTTCCTAGGTGGATAGGCCTTATTGAGATGAAGTGCTTTACACAAGAACCATCACTCTACACTTCATAATTTTGTTGTTATGCCCTTTTGTTTATTTTTCTTGTCAGAAGCATAATTCCAACACTATGAAAGCTATTGACTTGAAACTTCCTAGGTGGATAGATCTCATTGAGACAGAGTGCATTGCACAAAAACCATCACTCTGCACCCTTTGATTTTCGAGTTATTCCCCTTAGTTGAATTTTCGTACTTGATGTTTGTCTGGACCATACGCCTACATTATCAAAGCTATTTACTTGAAACTTCATAGGTGGATAGATGTTATTGAAACAAATTGCTCAACTGACAGGCGTATTTTGCTCCGCCTTGTGGCGCTCTTGTTACTTCAACAGAATGGTTAATGGTTGAACTTGCTACCTATTTACAGTGCTTTGATTAAGAGAAAATCAGTACGCAGTCCAATTAAGAGGTCAAAATGTGTTTTGAATTTAATGAAAGTGTAAATGTTTTTACGCACTTATTTTGTTGTTAATGCTTTGATACAATGGACTAATTTGTGCTGTTGATTAAAGAACAAGCGTAATGATTTAACATAGGTTTAAATTAATACTGAGTTTTTAATCCCCTGCAATGAAGTTGGGATGAGGTTATAGGAATGGCCTCTTCTGTGAGTCTGTCCGTCCATAATGTTCGTGTCTGCTCCATAACTTTAAAACTCACGGAAAGTTTTTAAAATAACTTGGCACAAATTATCACCATTATGAGACCATGTGCAGAGCGCAACAACCAGTTCACTACCCCTAAGATCAAGGTCACACTTAAAGGTCATATATAAAAAAATTCACATTTTGTGTCTGCTCCATCACTATTAAAGTGCATGAAAGCTTTTAAAATAACTGGGTACAAATGATATCTATTATGAGAAGAGGTGCAGAGTGCAAAAACCAGGTCACTACCCCCAAGGTCATGGTCACACTTAAAGGTCCTATATAAAAAAGTCTTTATTTCGTGTCTGCTCCATAACTTTTAAAGTGATTGAAAGTTTTTATAATAATTTGGCACAAATGATCTAGACAGTGTGTACAGAGCAACAACCAGGTCACTACACCAAGGTCAAGGTCACACATAGAGGACAAATATAAAAACAATAAATGTTTGTAAAACATAAATGCCCCCCAGCAGCACCTTATTGCTTGTGGTTGGGCCAAGCCTTCTCTAGTTATTGATCAGAAATTGTTTTGAAATTCAAGGTTCCTGTGGCCTTGACCTTTGACCTAATGACCTCAAAATCAATAGGGGTCAACTACTAGTGATGCCCAACCAGCACACCAAGTTTGGTGAATCTAGGTCAAAGCATTCTCTAGTTACTGATCGGAAACCGTTTTTATGATGAACTCTGTGATCTTGACCTTTGACCTAATGACCTCAAAGTCAATAGGGGTCATCTACTGGTGATGACCAACCAGCGTAACAAGTTTGGTGAACCTAGGTCAAAGCATTCTCTAGTTATTGATTGAAAACCGTTTTTAGGATGAAGGTCCCTTTGAGCTTGACCTTTGACCTAATGACCTCAGAATCAATAGGAGTCATCTACTGGTGATGACCAATCAGCATACCAAGTTTGGTGAACCTAGGTCAAAGCGTTCTCTAGTTATTGATCGGAAACCGTTTTTAGGATGAAAGTCTCAGTGATCTTGACTTTTGACCTAATGACCTCAAAGTCAATAGGGGTCATCTATTGCTGATAACCAATTAGCATACCAAGTTTGGTGAAGCTAGGTCAAAGCGTTCTCTAGTTATTGATCAGAAACCGTTTTTAGGATGAAGGTCCCTGTGAGCTTGACCTTTGACCTAATGACCTCAAAATCAATAGGAGTCATCTTCTTGAGATGACCAACCAGCATACCAAGTTTGGTGAACCTAGGTCAAAGCGTTCTCTAATTATTGATCGGAAACCGTTTTTAGGATGAAGGTGCCTGTGAGCTTGACCTTTGACCTAATGGCCTCAAAATCAATAGGGGTCATCTACTGGTGATGGCCAACCAGCATACCAAGTTTGGTGAACCTAGGTCAAAACGTTCTCTAGTTATTTATCAGAAACTGTTTTTAGGATGAAGGTGCCTGTGAGCTTGACCTTTGACCTAATGGCCTCAAGATCAATAGGGGTCATCTACTGGTGATGGCCAACCAGCATACCAAGTTTGGTGAACCTAGGTCAAAGCGTTCTCTAGTTATTTATCAGAAACTGTTTTTAGGATGAAGGTCCCTGTGAGCTTGACCTTTGACCTAATGACCTCAAAATCAATAGGGGTCATCTACTGGTGATGACCAACCAGCATACCAAGTTGGTGAACCTAGGTCAAAGCGTTCTCTAGTTATTGATCGGATATGAAGTGTCTACCGACGGACTGACTGACGGACCGACCTACCGACCGACATTTGCAAAACTATATGCCCCCTCATCTTCGATGGGGGGCATAAGAATAACATATTTTGTTTCTTCTCCATAACTTATTGACTATTGTAATTTTCCATATTCTCAATATCTTGTCAGTTGAAAAGTCAAAAGTCCCATGTAGCTACCCATTTTCTGTAGAAATTATTATGCTATTATTATTAACCTGCTGTCTTCACACTTGTTATCCATTCCAATATTCTACTGCAGCATTGAAATAGCTGTCCTTCAGACTGCCTTGCAGTAAAAGTTATGTCTCCCCCCTCTGGGGGAGACATATTGTTTTTGCCTTGTCCGTCTGTCTGTCTGTCCATCTGTCCGTCTGTCACACTTCGTTTCCACTCAATAACTGGAGTACCATTTGACCCAGAGCCTTTAAACTTCACAGGGTGATTGCCCTCATCGAGTAGAAAAACCCTACTGATTTTGGGGTCAGTAGGTCAAAGTTCAAGGTCACAGGGACCCGAAGAGTGTAAACCCTTTCCGCTCAATAACTGGATTACCGTTTGACCCAGAGCCTTCAATCTTCATAGGGTGATTGCCCTTATTGAGTAGAAGAATACTTTTGATTTTGGGATCAGTAGGTCAAAGGTCAAGGTCACAGGGGCCCAAAGAGTGTAAACTGTTTCTGCTGAATAACTGGAGTTCTGTTTCATCAAGAGCCTTCAAATTTCATTGGGTGATTGCCCTTTTTGAGTAGAAGAACCCTATTGATTCTGGGGTCAGTAGGTCAAAGGTCAAGGTCACTGCTTGAAGGACACTTCTCGACCATATATATGTTAAAAACATGGACTGCATTGAAGCTGGTGTGACTCCAATACATTACAGCTACCACGATGTAACATATGCTGTCTTCTACAGTGCCGTTGATACAAACAGTTCCACTGTGCTGTCAGATGACGTAAACTGTGCCTAGAGTAAGGTGTGAAACTATCATAACCATAATATATAGATAGATATATATAATGTTCTTTATACCATAATAAATGACAGAGGCTTTCAGAAAGGTGATATCTCTTCCTTGGCCTTCCTTCCATTGGGTGCAGGGGGGAGACATACGTTTTTCACTAAAAACATCTAGTTATAGATGTTTTTCATGTTGATACTGCTGTCGGCAGTATTTTGCATCAAAGTTCAAAATTTCAACAAATTCACCTATGATTGTGCTGTGACAAAAATAGAAAACTTTGGCCTAAGATCTTTTAACTTCTGATGGTTATTGCCAACATTGATTGGATGACCCCTACTGATTTTGGAGTCAGTATCTCAAAGGTCAAGGTCACACTGGCCTTAACATTGAAAACCATTTCTGCCATATAACTTGACAATCATTTGTTATAGTGACTTCAAACTTCATATCGTGATTGCTTGTGTAACTTGACAATCATTTGTTATAGAGACTTCAAACTTTATCATGATTGCACACATTGATTGGATGACCTCTATACATTTTTGGGTCAGTATGTCAAATGTGAAGGTCACAGTGACCTAAATGTTTAGAATCATTTACACTTTGTAACTCGACAACCATTTGTCATAGAGACTTCAAAATTCATATAATGGTTGCACACATTGACTGAATGACCCCTTTTGATTTTGGAGTCAGTATCTCAAAGGTCAAGGTCACAATGGCCTTAACATTGAAAACCATTTCTGCCATGTAACTTGACAATCATTTGTTATAGAGACTTCAAACTTTATATCATGATTGCACACATTGAGTGGATGACCCTGTACATTTTGGGGTCAGTATATAGGTGAAGGTCACAGTGACCTAAATGATTAGAATCATTTACACTCTGTAACTGAACAAGCATTTGTTATAGAGACTTCAAAATTCATATAATGGTTGCACACATTGAGTGAATGACCCCTATTGATTTTTGGATCAGTAGGTCATGGTAACAGTGACCTTAGCATTGAAAACTGTTTCAGCTGTTAAACTTTATAACCATTTGTCATACAGATCTCAAACTTCATATGATGATTGATTATATTGAGAAAACCTCCATACATCTTGGGATCAGTAGATCAGATGTCAAGGTCATAATGACCTAAACCCTGGAAGGCATTTCTGCTATATAACAACTACTTCCGATACAGAATTCAGACTTCTTAGGATGATTGCCATCATTGATTACATGACCCCAATACTGTTCAGGATAAGTACATTAAAGGTTAAGGTGACAGTCAACTAAACAATTAGTATTTTTGCACTACAACTTGATAACCATGCATCACAGCATGAACATCATAATTTCTGAAAGACTGACATTTATACAAATTATAAAACCTAAAATTCAGATATGATAAAGATCCATAAAACTAAAAAATTAATATTATAAAATGTTAAAAATCAAAATATTATAAAATGTTAAAAATCAAAATATTATAAATCAAAAACCAAAAATTCTAAATTTAAACCAAAGCCTAAGGTTTCCTCCCTTATTTCACAAATGCATCATACTTAGAAAAAACACACTTAGGGCTTAGAATGCTCCGCCCAGCAGTGCTATGTTTTCATTTGGCTAAAAGCTTGGCTACAAGAATTTTTTTATGCCCCCCATCGAAGATGAGGGGGCATATAGTTTTGCAAATGTCGGTCGGTAGGTCGGTCGGTCTGTCAGTCGGTCCATCGGTAGACACTTAGTTTCCGATCAATAACTAGAGAACGCTTTGACCTAGGTTCACCAAACTTGGTATGCTGGTTGGTCATCACCAGTAGATGACCCCTATTGATTTTGAGGTCATTTGGTCAAAGGTCAAGCTCACAGAGACTTTCATCCTAAAAACAGTTTCCGATCAATAACTAGAGAATGCTTTGACCTAGGTTCACCAAACTTGGTATGCTGGTTGGTCATCACCAGTAGATGACCCCTATTGATTTTGAGGTCATTAGGTCAAAGGTCAAGGCCACAGGGACCTTGATCCTAAAAACGGTTTCTGATCAATAACTAGAGAATGCTTTGGCCCAATCACCAGCAATTAGGTGCTGCCGGGGGGCATGTATGTTTTACAAACATTTCTTGTTCCACCTGTGTTTCATGAATATATATGATATTTATGCTTTTGGTCTTAAAATTGTAAAATCAATCCTTAGTACTTACAAAAGGATTTTTCTTTCATTGATGTGATAAATGTCACCATTTTAATAACTTAAAGAAAAGTCCTAAGTTATTTGTGTTAAATGTTTTCTGTGTTAAGCAATACAATATTGTTACTTGTGTTTTCAGCGTATGTTCCTTGTGATGGAGCTGTGTGCAGGAGGGGAATTAGCTGATGCCCTCAAAGAAAAGAAATATTTCATGGAAAGTGATGTGAAAGTCATAACCAAAGAACTAGCCAGTGCAATAGCTTACCTCCATAAAAGTGGTAAGCTCTGTGTTCACTATAAATCTGATTGTGTAATCTTGATTTTGTTTACCCCATTTATTGAGAATGACCTCCCTTTTCTTATATGATTATCAAATAGTCAATCTGATTAAAATCATATCATAAACATCGCTACGCTATTAGGATCTGAGGACAACTAATAGAAGGTCACCTCATGACCTATCCATCAGCCAATCAGTGCAATGCTTCCACTCTCATGGAAGTAAATGTTCAACTTGTGAAAATCTATTTATATAGCTGGGGTCCCAAACAATTATCTGCCATGTTTAAACTGTCACAGAACTCAGTTAGATTTGTCAAAATCTTTCAAAATAATGAGATTTATGTTTGTGATTAATATCATTTTTAGCTCACCTGAGCACAAAGTGCTCAGGGTGAGCTTTTCTGATCGGTCTTTGTCCGTCGTCCGTCGTCCGTCGTCCGTCCGTCCGTCCGTCCGTCCGTCGTCAACTTTTCATTCAAACGACATCTCCTCTGAAACCAATGGGGCAAATTAAATGAAACTTGCCTGGGATGTTCCTTGCATGAAGCTCTACCAAGATTGTTCAAATGGTTCTGGTCCATTGCATTTCTGGTTCACTGGAGCTAAAAATAGATTTTATAAGTTGGATCTTTAAAAATCTTCTTCTCCGAAACCACAAGGCCTGGAGCTTTGATATTTGGTATGAAGCATCATCTAGTGGACCTCTACCAAGTTTGTTCAAATTATGTCTCTGGGGACAAAACTGACCCCACCCCAGGGGTCAGTTGATTTTACATAGAGTTATATAGGGAAAACTTGAAAATCTTCTTGTCAGAAACCACAAGGCCTAGAGTTAAGATATTTGGTATGTAGCATTGTCTAGTGGACCTCTACCAAGTTTGTTCAAATCATGGCCTCTGGGTCAAAAATGGCCCCGCCCCGGGGGTCACTTATTTTACATAGAGTTATATAGGAAAATCTTAAAAAAATCTTCTTGTCAGAAACCGTAAGTTATACAGCTTAGATATTTGGTGTGTAGCATTGTCTAGTGGACCTCTACCAAGTTTGTTCAAATCCTGTCCTCTGGGTCAAAAATGGCCCCGCCCCAGGGGCCACTAGTTTTACATAGAGTTATATAAGAAAATCTAAAAAAAATCTTCTTGTCAGAAACCGTAAGTTATAGAGCTTAGATATTTGGTGTGTAGCATTGTCTAGTGGACATCTACCAAGTTTGTTCAAATCCTGGCCTCTGGGTCAAAAATGGCCCCGCCCCGGGGGTCACTTATTTTACATAGAGTTATATAGGAAAATCTTAAAAAAATCTTCTTGTCAGAAACTGTAAGTTATAGAGCTTAGATATTTGGTGTGTAGCATTGTCTAGTGGACCTCTACCAAGTTTGTTCAAATCCTGTCCTCTGGGTCAAAAATGGCCCCGCCCCAGGGGCCACTAGTTTTACATAGAGTTATATAAGAAAATCTAAAAAAAATCTTCTTGTCAGAAACCGTAAGTTATAGAGCTTAGATATTTGGTGTGTAGCATTGTCTAGTGGACCTCTACCAAGTTTGTTCAAATCCTGGCCTCTGGGTCAAAAATGACCCCGCCCAAGGGGCAACTAGTTTTACATAGAGTTATATCGGAAAATCTTAAAAAATCTTCTTGTCAGAAACCGTAAGTTATAGAGCTTAGATATTTGGTGTGTAGCATTGTCTAGTGAACCTCTACCAAGTTTGTTCAAATCCTGGCCTCTGGGTCAAAAATGGCCCCGCCCCAGGGGCCACTAGTTTTACATAGAGTTATATAGGAAAATCTTAAAACATCTTCTTGTCAGAAACCGTAAGTTATAGAGCTTAGATATTTGGTGTGAAGCATTGTCTTGTGGACCTCTACCAAGTTTGTTCAAATCCTGGCCTCTGGGTCAATAATGGCCCCGCCCCAGGGGCCACTAGTTTTACATAGAGTTATATAAGAAAATCTTAAAAAATCTTCTTGTCAGAAACAAGAAGGCCTACAGTTAAGATATTTGGTATGTAGCATTGTCTAGTGGACCTCTACCAAGTTTTTTCAAATCCTGGCCTCTGGGTCAAAAATGGCCCCGCCCCGGGGGTCACTTGTTTTACATAGAGTTATATAGGAAAATCTTAAAAAAATCTTCTTATCAGAAACCGTAAGTTATAGAGCTTAGATATTTGGTGTGTAGCATTGTCTAGTGGACCTCTACCAAGTTTGTTCAAATCCTGGCCTCTGAGTCAAAAATGGCCCCGCCCCAGGGGTCACTAGTTTTACATAGAGTTATATAAGAAAATCTAAAAAAATCTTCTTGTCAGAAACCGTAAATTATAGAGCTTAGATATTTGGTGTGTAGCATTGTCTAGTGGACCTCTACCAAGTTTGTTAGAAAAATGTCCCAAGGGTCACTATTGGCCCCGCCCGAGGGGTCACAAGTTTTAAATAACAATATAGAAGAAAATCTTTAAAAACTCTTGTCTGAAACCACAAGACCTAGAATTTTGAAATTTGGCATGAAGCAAGCTTTATCAAGCTTTTTCAAATTATTGGATTAGGTTAAAGGTCACGGAGGCTAAAAGTAGATTTATCTACTGTACCTCATAGAGCCTTCATTTATAGACCAATATCTTTGATATTCAGTATAGAGGTTCCTTGCATGGACCTCTACCCATGGGTAGGGTTTGAGGTCACTGGGTCAAGGTCAAGGTCACCATAGCTTATAATAGATATTTCTACTTTCTGTCATAGAGCCTTTATTTATTGACTGATATTTTACATATTATGTTTGTAGGCACTTACATATTTTCAATTAAAAAATGAAATACTGCTTAACAGCAAACCTAAGTACTCAGGTGAGCGATCCAGGGCCATCATGGCCCTCTTGTTTTCAAAATATGATATTTACTATCTAATCACTTTTAATCTTTGCTAATGAACATTGTTATGCTAGAGAAGTTTACACGCTGATTGAACACATATTGTGTACAGGTAAGCTCATTTGGAACGCCTCGGGCGACTTCAATATGTCTTCATATGAAGTTGTCGGAAAAGGCCGAGTTGTTACGATTGCAGGTAAGCTATCGAGATGCGTCATAAGCTGCAGTGTCACTGGCTGAGATATAAGTAAAATAGTGGGAATTCCAGGTTATCGAGAAGACAGAAATGAATGTGTCGTCTTCAGATCTTACCGTAGGGAGATCGTGAACTTCAGTCAGATTGATCAAATAATATATTTGGGAATTCTGATCATTGTTAACTCTGTTATATATTTTTAGACTGTATTGAATTCCCTTTCATGTATATTTTATATATTATGCATATGTCTTAATGAAATGAAGAATATGGAAACTGAAAATAACATGCTGGTATCATAGTCTGTCTTGTGAAAGGAAAACAGGCTTGCAACTTTTGTACTGTCTGTACCAGTTAAAATTATGTTAGAATGTTAATTAAAACTAAGAGAAGTTTCAGATTGATATTTTGTCATATATTTTTACAGATGGCCAGCTTTATTACATGATAGGACAAAGAGTCTTTGTAAACCTATTCAGTCCTTGGAAAGTTAGTGCATCTATAATTTTCAGAAATTACTGATACAACACTATAGATAGAGACTTTGTTGCTTCTTTATATTGATTGCTCTGAAAGAAAAAGTACTGCTTGAAAGATGAAAACATGATATTGTCAGAAGGTTTCAAAATAGACATATTGATGCCTTTTGTCTGAGTTGCCATTGTTATAACTTACTCTATCTGATGTTGCAAGTTATGTAAAGGCTCATAAACCTGATAACTATGGACATGTTTACATGGTTAAGATATTTTTGAAAGAAAAACCAATGGAACATAGGAATCAGTAAGAATCTAGAGGACATAACTTCTAAAGATAAGCAGTCAGAATCTTATACAGGACATAATTATCATGTCACATTAAGATCCAGGATGCATCTTGACAGAATGTTTTTAATATGTATTGAGAGAAAATTCAATTAAGATCTTTAGTGCATTGTCGAATACCCATAGTTGATTATTACATTTATCAGCCGCGGGATTTTTGGATGCTTTCTAGTCAATAAGAGGTGTGTCAAAGACAGCTATTTCATTGGTTCCCTCACTATTTCATGAGGCGATTAAAACCAATGAAAACGCTCGTTCTAAACAACATTTGGTATTGCAGACAAGATGGCGGCCGGCAACCGTAGACAACATGTTTTATTTAGTTTGTGAAAAGTTCAAACTGAAAATGTGGGCGAAATGTTAATACTAGATAAAATATCATAATAGTGGTCTTTGCTTGTGGAAGAATTGAGTTGGCGATAGTTTTTGCCTTTAATATTGGCAAGACACGCGAAACAGGTTTTCGCCATGGGCGGAGTCATTTTGTTTCTGATAGTTTTCTACCCTCTCTGTTGAAGAGCATCAATTTTGTTAAACGTGATTTCATTGGTCGATATTTTAGGCACTTGTTGCTATAATCAACCGTGGGTATCTGACAATTTCTTTAGTGAGAAATCAACATTTTTTTTTTAATGTTAATGATGAACTGTTGAGTTTAAACATTGTTAAAGGCAGTGGGCAAGGAATGAAGTGAATGTGGTTCATTCTATTTAACCATATTGTCAGCTAGCCTAATTTATTATGCTAAAATTGTTGAACTGTTTTAATAGATAAGATATAACCTTTAAGCCTGATTTTAAATTGCATATAACCAAGTGGAAATCTCTTGGAAGTAACACTTTGGGTAATTTCCTCTGCAACAGTCGCGTCATTGCCTTTATCACTGAGGGATTCTGACTGCCAAAAATTAAATAAAATGGCAGATAAACAGATACAAAACAAGTGTTTCAATTTACTAGTATACTTATATTATCTGTGTGTTTTTAGCTCGACTTTTTTTGAAAAAAAAATCGAGTTATTGTCATAGTCATGGTGTCGTTGCCGTTGCCGTTCCCGTCCGAAAACTTTAACATTGATCATAATTTTTTTATTCCTTGATGGATTATCTTCATACTTGGACACAACAACCCTTTGGACAAGACCTTCAAGATGACCAGACTAAACTTGACCTTGACTCTTAAATGACCTTCATATTCAAGGTCAAAATATTGAATTTTGCTAAAATTGGCCATAACTTTATTATTAGTAGGTGGTTTCTCTTAATTCTTGGACACAACAACCCTTTGGAGAAGACCTTCAAGCTGATCAGACTAAACTTGACCTTGACTCATAAATGACCTTCATATTCAAGGTCAAAATATTGAATTTTGCTAAAATTGGCCATAACTTTATTATTAATAGGTGGATTCTCTTTATGCTTGGACACAACAACCCTTAGGACAAGACCTTCAAGCTGACCAGACTAAACTTGACCTTGACTCATAAATGACCTTCACCTTCAAGGTCAAGTTATTGAATTTGGCTAAAATTGACCATAACATTAGAATTTATGGTTGAATTTGATTTATACTTGGACAAAACAACACTTATGACAAAACCGACATGTTGAATAACTCAGATTTGACCATGACCTTAAAATTACATTGACCGTCAAGGTCAGATGATTGAATTTTGCTTAAATTGTCATAACTTTCTCATTTATTTATAGATTTAATTCAAACTTGGACTAAACAACAGTTTTGACAAATCCGACATTATGATTATTTCAAGTTTGACCTTGACCTTTAAATGACCTTGACGGTCAAGGTCAAATCATTGAATTTTGTTAAAACTGGCCATAATTATGTAATATATGGTTGGATTTGAATCAGACTTAGACAAAACAACACTTTTTCGTTTCGATTGCAAAAATGTCATCGCATGACCTATATTTTTGACCTACTGACCTACTTTCTGGTTTTGAGCTACAGCAATGAAATTTGGACTGTGTGCACAGTTTTTTATTTGGATTTCAAAAATATCATGACATGACCTATATTTTTGACCTACTGACCTACTTTTTGTTTTTGGAGCTATGGCAATGAAATTTGGACCTTGTATACAGTTTTTTCTCGTCATAGCATGACCTATATTTTTGACCTACTGACATACTTTTTTGTTTTTTTGCTATGGCAATGAAATTTGGACTGTGTGTCAGCTTTTCGTTCAGATTTCAAAAATGTCATCTCATGACCTATATTTTGACCTACTGACCTCCTTTTTGTTTTTGGAGCTTAACTTGGCTATATCTTTGTTGTTAATGAATGTAGTGTCTTCATGCTTGGACATAACTACTTTTTAGACAATACCTCCAGAGAAGGTTAAACTGAACTTGACCTAGACCTTTAAGGTCAAATTTCTGAATGTTGCTAAAATTGGCCATAACTTTGTTATGTATAATTATATTTCCAAATTAAGTTTCATTTGAAATCCCTTCACCACAATGTGCTTCCTCTGATGTGTTTGCCTTTGGAAATAGAAAAAAGTCGAGCGTGGCCCCCGCTTGCGGTGGCTCTTGTTTATAGATGAAAGGGACTGGTTTGATTTAAATTGTCGTGTTTTATCTTAACGTCATGATTTTTGTTGTAAACTCTACAAAATATGGGACAAAGAGTGATAATATGTTCCCAACCACATACAATTTGGTGAATCCACATAAGCGGATGCAGATCAAAGTCAGATGTAGAAGGTTAACAACGTTAAAATGTCAACCTATAAAATAGGTTCACCTTCAGAGTTGAAATAGTGAGACTATATTGTCAGCACGGTTAGATGAACAAAGTACCTCCACTGAGAGAATGAGTCTTGATTCTTTGTTTTTTGTGCAGTTTATTGATATATTAGTCAATATATTTGACAGTGTTAGTTGAACATTAATCTAGGTTTGTGTAATGCTTCTTGTGAAGCATGTGAAGATTTTATTTGTAACTTGGGTATTTAAGTTCTTTTAAAGTCAAAAGTTAGTTTGTTTTGGTGACAGATTTTCCTTGCCTTTTCAGTTGGTTTATGTGTTGGTCTTTTTACCAAGAAGTAATGTTTATAACAATAGAAACAGAGAATTAAATGCTGCATTAGCATAATTTATTACATGCCGCCCTGGAGGCGTCTTGCATATTGGAATGCAGTAAGTAAAATTTCCATGGGGTGACGTAACTCCTTTTAGACTGTAAACTGATTTCACATTGTGTTCTTTGTAACAAGCAGTCTTTTGATTTAAGATCGCGAACCAGTCTTAATTTTACAGAAATAGCCGATTTTAAATGAATGACCACGTTATTTTAAGTAAGGGTGACACAGTCAAATGTAGTTTCAAGCATGGTTCGAATTAATGAATTTTTTTCCGTATGTGAGCTGTCAAAAAATAAGCAAATTTATATTTTCGAATTATCGAGGTAGGAAAATAAAAAAAATATTATCTTTTGATTAGGTCAGTGATTTTGATTTAATTCCACTCCCTTAATCAAAAAAGCATAATGCGACAGCAGCCAATTTTCGTACAGAGGAAACAATACCTATAGACTTGCAAAGAATCATCTTTTTTAGCATTAAACATTAACAAATGTCAGCCATATGCAAAATTAGAGTGCAAAAAAGATTAGATTTGATTAAACACCATACATTTAATATAACATTACTAATTCTCACAACCCCTGTTCCATTTGGTGGCGTTCAAACATTTGACTTGTGTTTATTAATGGGCACATACAGAAAAGATGTTATGAGAAAGTTGGCTGCTAGTTTTCAAAAGATCATTAGAAAAATTAGCAGTGAAACAAAAAGCGATTGCCATTGTGGTAGTGTTACTTGTACTTCAATTGAATTGATTAAACCAGTTTCTTTATAATAGACATTTCTGGTACATTCAAAGCTTAAAATCTCTTTGTTCACTGGTTAACTGCATATGCCTACCTAAATAGTGCTTAGGACAAAAAGAAAGAAAAATATGATAACAATGATTTTATAAACTGCAGGGCTGTGATGGCCTTGGATGGCTCACCTGAGTACTTTGGCTGTGGGCTTGCTGTAAAGCGAACATAAGCAGTGTCACATAAAGGCTCTATGACAGAAAGTAGAAATATCTATTATTGGCTGTGATGACCTTGACCTCAAACCCCACCTAAGGGTAGAGGTCCATACAAGGAACCTATATACATACCAAATATCATAGATACTGGTCTGTAAATGAAGGCTCTATGAGGTGAAGTAGATAAATCTTTTTTTAGCCTTGGTGACCTTTACCCCAATCTAATGGAAGGGATTCAAGAAAGGTGTCTATATACCAAATATTTAAAATATTCTGAATGCCTTCTGAGCATAATCTCTAAGGTTTTAGACAAAAGATTTTCAAATATTAGATATTTTACACAAATAGGACCCTCGGGTGAGGCCAGTTTTGACCCAAGAGACATAATTCAAATAGATTCGGTAAAGCACCACTAGACAATGCAACTTTCAAAATGTCTAACCTCAAAGGCATAGAGATTCAGATAGGATGAGTTTTAGCTCCACTTTTCAAAGAAAAAAGTGGGGCTATTGTCATGACCCTCTTGTTGGCGTAGGCGTTAGTTAACCTTTTAAGCTCTCCTGAGCACTGCTCAGGGTGAGCTTTAAGGATCGTTGAATGTGTGTTGTGAGTCGTCAACAATTTGACTTTAACAACTTCTCCTCCTTAACCGCTAAGCCAACATTAACAAAACTTGCCTGGGATATTCCTTGCATGAAGCTCTACCAAAGTTGTTCAAAGAATTCAATTCCATCAAGAACTCTGGTTGCTATGGCAACTTAAAGGAAAACTTTGAAAATCTTCTTGTCTGAAACCACAAGGCCCTGAGCCTTAAGATTTGGTATGTAGCATTGTCTAGCGGACCTCTATCAAGTTTGTTCAAACTATACCCCTGGGGTCAAATTTGGCCCCGCCCCGGGGGTCAATTGATTTTACATAGGTTTATATAGTGAAACTTTAAAAATCTTCTTGTGTGAAACCACAAGGCCCTGAGCCTTAAGATTTGGAATATAGCATTGTTTATTCAAATTATGCCCCTGAGGTCAAATTTGGCCCTGCCTCGGGGGTCAATTGATTTTACATAGGCATATATAGAGAAAACTTTGAAAAATCTTCTTGTCTGAAGCCAGAAGGCCCTGAATCTTAAGATTTGGTATGTAGCATTGTCTAGTGGACCTCTACCAAGTTTGTTCAAATTATGCCCCTGGGTTCAAAGTTGGCCCATCCTGGGGTCATTGGTTTAACATAGGCTTATATAGTGAAAACTTTGAAAATCTTCTTGTCTGAAACCACATGGGCCTGAGCCTTAAGATATGGTATGTAGCATTGTTTAGTGAACATCTACCAAGTTTGTTCAAATTATACCCCTGAGGTCAAATTTGGCCCCACCCCGTGGACTTTGGTTTTACATAGGCTTATATTATTAGTGAAAACTTTGAAAATATTCTTGTAGAAGGAGAGGTAACATTTTCAGTCCAAATTATCTGGAAATTTGTCAGAAAGGTTGTTTTTATGATTTCTAGCTCAAGTCTGAATATGGGTCATCTGGGTTCAAAAAATAAATCACAGAGCCCGAAATTAGAAAAACCTTGTTAACACTCTAGAGGTTACATTTTCAGTCAAAATATCAGGCATTTAGGCATTTTTCAACAATATGCCAGGAAAGGGCTTGACAAATCATTTTATTCTCCATCGTTAATTAATTATACAAAACGTGCTAAAATAATTAAAGTAGATCAAAAGACGAATACTTTTTCTCTGACAGTGTCCTATTATCCGGATATAAACATCTTTTGGACATCACAAAATACCGCCGCATATGAAACAAATCCGCTAATTGCAGTCAGGTGGCTATTCAAAGACACGCTTAACTTGTGATTTCAGTAATTATTACCCATACTAACAATCAATTATCCAATTATCCAATAAACAATATCATAAAGTGTCACTTTATCGTTAATCCTCTCATTCGGCACACTTGGACACTTACGTCCAAGATAATCGGCACACTTTGACTTTACTGAAGGTGCGAGATATGGTCAGAGATGTGTGAATTTTACCGACAATTGTTTTTTTGTTTTTTTTAATTTATTTATTTTTTTTATTTTTGTGAGAGACAAATATCGGGATTTCATAAGCTGATATCAGGAATCGGGATTAGGGTCTCAATATCGGGATTTTTTAAAATCCCGTCGGGATATCACATGTATGCATTACCTGCTGAATTGTTTTCTTTTCTGGCTGTGCCATAGAATTGTCCATGTTTTGTTCCTTTCACTAATTAGTGAATTATATAACATTTTCTCTGTGAATAGAAACAAACATAATTTGCAATTTTAAATGATAAAGATTTAGATTTATGCTGGTTATGCACATATAAACATATGATCTAGTGTTTTCTTCTTTGGACATTCTTGTTATAACAATTTTAAAGAATATTGACTGTCCAATTATCTTTCATGTTGATGTCATGTTTATTGTAATTCAGACAAAAGGCATAGCTTATTGAAAATACTGAAATACATGTAGATCAACATAACATGCTTTAAACAAAGATGGTAAATCAAATGCCACTTGATAATCAGTTATTTAACACATTTTATATAGTTCTTGTATTCTATGCCAACATCTAAACACCTTTACATTGTTGGTTGGTAAAATAATATGCTTGCAAAATTACTTATTTCTTTCATGCTAAATGGAATAATAATACTGTTTGTGCACATTTACAGTTTCTAAATTTATTGATGACATAAGCTTTTTTTACTCTACTCTAGAATCTAAGTCTCTTTCTGACAGAATCTGTGTTTTATTCTAGTTGGCTCACATAAGTCACATGCATGTGTATGTGTTGTCAGTAGACTGACAATCTGTCAAAAGTAAAATTTTTTTTTTGCTTTGCTTTGCTTCCTGAATGTTCTTGTCAGTATTTAAATTTTTTTAAAGTCTGGAACTAAAAAGAAAAAAGAGCTTCATTTAATTTTACAATGATGGATAAAACTGTGAAAATGTGTTCCTCCTTTTCCCGTGATGATGATCCGACAACCTTGACACTTAAACAACTTACAGAAAAAACATCTGCTTTGATCTCATATTAGGTTCAATATTATGTTCATATTTTATTGGCTACCAACGTAATTAAAAACAAAAAATAAATTGCATGTTAGTGGCTAGAATCGGTGGACAATAGCTTGGCTTTTGATTTGTAGAAGCTGTAGGTCTAGTAACATGTTTTCTATCAACAAAAATTAAGGGAAATGCGTCACTTCCAGGTTCAGTAAAACCATTTAAATTTAAATTTAATTCCGAAAATTCACTAAAAAAACTTACTTGCACACTCCATGTGCTCCACTTTAAATGCCAGAACAATATCAATCGCAATCAATCAATCAAAAAGTTAAAAGACACTGTAAACAAGCTGCAGTTTTAACATGTGTTTACACAGATAGATCTTGCATCATTAAATGACCTCAGTGGCTCAAGTAAAATATTGATTTCTTGTGAAACTTACATTACTAAAGGTTTAATGTTATCAAATCTGAATCCAGAGGAATAGATTCGTACAGTTAGAGCATTTCCTTGATAATCAACCATTATAACCCATTTGTACAGCGGAGTTTTCATGTGATAACAGATAATTTTTTTATCAAAAATATGGCGGCAATCTATCTCGCTTTTTCTTGCTAACGACGTCAACGTCAATAAGCCCCAAAATCGCATTCCACGACACATATAAGGAAGACTTAAAAAATCTTGTCTGAAACCGTATGCCCTAGAGCTTAGATATTTTGTCTGTTGCATTGTCTAGTGAATACATACCAGGGTGAAAATTTGCCCTTCCCAGGGTTCTATTTGTTTAAAAGATCCTCAAAATCTTAAACTGGTGTTGTAAAGACTTGCATAAGAAAATAAACATTAAAAAATCTTCTAGTCAGATACCATAAGCTGTAGTGTTAAAATATTTGATGTGTACCATTGTCTAGTAGACCTCTGCCAAGTTTATTAAAATCTTGGCTCAGGGGTCAAAATTAGCCCTGCCCCATGGGTCACCAAATCTGAAAATAGACTTTTCAACTTTTCATCATAGAGTCTTTATTGACTGATATTATGGATATATTATATTAAGACACCTTGCATGAATGTCTGCCATTCACTGAGGTCATGGTCAAAGTAATCAAGTCTGAAAATAGATTTTTAGCTCACCTGAGCACTGCTCAGGGTGAGCTTTTGGGATTGTTGTTTGTCCGGCATCCGTCATATGTTGTGCATCATCAACAATTTGACTTGAATGACATCTCCTCCTAAACCGTTAAGCCAAGATTGATGAAACATGCCTTGGATATTCCTTGCATGAAGCTCTACTAAAGTTGTTCAAAGAATTCAATTCCATCAAGAACTCTGGTTGCTGTCACAACTGAAAGGAAAAACTTTGAAAATCTTCTTGTCTGAAACCACCAGGCCCTGAGCCTTAAGATTTGGTATGTAGCATTGTCTAGTGGACCTCTACCAAGTTTGTTCAAATTATACCCCTGGAGTCAAATTTGGCTCTGCCCCGGGGGTCAATTGAATTTACATAGGCTTATATAGTGAAACTTTAAAAATCTTCTTGTGTGAAACCAGAAGGCCCTGAGCCTTAAGATTCAGTATGTAGCATTGTCTAGTGGACCTCTACCAAATTTGTTCAAATTATGACACTGGGGTCAAATTTGGCCCCACCCAGGGGGTCAATTGATTTTACATAGGCTTATATAGTGAAACTTTAAAAAATCTTCCTGTCTGAAATGACAAGGGCCTGAGCCTTAAGATTTGGTATGTAGCATTGCCTAGTGGACCTCTACCAAGTTTATACAAATTATGCCCCTGGGGTCAAATTTGGCCCCGCTCCGGGGTCATTGGTTTTTCATAGGTTTATATAGGGAAAAACTTTGAAAATCTTCTTGTCTGAAACCACAAGGCCTCGGCCTTAAGATTTGGTATGTAGCATTGTCTAGTGGACCTCAACCAAGTGTGTTCAAATTATACCCCTGGGGACAAATTGTACCCCAGGGTTCAAATTTGGCCCCATCCCGGGGTCATTGGTTTTACATAGGCTTATATATGAAAAACTTCGAAAATCTTCTTGACTGAAACCTCAAGGCCCTGAACCTTAAGATTTGGTATGTAGCATTGTCTAGTGGACCTCTACCAAGTTTGTTCAAATTGTGCCCCTGGGGTCAAATTTGGCTCCACCCCGGGGTCAATTGATTTTACAAAGGCTTATATAGGGAAAACTTTGAAAATCTTCTTCTCTGAAATGACAAGGGCCTGAGCCTTAAGATTTAAAAAATAGCATTGTCTAGTGGACCTCTACCAAGTTTGTTCAAATTGTACCCTTGGGGTCAAATTTGGCCCCACCCCGGGGTCATTGGTTTTACATAGGCTTATATAGGGAAAACTTTGAAAATCTTCTTGTCTGAAACCACAAGGCCCTGAGCCGTAGGATTTGGTATGTAGTATTGTCTAGTGAACCTCTACCAAATTTGTTCAAATTATGCCCCTAGAGTCCAATTTGGCCCTGCCCCGGGGGTCAGTTGATGTTACCTAGGCTTATATAGGCAAAACTTTAAAAAACCTCTAGTCTGAAACCACAGAGCCTAGAATTTAGATATTTTTAATGTAGCATCAGTTAGAGGTCATCTACCAAGTTTGTTCAAATTATGCCCCTTGAGTGAAATTTGGCCCTGCACTGGGGGTCACTTGTATTCATATAGATTTATATAGGGAGATTCTTAAAAAAGCTTTTGATGTTAGCTCAATAGCAGACCCAAAGGCAAAGTATTTCGGTCAGTGATCTAGGGCCATCATGGCCCTCTTGTTGTACTTTACTTCATAGAGTCTTAATTTATTGAACAATATCCAAGATATTTTGAAGGTAGGTAACTTGCAAGGACCCGCACCCCTTTGTTGGGTCTGAGGTCACTGCAGTCAATTGCCAAGGTCAATTAGGCTAAAAAATTATTCTTCTTTTGGTCATTTAACCATTATTTATTGACTCATAATAATGATTTTTGATATATAGACACCTTGCATAAACCTCTTCCATTAATTAGGGGCATAGTCACAAAGGCTAAAAACGCCGGAGATCAGAGTTCGAGTCTCGCTCTGGATAGTGTATTCTAAGATGCATTGCATCTTTCTGTTATGGAGTATCATATTCGTAAGAGGGGGGCTTGTCCGGGATAACCCCTCCTGGACTTAGTTGTAAAAATTAAGAAAAAAAAATTAAAAATCTTTCAAGATTTCTGTCTGATCTATTGATTTAAAATAGAAAACACCATTTGTCATCATAAATGATGACTTTCTCAACAGGGGATGTGTTAAGGTTTAGTGCACACCTACCTATGATTGTATAAATACAACCTCTGACAACTGTGTCAGGGAATGGATTCTTTGGCTCAGTGGTTAGAGTGGTGGTGTGTCAGGCAGGAGATAGTTGTGCATTGCATCTTTCTGTTATGGACTTTCATGTTCATAAGAAGACTGGTACTTCGCATAGACCTCTACCACTTGTTGGGGTTTGAGGTCTCTGAGGTCAAGGTCACAGATGTTAAAATATAGATTTATTTACCTTATGTCATAGTGTTCAATTCCTATTAGATTCAACAAACATTTCACAAAGCATTTATACACAGTAGATCTTTTGTCTTTTCTTGAACCTACCTGATCATGAGTTCAAGAGGTATGATGGCCAGAGGAGCCATATTTTGTCATGTCTGCATGATAGCAATTTCACAGCTTTGATAAGCTTACAAACCACTGGCCTGATTTCAAAATAAATTAACACAACTTTAATTATGAAACTTGAGCAATGGGACTCAGGTGAGTGATTTTACGGCTGTCATGTCCCTCTTGTTAGCTTGACTTTTTTTGAAAAAAAAAATCGAGTTATTGCTATAGTCATGGTGTCGATGCCATTGCCATTCCCGTCCAAAAACTTTAACATTGATCATAAATGTTTAGCTCACCTGAGCACAAAGTGCTCAGGGTGAGCTTTTCTGATTGGTCTTTGTCCGTCGTCTGTCGTCCGTCTGTCCGTCCGTCTGTCGTCAACTTTTCATTCAAACGACATCTCCTCTAAAACCAATGGGGCAAATTTAGTGAAACTTGCCTGGGATGTTCCTTGCATGAAGCTCTACCAAGATTGTTCAAATGGTTCTGGTCCATTGCATTTCTGGTTCACTGGAGCTAAAAATAGATTTTATAAGTTGGATCTTTAAAAATCTTCTTCTCCGAAACCACAAGGCCTGGAGCTTTGATATTTGGTATGAAGCATGATCTAGTGGACCTCTACCAAGTTTGTTCAAATTATGTCCCTAGGGTCAAAACTGACCCCACCCCAGGGGTGAGTTGATTTTACATAGAGTTATATAGGGAAAACTTGAAAATCTTCTTGTCAAAAACAAGAAGGCCTAGAGTTAAGATATTTGGTATGTAGCATTGTCTAGTGAACCTCTATCAATTTTGTTCAAATCATGGCCTCTGGGTCAAAAATGGCCCCTGCCCCGGGGGTCACTTGTTTTACATAGAGTTATATAGGAAAATCTTAAAAAATCTTCTAATCAGAAACCGTAAGACATAGAGCTTAGATATTTGGTGTGTAGCATTGTCTAGTGGACCTCTACCAAGTTTGTTCAAATCAAAGCTTCTCGGTCAAAAATGGCCCCGCCCCAGGGATAACTTGTATTACATAGAGTTATATAGGAAAATCTTAAAAAATCTTCTTGTCAGAAACTGTAAGGCATACGGCTTAGATATTTGGTGTGTAGCATTGTCTAGTGGACCTCTACTAAGTTTGTTCAAATCATGGCCTCTGGGTCAAAAATGGCCCCGCCCCAGGGCTCACTTGTTTTACATAGAGTTATATAGGAAAAACTTTAAAAATCTTCTTATCAGAAACCGTAAGGCATAAGGCTTAGATATTTGGTGTGTAGCATTGTCTAGTGGACCTCTAATAAGTTTGTTCAAATCATAGCCACTGGGTCAAAATAGGCCCAGCCCTAGGCGTCACTTGTTTACATAGAGTTATATAGGAAAAGGTTTTAAAAATCTTCACAGAATAAACCATAAGGCTTAGAGTTAAGATATTTTGTATGAAGCATTGTCTAGAGGACCTCTATCAAGTTTGTTCAAGTCATGGCCCCTTGGTCAAAAATGGCCCCGCCCCAGGGGTCACATGTTTTAGATAAAGTTATATAGGAAAAGCTTTAAAAATCTTCTTGTCATAAACAACAAGGCCCAGAGTTAAGATATTTGGTGTGCAGCATTATCTAATGGACCTCTCTCAAGTTTGTTCAAATCATGGCCCCTTGGTCAAAATAGGCCCTGCCCTAGGGGTCACATGTTTTACATAGAATTATATAGGAAAAACTTGAAAAATCTTCTTGTCAGAAACAACAAGTCCTAGAGTTAAGATATTTGGTATGCAGCATTGTCTAGTGGACCTCTACCAAGTTTGTTAGAAAAGCTTGGGGTCACTATTGGCCCCGCCCGAGGTGTCACAAGTTTTAAATAACAATATAGAAGAAAATCTTTAAAAATCTTTAAAAATCTTCTTGTCTGAATCCACAAAGCCTAGAATTTTAAAATTTTGCACGAAGCAAGCTTTACCAAGCTTTTTCAAATTATTAGATCAGGTTAAAGGTCACTGAGGCTAAAAGTAGATTTATCTACTGTACCTCATAGAGCCTTCATTTATAGACCAATATCTTTGATATTCAGTATAGAGGTTCCTTGCATGACCTCTACCCATACGTAGGGTTTGAGGTCACTGGGTCAAGGTCAAGGTCACCATAACTTATAGTAGATATTTCTACTTTCTGTCATAGAGCCTTTATTTATTGACTGATATTTTACATATTTGGTTTGTAGGCACTTACATATTTCCAATTAAAAAATGAAATACTGCTTAACAGCAAACCTACAGCCAAAGTACTCAGGTGAGAGATCCAGGGCCATCATGACCCTCTTGTTTATTCCTTGATGGATTATCTTCATACTTGGACACAACAACCCTTTGGACAAGACCTTCAAGTAGACCAGACTAAACTTGACTTTCTTTAAATTCAAGGTCAAAAATTGAATTTTGCTAAAATTGGCCATAACTTTATTATAATAAGGTGGATTGTCTTCAAACTTGGACACAGCAAGGCTTTGGACAAGACCTTCAAGAAGACCAGACTAAACTTGACCTTGACTCTTAAATGACCTTCACCTTTAAGGTCAAAATATTGAATATTGCTTATATTAGCCATAACTTAATTATTAATAGGTGGATTGTCTTCATACTTGGATACAACAACCATTTGGACAAGATCTTCAAGTGGACTAGACTCAACTTGACCTTGACTCATAAATGACCTTCATCTTCTAGGTCAAATTATTGAATTTTGCTAAAATTGTCCATAACTTTGTTATTTATAGTTGGATTTGAGTTATATTTGGACAAATAACACTTATGACAAAAAGGACATGTTGATTAACTTACATATGACCATGTCCTATAAATGGCCTTCACTGTCAAGGTCAGATGATTGATTTTTGCTTGAATGGTCATAACTTTTTCTTTCATTTATAAATTTGATTCATACTTGGACAAAACAACACTTATGACAAAATGGACATGTTGATTAACTCAATATGACCATGACCTATAAATGACCTTGACCGTCAAGGTCAGATGATTGAATTTTGCTAAAATGGTCATAACTTTTTCGTTTATTTATAAATTTGATTCAAATTTGGACAAAACAAGACTTATGACAAATCCGACATTATGATTATTTCAAGTTTGACCTTGACCTTTAAATGATCTTGACAGAAAAGGTCAAATCATTAAATTTCGTTAAAACTGACCATAATTTTGTAATTTATTGTTAAATTTGAATCAGACTTGGACAAAAAAACACTTATGACAAAACTAACATGGTAGAATTTTTAAGTTTGACCTTAACCTTAAAATGACCATTAACGTCTAGGTCAAATGATTAAATTTTGCTTAAATTGTCATAACTTTGTTGTTTATGGTTGGATTTGATTTATACTTGTAGAAAACAACAATTATGACAAAACCAACATACTGAATAACTCAGGTATGACCATAACATCAAAATGACCTTGACTGTCAAGGTCAGATGATTGATTTTTGCTCAGATTGTCATAACTTTTGTATTTGTTTATCGATTTGACTCATACTTGGACAAAACAACACTTAAAACAAATCCCACATGTTGAAATACTCATACTAAAAATGACCTTGACTGTCAAGGTCAGATTTTTGAATTTTTCCTAAACTGTCATATCTTTGTCATTTATTTATGGATTTGATTCATACTTGGACAAAACAATACTTTTGACAAATCCAACATTATATTCAAGTTTGACCTTGATCTATAAAATGACCTAGACTAGTATGATCAAATTATTGAATTTTGCTAAAATTGATCATAACTGTTTAATTTATGGTTAGGCTTGATTCATACTTGAACAAAACAACACTTTTGACTTACAGTACGCTCAGCGCGGATTCTGCCTTTTCCGCGATACCACCGCTGACAAATTTTTCTTATCGCGGACAAACGTGGTGGACGTCCGCGATGAGAGGGCTAATTTCCGCCGTGATCCGCGGTGTCCAGTTGTTTCCACCGTGGACAAAATACCGAAGATTATATTTAAATTATCGATAAAATCGGTTACCTGTTTCTCGCGGCGGAACGCGGCGGCCATTATAACTATAGCTCAAAAATAAATGTTTATTTTATAAAATTTTCACCGTGTTCTTATTTTACAAGATGACTTTAAATCAACCAAAATACTTAAATGGTAATAACATTAGTTAAAATTTTAGATGTAAAAATATTGAAACGGCATTTAAAATGATAAACGTTACCTTTGTTTTGATTGTAAAATTTGGAGTGACCGCGTCGATAGACACAAAATACATACTACAGAGTATACTACAGCATCCTTGTTCCCTTGAACTATCCAAAACCGTCGCAAATTAGAACATTCCTAACAACAATTACTTGTTACACATGCTAATTATCGGGGTTATTTTAAGTGAACTGCTTTAACTGTCAAAGAAATTACATCACTCAATATCGGCTTTCAACTTTTTACAAAGGGTGCCATGTCTTCAGATTAACTCAAAATCACAGCTGACACCTGTGTGAATAACATACCTAAATACAAACTAAATCACCTTTTTTCAAACTAGTTTATAAACCAATCTGAGCTCTGGTTTGAAAGTGAAATCTACAGATCTTGTATAAATATATTTTTTCGATGCATAACAAACACTTGTAAATTTCAGTGGCTCAACACTTCCCTTTTATATTTCCATCATTTGGGGATGAATTTCACAATCTCAAAGGAACAACCTGTCAGTCACAATTTACACGTGATACAACACCGTATTTTTATTGGTTGTAATTCAAGAGCTAACCTTTGACAGCAAGCCTGAGTAATTTTCCATAAAAAATCCCAGTATTTTACCGCCTTTTCCACATCACATGATCTAATGCTGCATGGTTTTGGATGCTTGTTCTCTACTTTCAATTCTCATTTTTTGGAAAATCTAAAAATAGTAACACATAGTTTTGTAGGAGATTTTGAAAAGGATTATGTTTTCATGGTGTTGACTTTTACATCTCCTCTGAAACCACTGGGCAAAATTTAATGAAACTTGCCTAGAATGTTCCTTGCATGAAGCTCTACCAAGTTTGTTCAAATGGTTCCAGTTCATTGCATTTCTGGGTCACAGGAGCTAAAAACAGATTTTACAAGTTGGATCTTTAAAAATCTTCTTGTCAGAAACCACAATGCCTGGAGCTTTGATATTTGGTATAAAGCATCATCTAGTGGATCTCTACCAAGTTTGTTCAAATTATGATCCTGGGGTCAAAAATGGCCCCGCCCCAGGGGTAACTTGTTTTACATAGAGTTATATAGGAAAAACTTTAAAAATCTTCTTGTCAGAAACCGTAAGGCATAGAGCTAAGATATTTGGTATAAAGCATCATCTAGTTGACCTCAACCAAGTTTGTTCAAATCATGGCCTCTGGGTCCAAAATGGCCCCGCCCCAGGGATAACTTGTTTTACATAGAGTTATATAGGAAAAACTTTAAAAATCTTCTTGTCAGAAACTGTAAGGCATAGAGCTTAGATATTTGGTATAAAGCATCATCTAATGGACCTCTACCAAGTTTGTTCAAATCATGGCCTCTGGGTCAAAAATGGCCCCGCCCCAGGGGTAACTTGTTTTACATAGAGTTATATAGGAAAAACTTTAAAAATCTTCTTGTCAGAAACTGTAAGGCATAGAGCTTAGATATTTGGTATAAAGCATCATCTAATGGACCTCTACCAAGTTTGTTCAAATCTTGGCCTCTGGGTCAAAAATGGCCCCGCCCCAGGGGTAACTTGTTTTACATAGAGTTATATAGGAAAAAATTTAAAAATCTTCTTGTCAGAAACCGTAAGGCATAGAGCTAAGATATTTGGTATAAAGCATCATCTAGTGGACCTCTACCAAGTTTGTTCAAATCATGGCCTCTGGGTCAAAAATGGCCCCGCCCCAGGGGTAACTTGTTTTACATAGAGTTATATAGGAAAAACTTTAAAAATCTTCTTGTCAGAAACCGTAAGGAATAGAGCTTAGATATTTGGTATGTAGCATTGTCTAGTGGACTTCTACCAAGTTTGTTCAAATTATACCTCTGGGGTCAAATTTTGCCCCACCCTGGGGTCATTGGTTTTACATAGGCTTATATAGGAAAATCTTAAAAAATCTTCTTGTCTGAAACCACAAGGCCCTGAGCCTTAAGATTTGGTATGTAGCATTGTCTAGTGGACCTCTACCAAGTTTGTTCCAATTATACCCCTGGGGTCAAATTTGGCCCCAACCCGGGGTCATTGGTTTTACATAGGCTTATATAGTGAAAACTTTGAAAATCTTCTTGTAGAAGGAGAAGTAACATTTTCAGTCCAAATAATCTGGAAATTTGTCAGACAGGTTGTTTCTATGATTTCTAGCTCAAGTTCGAATATGTGTCATCTGGGTTCAAAAACTAGGTCACAGAGCCCAAAAATAGAAAAACCTTGTTAACACTCTAGAGGTTACATTTTCAGTCCAAATATCCTGGAAATTAGTCAAAAAGGTTGTTTTGATGATTTTTAGCTCAAGTTCAAAATTGGGTCATCTAGGGTCAAAAACTATGTCACAGAGCCCAAATATGGAAAAACCTTGTTAACACTCTAGAGGTAACATTTTCAGTCCAAATATCCTGGAAATTTGTCAGAAAGGTTGTTTCAATGATTTCTAGGTTAAATTTGAATATGTGTCATCTGAAATCAAAAACTAGGTCACAGAGCCCAAAAATAGAAAAAAAACTTGTTAACACTCTAGAAGCTACTTTTCAGTCCAAATATTCTCGAAATTTGTTAGAAAAAATGTTTTAATGATTTCTAGCTCAGATTTGAACAAAGGTCATCTGGGGTCAAAAACTAAGTCACAGACCCCAAATATGGAAAAAGGGTGTTAACACGCATTGAGTTAACATTTTCAGTTCAAATAACCTTGAAATTTGTCAGAAAGATTGTTTTAATGATTTCTAGCTCAGTTTTGAATATGGGTTATGTGGGGTCAAAAACTAGGACACAGGGCCAAAAAGTAGAAAATCCTTGTTAATGCTCTAGAGGTTACATTTTCAGTCCAAATGTCCTTGAAATTTGTCAGAAAGGTTGTTTCAATGTTTTCTAGCCCAGATTAGGATATGGGTCATCTGGGATCAAAAACAAGGTCACAGAGCCCTAAAATGTAAAAACCATTTTAACACTCCAGAGGTTACATTTTCAGTCCAAATATCCTGGAAATTTGTCAGACAGGTTGTTTTGATGATTTCTAGCTCAAGTACTAATATGGGTCATCTTTGGTCAAAAACTAGGTCACAGAGACCAAATATGGAAAAACCTTGTTAACAATCTAGAGTTAAGATTTTAATTCCAAATAACCTGAAAATTTGTCAGAAAAGTTGCTTCTATGATTTCCAGCTCAACTTTGAATATGGGTCATCTGGATTAAAAAACTAGGTCACAGAGCCTAAATATCGAAAAACTTTGTAAACACTCTAGAGGCTATATTTTCAGTCCAAATGTCCTGGAAATTTGTCAGAAAGGTTGTTTTGATGGTTTCTAGCTCAGGTTTGGATATGGATCATCTGGGGTCAAAAACTAGGTCACAGAGCCCAAATATGGAAAAACCTTGTTAACACTCTAGAGGCTACGCTTTCAGTTCAAATAACCTTGAAATTTGTCAGAAAGATTGTTTCAATAATTTCTAGGCCAAGTTTGAATATGGGTCATCTGGGGTCAATTAACCAGGTCCATAGCAACTTTGTTAAAAGCAGTCATATTCAGGTGAGCGATATAGGGCCATCATGGTCCTCTTGTTCATTGTTGTGTTTTGTTACTTTTTCGTACATGCCGTACACCAAGGTTATATTTGACTTAAAAGTGGTTTTCACAACCATGAACTTGCATATCTACTCTATAGTGCTTGGACCAACACTCGGCGTATACCAACGCTCGGCGTAAATCTGTTTTTTTTCACGGAATTGATATTTTTTCTTAGAAGTGATTTAAAACTCTTCTTTAATTCGAGTTAAGTGTCATTTCGTCTATCTTTTCACGGTTCTCAGAACTTCCAGTATCATCACGTGACTTCAGCATTGCAGACGGAAGGGGATTCCATTGGATAAAACAGACAAAACGCATTGTTTTCTACGCAAGATCATGTACTTCCACTGTTTGATACGCAAACTTCGTAAGGATTTAGCAAAGTTTACTCTTGAATATAATTAGTTCATAACATGAAATGAGTAATTTGTTTAGTCTCTTCAAAGAAATTCCTTTGATTTTACGCCGAGCATTGGTCTGATCACTCTATTTTCGAATTTATTATGACAATGATTTGCCGCGATTTAGAGTACTTTTGTTCATGGTAATTCAATAACCAGAGAACAACAAGATGTACAAACAACAAATACATTGTATCTACATAATTTTTTTATTACAAAAATCAAATTTTATGTATTTTAAGTAGTAAAGTTTTAATAATTAATCGTAAAAAAGCTACAGTTTTCACCGCGATCCGCGGTGATTGACCACTGTGTTCCGCCGCGATTAATCGCGGCGTTCCGCGGGGGAAACGCTTACGGCCACAGATTCATGTCCGCGGTGGTAAACATTTTCAGTCCGCGGGGTCTCGCGGACAAATTTTGTGCAAAATTTCGTCTACGATGAGTCTCATCCACGGGGTCTCGCGGGTTTTGCAAAATCCGCGCTGAGCGTACTGTAACTTACAATTCAAGTATTACCTTGGCCTTTAAATGACCTTGAAATTGCTTAACTTCACTTTATCTTTGTTGTTAAATGATGTAGTGATTTCATGCTTAGACATTACTACCTTATAGACAATACCTCCAAAGAAGGTTAATGTGAACTTGACCTTGACCTTTAAGGTCAAATTTCTGAATGTTGCTAAAATTGGCTGTAACTTTGTTTTGTATGAATTTGATAATTACTTTTTTGTTTCATTTAAAATCCCTTCACCACAATGTGCTTCCTCTGATGTGTTTGCCTTTGGAAAAAGGAAAAAGTCGAGCGTGGCCCGCTCATATGGTATCTGGGGGTATTTATCATCTTTAGTGATAAATTTTTAATTGTGTCATCATACTTTTCTTACAGTTTGGTTTAAATTATATTGAATCTTTTTTTTCAGATATAGTACATAGAGATTTAAAACTAGAAAATATTCTTGTCAGCAAATTCCCAGATGCCACAAATCCTGAAGACCGTCTACAAATAAAGGTAGGTTTTATGTCAATATGGCAGTCTTAGTTAACATACAGTGTATGAACATCGTAACTTGGCTTTTTTGCCTAAATTTCATGAAATGTAACAAATTGTAGCAAATACAGTGGTTGGGGAAGTGAAACACATATATTGCAGTGTCTTAGTGATGTTGATAAACACAAGTCTTTGCTTCACTTATCTTTAGGAAAAAATAACTCATAAATGCAATACCAGACGAGCAGTTTAGATACCAGACGAGCAGTTTATTATGGGGTAGTGCAGCTAGCTTACATTGTACAATCATACATGTTATATCAAATGCATAAATATAGAACACATATATATATATATATATATATATATATATATATATATATATATATATATATATATATATATATAACATATTGTAACAGGTTAAACAAGATCAAATGTAACCTTAAACATTTAACAAATTGTTAATAAAACCTCCATCTTTGAACATTTACTTGGTATTTGTTATGGCAAATGAAATATATATATCGTATTCTCATGAAAAAATTTAAACTTTTATATAATAAAGACATAAAAATATTGAGACGAAAAAATAATCACTTCCTTTGTATGTGATAATCGTCGAAAATAAAAAAAACTGTTCCTTAAAAAACAAAAAGACAAACATTAACTGACTCACTCAGGTAATAAACAGAGATAAAAACATTTGGAGTTACAAAATGAAAATAACTCTGAAAACCCTGTGCCCTCTTGTTAGTGCATTGCACCTGTCGGATCACTAGAATGTCGGGCCTCATCCCTTGCAGGTGTAAGGTAAACATACAAAAATTATGTAGCATTTACATATAAAATAAAATATTATCCTTTGTATAAAGCATCAAATGGGAATCATATTTAAATCTTCAGTAATAAAATGATTGAGCACAACAAAAATGTTAATTTTCTGCATGTCCATTTATTATAATAATATATCTCTTTAAACCTTCTTTGTTAACATCGTTAAATATGGATCCTATATATATATTTTTTTTGTGTGTTTTCTTTTAAGAATATTCCTTTTCAAAATTACACTTAAAACTCCTAACATTAGAATTTGAAACTTATTGAAAGTCGTCTAGGTAGAAGTGACTATTAATCATTTACGCCCAGTATTTATACCCCAGATAATAATAGCTATCTCGTATAACACGAAATTCTCATGCAGATCTTGCTACTACTTTCATTACCATAAACAGTGTACGTTACCAGAAGACAAATATTCTTCTTTCATTTTGTTGAGAACAAATGCATTTTCTTTGTGCTGTTCCTTGTTGCCCTTTTTACAAAATGTGTATGAGCCTTGACTTGCAAAACTGTTTTGCAACCTGGAAATTTGCTCCTGTGTAAACTCCCTCTGAGAAGTCTTTCCATATTCAAAAGTAAATCATTTTTAGCTCACCTCAGAGAGAGCTTTTCTGATCAGTCTTTGTCTGTCATCAGTCCGTCCGTCGTCAACTTTTCATTCAAATGAGATCTGCTCTGAAACCAAAGGGCCAAATTTAATGAAACTTGCCTTGGAAGTTCCTTGCATGAAGCTCTACCAAAATTGTTCAAATGGTTATGGTCCATTGCATTTCTGGTTCACTGGAGCTAAAATTAGATTTTAAAAGTTGGATCTTTAAAAATCTTCTTCTCCGAAACCTCAAAGCCTGGAGCTTAGATATTTGGTGTGAAGCATCATCTAGTGGACCTCTACCAAGTTTGCTCAAATTATGACCGTGGGGTCAAAACTGACCCCACCCCAGGGGTCAGTTGATTTTACATAGATTTATATAGGGAAAACTTTAAAATCTTCTTGTCAGAAACCACATCTAGGCCTAGAGTTTAGATATTTGGTGTGCAGCATTGTCCAGTGGACCTCTACCAAGTTTGTTGAAATCATGGCTCCTGGGTCAAAAATGGCCCAGTCCCAGGGGTCACATGTTTTACATAGAGTTATATAGGAAAAACTTTAAAAATCTTCTTTTCAGATTCCACAAGGCCTAGAGTTAAGATATTTGGTTTGTAGCATTATCTAGTGGACCTCTTCCAAGTTTGTTCAAATCATGACTCTGGGGTCAAAACTGTCCCCACCCGGGGGGTCATTTGATTTTACACAAGGATTTATATAGGGAAAACTTTAAAGAGCTGCTGCTCTGAAACACCAAGAGCTATACCTTCAATTGTTCATTGTTATGTCTTTTGATGGAGACATATTGTTTTTGCCTTGTCCATAGGTGTCTGTTTGTCTGTCTGTCTTTCACACTTAGTTTCCTGTCAATAACTTGAGTACCAGTTGACCCAAAGCCTTCAATCTTCAAAGGGTTATTGCCCTTATTGAGTACCAAAAATACCTTTTATGTTTTGGGTCAGTAGGTCAAAGGTGAAGGTCAGAGGGACTTCTAGAGTGAAAACCGTTTCCACTCAATAACAGAATTACCATTTCACCCAGAGCCTCCAAACTTCATAGGATTATTGCTTTTACTAAATAGAAGAACCATGTTGTTTTTGGGGCTAATATGTCAAAGGTCAGGGTCACAGGGACCTGTAGAGTGAAAAGTATTTCTGCAGAGCAACTGTAGTACCATTACACCCAGAGCCTTCAAACTGTATAGGATAATTGTATTAGAAGAACCCTATTTTTTTATACTATTTTTTCCCGTCACAGCATGGAAATCTGCGGCTGTTGAATAAGAAACATTGTTTTCAACAAGTAGTGTGGCAATGTATTGTATTTGCTGGTATTTTTCTAATGTCACTTCTATTTTTTCTTGCTGGTGACATTGAAACAAATCAAGGTCCTGCACTGCATCCTCTTAAGTCTTCCTTTGCACAGGAGTCATCACCATGGTTCAGACATTTACAACTTATTCTCGTATGGTAAACAATGTGTTGGGTGTTGTGTTGTCACGTCACGTTTTTAGCTCACCTGAGCACAAAGTGCTCAGGGTGAGCTTTTCTGATTGGTCTTTGTCCGTCGTCCTTCGTCCGTCCGTCCGTCCGTCGTCAACTTTTCATTCAAACGACATCTCCTCTAAAACCAATGGGGCAAATTTAATGAAACTTGCCTGGGATGTTCCTTGCATGAAGCTCTACCAAGATTGTTCAAATGGTTCTGGTCCATTGCATTTCTGGTTCACTGGAGCTAAAAATAGATTTTATAAGTTGGATCTTTAAAAATCTTCTTCTCCGTAACCACAAGGCCTGGAGCTTTGATATTTAGTATGAAGCATCATCTAGTGGACCTCTACCAAGTTTGTTTAAATTATGTCCCTGGGGACAAAACTGACCCCACCCCAGGGGTCAGTTGATTTTACATAGAGTTATATAGGGAAAACTTGAAAATCTTCTTGTCAAAAACAAGTGGACCTCTACCAAGTTTGTTCAAATCATGGCCTCTGGGTCAAAAATGGCCCCGCCCCGGGGGTCACTTGTTTTACATTGAGTTATACAGGAAAATCTTTAAAAAATCTTCTTGTCAGAAACCGTAAGTTATAGAGCTTAGATATTTGGTGTGTAGCATTGTCTGGTGGACCTCTACCAAGTTTGTTCAAATCCTGTCCTCTGGGTCAAAAATGGCCCCGCCCCAGGGGCCACTAGTTTTACATAGAGTTATATAAGAACATCTTAAAAAATCTTCTTGTCAGAAACCGTAAGTTATAGAGCTTAGATATTTGGTGTGTAGCATTGTCTAGTGGACCTCTACCAAGTTTGTTCAAATCCTGACCTCTGGGTCAAAAATGACCCCGCCCCAGGGGCCACTAGTTTTACATAGAGTTATATAGGAAAATCTTAAAAAATCTTCTTGTCAGAAACCGTAAGTTATAGAGCTTAGATATTTGGTGTGTAGCATTGTCTAGTGGACCTCTACCAAGTTTGTTCAAATCCTGGCCTCTGGGTCAAAAATGACCCCGCCCCAGGGGCCACTAGTTTTACATAGAGTTATATAGGAAAATCTTAAAAAATCTTCTTGTCAGAAACCGTAAGTTATAGAGCTTAGATATTTGGTGTGTAGCATTGTCTATTGGACCTCTACCAAGTTTGTTCAAATCCTGGCCTCTGGGTCAAAAATGGCCCCGCCCCGTGGGTCACTTGTTTTACATAAAGTTATATAGGAAAAACTGAAAAATCTTCTTGTCAGAAACAAGAAGACCTACAGTTAAGATATTTGGTGTGTAGCATTGTCTAGTGGACCTCTACCAAGTTTGTTCAAATCCTGGCCTCTGGGTCAAAAATGGCCCCGCCCCGGGGGTCACTTGTTTTACATAGAGTTATATAGGAAAATCTTAAAAAAATCTTCTTATCAGAAACTGTAAGTTATAGAGCTTAGATATTTGGTGTGTAGCATTGTCTAGTGGACCTCTACCAAGTTTGTTCAAATCCTGGCCTCTGAGTCAAAAATGGCCCCGCCCCAGGGGCCACTAGTTTTACATAGAGTTATATAACAAAATCTAAAAAAAATCTTCTTGTCAGAAACCGTAAGTTATAGAGCTTAGATATTTGGTGTGTAGCATTGTCTAGTGGACCTCTACCAAGTTTATTAGAAAAATGTCCCTGGGGTCACTATTGGCCCCGCCCGAGGGGTCACAAGTTTTAAATAACAATATAGAAGAAAATCTTTAAAAATCTTCTTGTCTGAAACCACAAGACCTGGAATTTTAAAATTTGGCATGAAGCAAGCTTTATCAAGCTTTTTCAAATTATTGGATTAGGTTAAAGGTCACGGAGGCTAAAAGTAGATTTATCTACTGTACCTCATAGAGCCTTCATTTATAGACCAATATCTTTGATATTCAGTATAGAGGTTCCTTGCATGGACCTCTACCCATGGGTAGGGTTTGAGGTCACTGGGTCAAGGTCACCATAGCTTATAATAGATATTTCTACTTTCTGTCATAGAGCCTTTATTTATTGACTGATATTTTACATATTTGGTTTGTAGGCACTTACATATTTTCAATTAAAAAATGAAATACTGCTTAACAGCAAACCTACAGCCAAAGTACTCAGGTGAGCGATCCAGGGCCATCATGGCCCTCTTGTCCTTCAGGATATATTACTTTGCTATGCCAACATGAATGAAAAACTTCAGGAATCTTCTTGTCTAAAACTGCTAAGTCCTGTGGGTCACTTTTGAGTCCACATGAGGGGTGCCATGTTTTACATAGAAATATAGAGAAAAATCTTAAAATTCTTCTTGTTTTAAACTGCAAGGTCTAGAGTTCTGAAAGTTGGCATGAAGCATTGTGTAGTGGACCTCTACCAATTTTGTTCAAATTATGTCCCTGTGATCACTGTTGACCTCACTGGAGGGCTCTCATGTTTTACATAGAAATGATTGTGGAAAATCTTTAAAAAATCTTCTTGCCTGAAACCACAAGGCCTAGAGTTCTGAAATTTGACTTTGTAAACCCCTACAAAAGCTGTTAAAATTTTGCTCCGAGCTTCAGTTTTGGCTGCAAGGGAGAGGTCAAATGTTTTATAATGACTTACAAAAAATCTTCTTGTCAGAAACTATAAGAATGATACATTCATGTTTGATTTGTACCATTATCTAGCAGACCTCATCAAGTTTGTTCAGATTTTGTTCCGGGGATGACTGTTGGCCACAATAACCCCCATCCACTCCCTGAAGTCAGAGGGATCAGTTTTGAAAATTTTCTTCTACGAAACCACTAGGCCTAAAGTTCTGGTATTTATTATGAAGCATTATCTAGTGCACCTTTTACAAAACATTCAAAACTTTACCCCCGACTCAGTTTTTGACTCTGCCCCAGGCACTTGTCTTTCTGAGCAGTTGTATTCATGTGAGCTCTTCAGGGCCATTGTGGCCCTCTTGTTTCCTGTCCAGTTCTGTTGTCTTCTAAAAAAGTATAAACTAATGCTGACACAAAAAGGATATTCCACTTTGAAAACCTTCTCAGCAGAAAACTTTGCCTAAAATATTAAGCTGCAATGCACTAATGGTTTACTTAGCAGTTTAGTAACATTTTGCTTCTTATCAAAATCTTTTGCTTGACTTTTCAGGTCACTGATTTTGGTTTGTCTATAACAAAAAGTGGAGTAGGACATGATAATATGATGCAAGATTTTTGTGGAACACCTAATTATATGGGTAAGCTTTGTCACTTTCACTCTTCTGTTGCATGGAAGGATTTTGAAAAATCATTGCATATTTTTATGCCCCTCCATCTTTCCATCTGTCCTTCCATCTGTCACACTCTTGTATAGAGAATTACTTGAAAAGTATTGAAGGAATTTGATTGAAACATAACACATTGATAGAGAGGAGTGAGAGGAAGTGCAGTGTCTAAGAAACATAATTCTGCCTTGCATAATTTTTTAATTATCTCCCTTCAGTTAATAATGCTGGTCTGGAATATAACTCCTAAACTGTCTGTGGTATCTCATTGAAATTTCATACAGTTACAGAGACTTGTCAGAGGAAGTGCACTGTCAAAGAACCATAACTCTAATTTACTTAGTTTTTGAATGATCTCCCTTTATGATACTTAATAAAGTATTGAAGGAATTTGATTTAAACTTCACACAGTTATAGATACTAGTGTGTAAAAGTGCCTTGTTCAATAACCATGTGTTTACCTTGTTTAAGCTTTAGCTCATCTGAGCACAAAGTGCTCAGGGTGAGCTTTTCTGATCAGTCTTTGTCTGTCGTCCGTCCGTCTGTTAGTCCGTCCGTCCGTCCGTCGTCAACTTTTCATTCAAACTACATCTCCTCTGAAACCAATGGACCAAATTTAATGAAACATGCCTGAGATGTTCCTTGGATAAAGCTCTACCAAGATTTTCAAATGGTTCTGGTCCATTGCATTTCAGGATCACTGGAGGTAAAATTAGATTTTAAAAGATGGATCTTTAAAAAATTTTCTTGTCAGAAACCACAAGGCCTAGAGTTTAGTTATTTGGTGTGCAGTTTTGTCTAGTAGACATCTACCAAGTTTGTTCAAATCATGGCCCCTGGGTCAAAAATGGCCCCGCTAAGGGGTCACATGTTTTACATAGAGTTATATAGGGAAAACTTTAAAAAATCTTCCTGTCAGAAACTGCAAGGCCTAGAGTTTAGATATTTGGTGTGTAGCATTGTCTAGTGGACCTCTACTAAATTTGCTCAAATCATAGCCACTGGGCAAAATAGGCCCTGCCCCGGGGGGTCACTAGTTTTACATAAAGTTATATAGGAAAAAGTTTTAAAAAATCTTCACATCAGAAACCAAAAGGCATAGAGCTTAGATATTTTGTATGTAGCATTGTCTAAAAGATCTCTACCAAGTTTGTTCAAATCATAGCCCCTGGGTCAAAAAAGGCCCTGCACCAGGAGTAACATGTTTACATAGAGTTATATAGGAAAAACTTTAAAAATCTTCTTGTCAGAAACTACAAGGCCTAGACTTTAGATATTTGGGGTGCAGCATTGTCAAGTGGACCTTTACCAAGTTTTTTTCAAATCATGACCCTGGGGTAAAAACTTGCGGGGGTGGGGGGGAGTCATTTGATTTTACGCTAGGACTTATATAGGGAAACACCAAGGGTTAGACCTTTAATTTTTAGCTTACCTGTCACGCAGTGACATGGTGAACTTTGTGATCCCCCTCCATCCGTCAGCGTGTGTTGTCAGCATTTCATTCAAACGACATCTCCTCTGAAACCACTGGGCCAAATTCAATGAAACTTGCCAGGGATGTTCCTTGCATGAAGCTGTACCAAAGTTGTTCAAAGAATTCAGTTCCATGCAGAACTCTGGTTGCTATGGCAAGCAAAAGGAAAAACTTATACAGTATATATACAGTTATATACAGTAAAATTCCTCTATTAAGACCACCATTGGGTATAAAGGGAAGTGATCTTAATTGTGAGTTGGTCTTAATACTGGGTTGAGTCCCCGGCAAACTTTTTTTTTTTTTTGTATGCAAGTTCATAAACGGAAAAATAGAACACTATTTAGACAGAACAAAACACATTATTCATCACTATGTATGTTCTTATTACATTCAATAAATAAACATTACAAAAATGAATAAACCTTTCAATATTTCGTTTTCATTTCTCCATGCTGGAGATTTTGTCTGACATAATGTCTGACATAATTAAAATTTAACTGTAAATGTTCTGAATTTTGTTGAAGTTAGAATAAATTAAACTGAGATGTTACGTTCCGTTTTCTTATTCGATCAACATAGGTAAGCATCGATCTAAAATTATATTTTGCTTTGAACCCTTGCAAACTGAAAACTAATTATAACTACGAGGATTCCATTCTATTCCCAATTATCTACTCACGTCGCAATCAGGTTGTAATAAAATCAATTTTGAATAACACTTTAACTATCCTTTTGTATCCTTACTTTCAGTAAACACCTGAAGAAAATTTGTTTTTCACAACACAGAATTTCTTTTGTTGTTTACACATGCAACTGTCGTAAAGCAGTGTCGTAATCATGGCAGTTTACTCGATTAATATTGATGACATGCCCTGGAAGGCACTAATTTGAGTGGTCGTAATTGAGACATTACAATAAGAAGAAAATATACAATATGATCTTGACAAGATGGTCGTATTACCGGATTAGCGGCGTGGTCTTATTCTGATAAATAGCTGTAATAGGACAAGAATAAAAATGTTTGGTTCTTTTCAAAAGTGCCTGTAATAGCGGCGTGGTCTTAATTTCGGCGTGGTCGTAAGGTGGTAATCTACTGTAGTGAAAACTTAAAAAATCTTCTTGCTATGGCAATGAAATTTGGACCATGTGTACAGTTTTTTGTTCCGATTTCAAAAACATCATTGCATGACCTATATTTTTGACCTACTGACCTACTTTTTGTTTTTGGAGCTATGGCAATGAAATTTGGACCATGTGTACAGTTTTTTGTTCCGATTTCAAAAACATCATAGCATGACCTATATTTTTGCCCTACTTTTTGTTTGCTACAGCAGATTTTTCCCTGCATGGATGCTATATTCTGTGGGTAGGGCATGAGGTCACTAATACAAATACAAATACAAATTTTATTTAAAGTCGGTTAAGTCAATAATACAACATTAGCTATGTATAGCTATTGGCCGACTAAATAGTAACACACACATTAAAATGTAATTTGCACATAAAGCAAAAATTAACAAAGAAACAAACAGACAATATAGACAAAAACAAGGGAGAGAATCCAACTAACATTACAAATATTAGAGTTAGAGTTCAGTCCCTTGAAACACAGAAACCAGATTCCAGACAATTACATAAAAATATTAGTAGAATCACAAGCTCTGAGAGCTGTAAAGGGCTCCATTTAAGCTCATAAATAAAAATCCAAAGAAACTGATGTCAAGCATACCTATAAGATATATTTAAAGTCAATCTGAAAATAAAAATAAAACAGACATCTTACTGTTATAACACAGGGTTAATAAGCCTTAACATTTTGACTTACAACAAGCACACGAGCAAACCTCCCCTTCCCATGAGTTGACTAGGCTTTTGAACTGGCCAAAATTAGACCCTTCTCTGAAATGATTAGGGAGAGAGTTCCATACTTTAGCTGCCTGGTATTTGAAAGAGTTTATTCCGTAATTTGTTGTCCTTACTTGAGGTACTTTGACTGTGTTAGTATATCTGAAAGCATAACAACTGTCTTTAATAGTTACTAAGTCTTGTAGGTATACAGGGGCGGTTTTATGAAGAATTTTAAATGTTTCAAGTGCCAGTGTTCTCAATCTTCTTATTTTAAGGGTAGGGAGTTGTGATCTGATTAAAAGTTCTTCATAGCACGATTTAAAATCTCCATAAATAAATCTTAAAGCTCTTTCCTGATTTTTTTCAATTTTTCTTGTGTTGCCTTCACCACAAAAATGCCATGTAATGGACAGTAATTGAAGTTTGACATAATGAATTGTCACTGGGTTAAGGTCAAGGTCACCTTAGCTTATAATAGATATTTCTACTTTTTGTCATAGAGCCTGTATTTATTGACTGATATTTTACATGTTTACATATTCAAAATTACATTACTTACATATTTTCAATTAAAACATGAAATACTGCTTAACAGCAAACCTGCAGCCAAAATACTCAGGTGAGCGATCTAGGGCCATCATGGCCCTCTTGTTCTTTTATGAATTTGATTCATATTTGGACAAAACAACAATTATGACAAAACCAACATGTTAAATAACTCAGGTATGCCCATGGCATAAACTAAAAATGACCTTAATGGTCAAAGTCAGATGATTGAATTTTGCTTAAATTGTCATAACTTTCTCATTTTGTTATGGATTTGATTCATACTTGGACAAAACAACAATTATGATGAAACGGACATTTTAAATAAATCAGGTATGACCATAACCTAAAAATGACCTTGATCGTCAAGGTCAGATGATTGAATTTTGCTTAAATTTTCATCACTTTCTTATTTAGCTTGTGGATTTGATTCATACTTGGACAAAACAACACTTATGACAAATCCAACATTTTGATTCTTTCAAGTTTGACCTTGACCTTTAAATGACCTTGACATTTAAGGTCAAGTTATTGAATTTTGCTTTAATTGGCCAAGTCAAGGTCAAAGTATTATATTGTAATAATTTTATCAATTTACAGATTTAATTCATACTTTGACAAAACAACACTTATGGCAAAACTGACAGGTTGACTAATACAAGTATGACCTTGACCTTAAAATGACCTGGACCTTCAAGGTCAAGTTATTTTATTTGGATTTGATTCATACTTGGACTAAATGACACTTATGACAGAACCTACATGTTAAATTATTCAGGTAGGACCTTGGACTGTCAAGGTCAAATTGTTGAATTTTGCTAAAATAGCCAAATTTTTGTTATTTCTGGATGGATTTGACCTAAATTGGACAAAACAACACTGAGAATAAAACAAACATGTTGAACAATTCAGGTATTACCTTGACCTTTAAATAGCCATGACATTGCTTGGCTTCGCTATATCTTTGCTATTAATGGAGTGTCTTCATGCTTGGACATAACTACCTTTTAGACAATACCTCCAAAGAAGGTTAAACTGAACTTGACCTTGACATTTAAGGTCAAATTTCTGAATATTGCTAAATTTGGCTGCAACTTTGTTATGTATGGATGAATGTGATAATTAAAATTTCCAAATGATGTTTCATTTGAAATCCCTTCACCACAATGTGCTTCCTCTGGTGTGTTTGCCTTTCGAAATAGAAAAAAGTCGAACATGGCCCCCACTTGCTTGTACTTTATTGTAGTACGGGGCATAAAGTAACATGTTCCCATAGATCAATACTCTACTGAAAAAGCTGCATGCAGGAGGTATTGGCGCCAGGACAGTGGCAGTTATAGTTTTCACACACTGCAAATTTTTTTTGTACAAATGATCCAGGTAACATCAAGTTATAAGCTACCATGACTGTGACCATTGCATTGTTTCGGGGGGCATTGGTGTCTTGTTAATGAAGTGCAGGATGTTCTGGCCTTCTTATATGAAAATATATCTCCCTTATACCAGACTTTTTCTTTACATCTGACTGCTTTTAGAAAATCGTTTGTTGCAGAATGAGTCATTTTGACAAATAGCTGTACTTGTTACCTCTGAGACAGGTGTAGATTTCTTTTGAAATTACTTGCAATACTAGATTATCTACTTAAAAAATTACATACTTGTAAGCATTATTTGTGAGTAGACAAGAGTGCCATTAAATTCACATTATAACTGAATTTTATTTCATTTATTTTTCCAGCCCCAGAGATTATAGATAATAAAACATACAGTCAACAGTGTGATGTATGGGCACTAGGAGTGATTGTTTACACATTGTAAGTACCTAAGACCCTATTTTGAGTTGTTTTTATTCAGGATTTTTGTGTCACCTGCTACAAAGTAGCCACGACATTTAGGGATCATTTCTGCTTCATCTGTCCATCCATCTGTCACAAAATTTGTCCTGACTACTCCTTAAAAACAATTGGTGCAATTTCATCCCATCTTTACAGAAATGATCAGTACCAAGTCTAGTTGTGCATATCTACGGCATTTTCCAGTTCAATGATTTTTGTCAGAGTTATGGCCCTTTAACAATTTTTATTTTTAAAGTTTGTTTGGACTACTTCTCCTGTTCTACTGAAGCAATTTGAATAAAATGTTACAGGATTGATTGGTACCTCAAATACTTAAGCATATTTAACGGGGTTTTCGGTTAAATGATTTTAGGCTGAGTTATGGCCCTTGAAAAAAAATGGCGTTTTGGCCTGTTAGTGATTTTTGTGTCACCTACTACACAGTAGCTGTGACATGCTACAAAGTAGCCGTGATATATAGGGATCACTTCCCTGTCGTCTTTCTGTCAGCACTACCGAAAATAAATAGGGGACCACCTAACTGTAACATAACAAAAGAGAACAATAGAGTTCATTCCTAACAATAGAATAAGGGGCCAGTGGCCCTTTTTTTAACAAAAGAAAATAACAAAAGAAAAGGCCCCTTATCCAGTTTTGGCCAGACATCTATCCCTCCGTCCATCCGTCCGTCCATCACAAAACTTGTCCAGACTACTCCTCAAAAACTACTGGTGCAGTTTCATCCAAACTATACAGGAATGATCAGTACCAAGTCTAGTTGTGCCCCATAGGGCATCACCAAGTAAAGTTGCAATTTTTCAAAATTCAACAGATTGTCTATTGAAAATGAATATGCAGTGGAGTGTCTGGAGCTGGAATTTTTCTGACATCCTTGTTCTGCAGCCCTGCTCGGTAGACACTTTGGTTTCAGATAAATATTTAGAGAACCCTTGGACCCACCTTCTTCAGACTTGGTATGTAGGTTGGTCATGACTCCTGTAGTTTTTCAGGTCACCAGGTCAAAGGTCAAGGTCACAGTGACCTTGAATAGCAAAATGGTTTCCAGTCAATACATATAGAACACTTGGTCCCAGGTTCTTCAAACTTGATTTGTAGGTTAGTCATTGCTATAGTAGATGACCCTTTTGTTTTTTTCAAATCACCAGGTCAAAGGTTAAGGTCACAGTGTCCATGAATATCAAAACCGATTTTGATCAGTAACTAAAGAACCCTTGGCTCCAGGTTGTTCAAACTTAGTATGTAGATTGGTCATTGCTAGTAGATGACCCCTGCAGTTTTTCAGGTCACCAGGTCAAAGGCCATGGTCATAGTGTCCTTGAATAGCAAAATGGTTTCCAATCAATATCTATAGAACGCTTGGTCCCAGCTCCTGGGTGCTTCATGGCTGCCTTTAGGGATAAGGCCCTTGGGGGGCATATATCTTTTACTAATTTCTCTTGTTTCTCTAAATGATTATCAGCAAGGATTAAAAGATAAAGGAAGCTGCATTAAATGTATTGAATCTGATTGTTTCATTGTGACTGGCAAATATTTGTTTGTGTTTTAGGTAAATGGTGTGTTTAAATTTTACAGAGTAATTGATTGTAATTTACATTTAATTTTGAAAATTTTTAGTAACAGCAGCAATAAAATTGAAATTTACTTACTGCATGTAAAACAACAAACTTACAGTACACACTTAAGCATATTTGGAACTGTTTTTACCATAGAAAAGGTTTTTCACACTCCTAATAGCATTTGATAAAAACATTGGATTTGATATTTTTTTAAATGAAGCCTCATTATATGCCCGACAGGGGCATATTATGTTATGGTCCAGGGCATCCGTCAGTCCATTTCGTCCATAAGCAATTTAGATTCTGGAGGATACTTCGAGTACTCTTTGGCCTACAGTCTTTTACCTTCATATGATTATTGCCCACATTGAGTGGATGACCCCTATTGATTTTGGATTAGTAGCTCAAAGGTTATATAAACCTTAACATTGGAAACCATTTCTGCCAAGTAATTTGACAATCATTTGTTATAGAGTACTTCAAACTTTATATCATGATTGCACACATTGAGTGGATGATCCCTATACATTTTGGGGTCAGTATGTCACAGGTCAAGGTCACAGTGATCTTTACATTGAAAAGCATTTCCACCATGTAACTTGACAATCTGGTGGGGGGGGAGGGATTTAGATTTGCCCTTGTCCGTCCATCAGTCCGGTTGTCCGTCCGTCCCAAAAAGATGTGTCACCTGTAGCTTCAAAAGCACTGGAGCTAGAGTCAAGAAACTTTACAGGAATGTTGATCAGCATGTGAAGTTGTGCACCTGGGGTTTTCCATATAGATTTAATTGGAACTGTTAGAGTTATGGCCTGTTACTTAGTCAAAAATATAATTTTCATCTTGTGTGTCCTGTACCTGCAAAAGTGCTGCACCTACAGTCAAACAAACTTTACAGGAATGTTGAGCAGCATGTAAGGTTGTGCGCCTGGGGTTTCCCATATAGATTTATTCGGAATTGTTAGAGTTATGGCCCCTTACATGCTCAAAATTTGTAATTTTCAACTTGTGTCGCCTGTACCTGCAAAAGCGCTGCACCTACAGTCAACAAACTTTACAGGAATGTTGATCAGCATGTAAGGTTGTGCACCTGGGATTTCCCATACAGATTTATTCAGAATTGTTAGAGTTATGGCTCCTTACATACTCAAAATTTGTAATTTTCAACTTGTTTCGCCTGTAACTGCAAAAGGGCTGGAGCTAGAGTCACCCAGTTCTGAGCAGGGTTGACATACTGTGTCTGACTGAAGCAAATGTTTATGAGAATCAAGAACAGTACCATCAGCGTATTGGGTGGAGCTTGACATGTTTGCCTATGTCACGGGAAGACAACTGCCATGGTTTGTTGTTCTACACACGAGATAAGTTGCCAGTGACAACTTTCAGTGTTTCACATCAACCTCATATGGAACAAGTGTCAGTTACCATCTCATCAGAGCTCTCTCCAAGGTCATTCTGTCTTCTCTATAGATCTCCATCCTCGAACGTAATAGACTATATTAATGATCTAACTCATATTGCATACCAAACTTCTCCAGATGTACTGCTTGGAGATTTCAACTTAGCTTTTAATTCTACAAATTATACAAGACTGTCACAGAAATTGAATAACTATTTCCAGTGTTTGCAGCTCCCATCTCACAGAGGTGGTTCTTCACTCGACCTTGTCTACATACAGAACAATATTCTACAACCCAGATTATCCTGCCTGGAAACCTACTTCTCAGACAACAGCATTGTTGCTCTACAGTTTGATACCTAAAAAATTTTCCTTCTTCTTAGTGAGTTTAACGCTGTTCCAATGGTCAAATTGCAGACTCAGTTTTGATTGAGCATGTTCATGGACAGTTACCGTCCACGCCCGTTAGCACCAGCTTAAGCAGAATTCAACATTTAAGTATGGAAATGGTGAAATTTTGTTCCAACAGTTGCTTAAAATTGTTTGGAGACAATGGACATTTCATAAACAGCCTGACTTACAGAACATATAACTTAGGAACTTAGTACAAATTAGACATGAAAACACCTGTTTACCACCTGCAAACTCCAAGAATGTCCAACTATGCATACAGAATTGTGAAGGATAATATTCACCCATTGGTCACAGTGTTTGACACAGTATTTTGAGTCTTCACACCACAACAGGTTTCTTATAGTTGTCATTTTGATAAACCAATCTTATTAATGATTCAGCGTGTATGACTATCTCGTGGCCATATTGCTAGCTATATGAGTAGCTAGGTTGAGTGGGGCCATCTGTGTCCTATGGACACATTTCTAGTTACACACTGTAACTTCACAACCATTTGTCTTAGAGACTTCAAAATTCATATACTGCTTGCACACATTATTTGAATGACCCCTATTCATTTCGGGGTCAGTATGTCAAAGGTCAAGGTCACAGTGACCTTAACATTGAAAACCATTTTGACTATGTAACTTGACAATCATTTGTTATTGAGACTTCAAACTTTCTATCATGATTGCACACATCCCAGCAAACATTACATATTGGTCCAACATTAGCCCGATATATTTGGCGATGTCTGTCTCATGTCGGCATGTACATCAGTCCGATATCGATAGTGCAACTCGGCTCGATATCGATCTGATATCAGCTGTATATCTAAAAAAGGGTCATGAGTTGATGGAATGCCTACATTGCTTTCATACAGTGTGAAGCTATTAAATTAGAGATGTTTTGTCCTTAAATATATAAGCAACAAAACTATTTCAAATTGATAATTGTTTCTTTCATTCTCAAGATTCATCATAATGAAATTCAGTCTGAATGCCATATGTCCATTGTAGATCTAAACAAATTTTAATACTATTTTTATATGATGGTAAAAAGAGAAATTGATTCAAAAACAACTGCATCAATCTAAATAAGTAACTTGAATAATTTGAAAACAAAAAAAAACACCATTTTTATATATACCCTCTATACAATTGTAAACAAAAATAAACAATATCTCTGTATACTGCCAACCCGTTTTGTGAGTGTTATAGGCAGGAAAAAAGTACACATCAGATTGTAAGTAAAAAGTTGAAATGAAAATAAGTCCAGACAACAATAACAAGAAATAGTAATACTGTAGGTAAAGTGCAGAGGCAGGGCTCTACAAATTCTATAGTCTGACGTCCGGGACAGCTCTAAACTTGCTCTCGGACACCTGACTGTGAACAAAAATTTTGTCCCGGACAACTCTAAATTTTACAGTCATAAATCTCGGATAAGCCACTTGAATAAACAACATTATGCAATTGATTTCTAACCAATTAGCATTCGATAAGCTCCGCCCTGATAGAGAAGTGACAGCAATGAGCTGAAAGGTCAACCAATCACGATTCTAGTTACAATTTACTTTGGATATTGATTTTGTTTGTAAATCTGTGTCGATATCGCGTGACTTTAAAATAAGTCTAGCAAATAAATGTCTTAACAAATACATGGAATGCTTAATTCCAAAGACAAAAGGTTGAACATCAAAGCTTTGCCAATGTTAGTCTAAGCTTTTAGACAAAAAAGAGCCAAAAATCTAGCATTTTTGTTTTAAAAATCGGATTTATTTATAAGAAAAGCTTTAAAAAATGAAGGAAACCAATTCCAGCAAATATTTAGTTCATTAAACATGAAGCAGTGAGTGAAAATCTCTGATAAATTCTGTTTGTCATATATTTCCGCGACCCCGTCGTACTTTAATATTGACAGAAAACAGCGTCTTGGAGACTTTTAACAATAAGCAACCTTACAAAATTCAATTGATTGATTAAAAAATATAGCGTCATTTTATTATAATTACCAGTTTTTCCTTTTTCATTGAAAAAAATGTTCCTTTCCTCTAAGACATGAATATTTCTGTCGCATTTTACATCAGAAAGCAGCAATTATAATGAATAAAAATATTTCCCATCTTAAAAATTGTTTGTAACTTGTTCAAATAAAATTCATGTTAAACTGGAAACACAACCCCTAGGTAACCAGACATTCCACCAAAAAGTCACTTAATTTTGATGCCAGAATTACATTAGTTTAAAACAATAAGTTGAATAACAACTAATCCACATATATTTACTGTCTGTCATTGTCTTTTAAAGTCAGACTCAGTTTCTGTTGAAAAGTTTGGGGTGTTTTTTAAAGATGTATGATAGTATCTTTTTTTTTTTTAATTGACTTTCTAAAATGAAAAGCCCATTTAACAAATAATGCTTATCGAAAAATGAAATACTTTTCGCTGAGACGTCTGACTTTGTTTTTGGGACAACTCTATTTTGCAAAAGTCAGTTGTCCTGGACAACTCAATCTCAAAGAAATTTATAGAGCCCTGAGAGGTAATAAAACACATGAACTACACACCAGGACTATCTCTGAGTACAGAGAGATGACTTCTTGTGCTGGATGAGTTTAAAAAGCACACACATTTATATTATTATGTAGAAATGAAGAAAACAAATGCAATGAAAAAACAAAAGACAAATTCTCAAACTTTTACCATAAAATGCAATAAATGTTTCTGTATAACACTTATTTTTAAAGCAAAGTGAAACAGAAAATTAACAAAACCTTGAATGAAAAAATTCTTATTAGTATAAAAGATTCAGTAATAAGCAAAAGATAAATACATGTATATAACATACATGTGATATCCCGGCAGGATTTTAAAAAATCCTGTTATTCAACATCAATTCTAGCTGTCCCGTTACTAATTCAAAATTCCCGATATTAAAATCCTGAAGAAAAAAAGACTTTGATATGCCGACGTCAATAACTAGTTATGGGCGGAGCTTATACTCGGAAACAGCGATCAATACATACTACCTTCAAAGCATTGACCTATCAGAGCGCATTTTACTACTTTCATTGATTTAATCCTGTATCGACACTCATATACACAATTAACACATTTAGCCATCAGCAGATGTTGAATTGGGTCAATATAATTTGATTGGGGATGTACACCAAGTAGAAAATTGTTGTGTACAACAGGGCTCTACAAATCCTATAAATCAAGCAAATTATGTCTTAACAAATTAATTGAATGCTTAATTTTAAAGGCAAATGGTTAAACATCAATGCTTTACCAAAGTTATTCTAACCCTCTAAACAGTGTATGAAAATGGCTAAAATACTTTTTGGTATATTTATTTTTACACTCAGATTTATTTATAAGAAAAGGTCAAGTAGAATTTTGAAGGAAACCAATTTCAGCAAATATTTAGTTCATTAAACATGAAGCAGTGCGTGAAAATCTCTGATAAATTCTGTTTGTCATATATTTCCACGACCCGCCGTATTTTAATATTTATAGAAAACAGTGTCTTGGAGACTCTTTATATAGCAGACTTACAACATTCAATTGATTAATTTAGATAAGTGGTCATGATTTGATTGTAAGTACCAGTTTTTCATTGAGAAAGTTTCCTTTTCTCTAAGACTTGAATATTCTGTCGTAGGTACTTTTGAAAGTTACAATTAAAATGAGTCAACATAATTCATTTTGGGGTACAGTACACGCAGCGCGGACTTTGACATTGTTAACATTGTCGCGGGGGCAGGTATCGTCTCCGGGTGGCCAGTCGCGGTGGACTGAACACCCGAAATTTCGGGTGTCCGCTAAAATGACCACCGCGACAACCACCGAGGGGTATGATCACCGCGTGTCGCGGTGACCGAACGCCGCGCATCCCCGCGTTCTGACTTGGAGATTACTGCATTTAAACATACTCAGCGTACAGTACACGTACGTGGTTTTCTTTTTACTCATTCTTATTTTACTTACATGTATTTTGTGGCTATTCAGTTGGTCAAATTAAAACCAAATTCCAAGTACATATGCGGTGTAGGTTTATTGTGTACTTTCGTTTTTGTAAATTTTGAAAAACGCTTGTTACTATATAGCAAAGTCGATCAATAATTTTTGCCAAGCGCCTAGACGATACAGATGTCGAAAGAAGTTAAACACGTGTTGACCTAAAAACACCGACAATTCATTTTCTGAAAATATGATCAGCTGTTTCCGGAAGCAACTGCTTTGAATGGTCATTCTTTGCGTAAACAAAAAGGAGCGTACATAAATGCATCATAATTAGAGTGGATTTGTTCGAATTTTGACAGTTTAAATTAGATCTATTAACTTTTCGCAGTTTGATGATCGTTAGTAATTTATTTGCGTGTAATTTATTTGCGAGTGGATAAACGCAAGCGCGGCATCGATTGAAGATTTGAAAATATATTAATTGCAGCAATTAAAGTTAACAAGATGGATGTAGGTGTGTAAATCTATTCATAATCGGCTGTGTTACCCTCAATCATACAACCAATCATCGAACGTCAACAAACAGAAGTTTAACCGGATGGGGTATTAAAAAGAAAAAGAAACAACTTCAACTGGTAATAATTACGTGTTTTTGTAACACGTCTGAAAAAAAAATAGGGGAAGTAAAATTGTGTTGCGACTTCGTTTTTTCGGACACCGCAAACCCCCGCGACCCGATGCCGCGACATGGCGCGGTATTGAACACCGCGGACGGCCGCGCTGACCCCCGTGTTTTATACGAATGAACACTCGACGCGGTGGTCATTTTGGTCTTCAACGCGGACAGTAAAATCGCGGGGACGGGTGTTCGTTGTCAATGTCCGCGCTGCGTGTACTGTATGTAGGTCAGTGGTCAAGGTCACAGTGACCTAAACATAGAAAACCATTTCCGCTATGTAACTTGACAATCATTTGTGTAAGAGACTTCAAACTTTATTCTTTATATCATGATTGCACACCTTGAGTGGATAACCCCTATACATTTTTGTGTCAGTATGTCAAAGGTGAAGGTCACAGTGACAGAAATGTTTAGATTCATTTACACTCTGTAACTCGACAACTATTTTTCATAGAGACTTCAAAATTCGTATAATGGTTGCACACATTGAGTGAATGATTTTGGGGTCAGTATGTCAAAGGTAAAATAAACAAAATTTAAAGCAAATTATTTAATTTTAAAGCCTAAGGTTTCCTCTCTTATATCACAAATGCATCATACTTGGAAAAAACACCCTTCGGGCATATAATGCTCTGCCCAGCAATGCTCTTGTTTAAATAAATGTTAGAACGTCAACAATTTGAACAATCCCCAGAATTCAGAAAATATAATGCCAGCAGGCGATGTGAGGATTGCTAAATAAGCTGTCTATTGCTCTATCTACTTGAGTTTATTTCTCATTGGTACCTGTTGACCATTTAACCAATGCCCCATGGAGAGGTTAGTTATTTTAGGTTGTTGGGGATGCTGCAAGACAAGAAAACATCCCATTTCAGTGACGCCTCTGGTTCTTTTCCATGCTAAGTGTATAGCACTGATATATGGGAGCTCAGTTTAACGTCAGGTCCAGAGAGAATAAGTAATGTTAGTGGAGGAGTGGAGAGCAAAATTGAGATCCCTGGATTACCAGTTCAGCATGTAACCACTGGACCACTGCTCCTGCATAAAGAGACAACATGTTGGAATGTGGCAACAAAAATGCAAAATAGAGTGATTTCAATTTAAATGTGTAAGTGAAGTATACTGCACACTGGAAATGTTAGTCTTTTAAAATGTAATATTGTTATGCTGTTCTCTTTAATATTTTCCCTTTTTAGCTCTATTTACGATACTTTGATTATTTCTAAAGCAGATGATTGTAGTTGAGTTCTCAGAGGTTATATTTTATAGTGTATTCATATCCTGTACTTCTAAAGACTTATAATGCTACATATTGTAATACAATTACTTGCTTTGTTTACACACTGACAGGACAAAAACCTTAAAGCAAGAAGACAACTTTCAATATCACAAGAAATATTGCATGAAGGTGTGTAATAATATGTCACATGTCACAAATAATTCAGTTATTTGGCATAAAACATTGGATGCTTTTTTAAGCAGCCAAATTATTTACAAAGAGGGAGCATTTATTGCTTTTGAAAAGATTATAGGCAAATCCTTATTTGACAGTCAGTTTCGTGTATGTCCACTGTTAGAAATTGTGACAGGAACTCACTGATGTCCACACCTTGTGCAACAGATGTGTAAGTTCTTTGCTTGTCTGTAGATTTTGAGGTTGCACATAAAAGTCCAGAATGTTCCAAAAATATTCAGCAGAAAGGCATATCTGCCAAAAAAGCTGGCCTTGGTAGCACTTCACTGTTGGCAGCTTGAAGGTAATAACTTCATATGTGAGCCATATAACAGTGTTGTCTTTTGGAATAATGTAATGTTAGGATAGGGATCAAAGAATGAAAAATACAACTGTTCAAGATATCTGTGCCCTGTCAAGTTATCAGTGAGCTTGAACTGTAAATATATTTCATCCTAAACGGTGACATTAGGCCACTGATATGATCTGTCTGTGGGATGCAGACGTTAGTACAACATTCATTTTTCTGCCAGTAATACATTATTCCAACATAAGGTCAAAATGAAGGGGAAACTGTACTCCACTCTGATTGTGTCCTACCTACAAACTGACATACCCAGTCCTGATGTAAATGTCACCACTGAGCTGTCAAATGCAGTATGATATTATGGAAGTCTAGGTCTAGACACTGAATCTGATGTTTTATGCCTTGCAAGAATTGATTATGTGTGATATCCTGATATAATTATGAGTTGTAATTTTGGCAAACCAACTTTGATGAAACTTGCTTTGGATATTACTTGCATGAAGCTCTACCAAAGTTATTCACAGAAATTAATTCCAAGAGAACTCTTGCTATGGCCACATGCACAAGGTTCATACAGGCCTGATAAAGTCCCTAAATTTCAGCATTGGCCTTTAAAAGACCCTAAATTGAACTGGGCTTTAAAAAGTCCTTGAAAATAGGGTGGATAGCAATCAGGGGTCCTTAAATTATACAATTCTTGCAGCTTACACCTAAAATATAAATATGACAAATAGATCCTTAAATAGAAGAATGTGTAAACTCAGTGCAGTCATTTCATTGGACAATTGTTTCAGTGTTAAAAAAAGTTTAATTCAGTATAGTTGACTGTATAGTTTCAATTTTCATGCCCCCACCACATAGTGTGGGGGTATATAGATTTGCACACAACCATCCATATGTCTGTCCATTTGTATGTATGTCCTGTTCCTTGTGTGCGTAACTCCAACACTCGTGGATTGATTGGAAACAAACTTACACACATGATAGACCATGATGGGTTGTTGTGCAAGAATTTTTTTTTTTTTTCTCAGATCATTTTTCACTGGATTATTGCCCTTTGTTGGTTTTTTTCATACATGCCATATATAGTTAATCTTGTGTGCGCAACTCTTACACCCATGTTTAAATGTTTGCATACTTATTACATACATATATATATAATAGCCTAAGTAATACTGAAATCCAGTATTTTAGTAGCTAATAAAATAATTACCATATTGTTAAATAAGTGAATGAGTTATGGAAGTAAGACATTGTGAAAGAGGTATAGCAGCTGACACATTTTGAATGAGCTTTATTTGTAAAGCAAAGTACTCTTAGGCTATCAAGCAATTAACTATATATCCATTGCTTTCCCTGGTACATGTGTAATGAATTCCATTTCTGTGACAAATTCTCAATTATGGGGGCATCAGTATCTGACGGACAATTCTAGTTAGTTAGTAATTACTAGCAGATGAAAACCAGTGTTCTGAAATGTTATTGAATTTGGTTATACACAGCTTGATATAATGGAGAAAGGAGTCTCTTATTACTAAAAATGTTATGCTAAAGTGAGTATTATACATAAGTATTATCGACCCTAAAAACGTAAAACTGACCTAAAGATCCTTAAAAAGTCCTTGAATTCTTGCTTCAGTTTCTGTAAGAACCATGATGAAGGAAAATCTTCTTGTCAAAAAGTACTTGGCCCTGAGCCTTAAGATTTGGTATGTAGCATTGTGTAGTTGACTTCTACCATGGGGTCACTTTTTGCTTCACCCAGGTGGTCACAAGTTTTACATAGAAATATAGAGATAAAATCTTCCTGGCTGAAACAACATGGCCTAGAGTTTTTAAATTTGGCATGAAGCATTGTCTAGTGGACCTCTACCAAATTTGTTCAAATAATGTCCCTAGGGTCACTATTGGCCCTGCCTGAGGGGTTTATAAAGAAAAAAAGAGCAATATCTTTAAAATTCTTCTTGTCTAAAACTGCTTAAGTGCAGTGGTCTGAAAATTGGTGAGTAACATTTTCTAGTGGACCTCTACCAATTTTGTTTAAATATTTTCCATGGCGTCACTATTGACCAGTCCAAGAGGTCATATGTTTTACTTAGAAATATAGAAGGAAATCTTAAAAAGTCTTCATGTCTGAAACAACTAAGCCTAAAAGTCTGAAATTTGACCTGAAGCTTTTTCGTTGTAGACCTCTTCCAAGTTTGTTTAAATTATGTCCCTGGGGTCAAAATTGGCTCCATCTTGGGGGTCCTGTTTGTGTAAACTATTTAATCTTTGAAAATCTTCTAATGAAAAACTGTAAGGTATATGAGGGTGCATCAATAAATTTGTAAACTAATTCAATAGCGGGGAAATGATTTAATTCAAGTACCTAAAATGATTACTCCTTCTCAAAGTAACGTCCCATGCACAATTTGCACTTGTCCCATCTCTCCACCCATGACTCGAACACATGTTGAAGCCCATCACGTGACATCTCCCGCAGCTGTCTGTCCATGGCACACCTCAGTTCCTCTCTTGACTCAAATTTCGTACCACGAAGACTGTTTTTTAAAGTTGGAAACAGCCAGAAGTCACAAATTGCTAGGTCCGGGCTGTAGGTTTGGGTGCGGTAACAGTTCGACGTCGAGTTTTTCTAGTGTATCCATGACAACGTGGCTTGAATGGCTCGGCGCGTTGTCGTGATGTAATATGAATCCGGACCTAAGTAGATGTGGGAGCTTTCTCCTTATTGCCGCCATGAGTTCCGTTCTAAGTAATGTTGCATAATAGTTCCCAGTGACTGTCGTTTTCGGAGGAACAAAGTGGTTTAGCACTACACCGTATGTATCACAGAATATAATGGCCATATCCTTCCCGGCTGACTTGGAAATTAATGCTTTTGTAGGGGAAGGCGAGGAAGGACGCCTCCAGACAGAACTCTGACGTTTGCTTTCCGGTTAAAAAAGTGAATCCACGTTTCATCATATGTTATCACTCGATTTAGAAAGTAATCGCCTTCTTCATGATACCTCCTGTCGTACTGCTGACACATTTTCACCCTTACCCCCATCTGCTCTGACGTCAACAAAGAGGCACCCATCTTGCTGAAACGTGGCGCATTCCTAATCTATCAGTCATAACGCCCTGAGCTGTACCATATGAAATAGCGAACTTATCTGCTACATGCTCCACACTTACTCGTCTATCTCGGAGTATGTACTCCTGAATGGCAGCCACTGTTTCTTCATCTGTTACAGTCACTGGTCTACCTGCATGACTGTCCTCTTCAGTTGCCTCTCTACTGTCTTTAAACCGCTTCATCCACTTTGAAATGGCACCTTTAAACAGAGCAGCCTCTCCATAAACTTTTTGCAAATCTTCACGAATATCGGAAAAAGACTTTCCGAGTTTTGTGTAAATCTTTATAACGATACGCTGTTTGTTGACGTTGTGTGACGCCATTGTGATGACGTCAAAGTTGTGTACATAGTACGATTCAATTTGAAATAATCTGTTTTCACAGCATTAAAAGTTTCATTTTAAACGGACCAGTAGTTTTGACGCTATTGAATTAGTTTACGAATTTATTGATGCACCCTCGTAATTCTTGGATATTTTGCATGAAGCATTATCTAAAGGTACTCTATAATGATGGCTCAAATTATGCCCCTTTGGTCATTATTGGCTCTGCCCCAGGGTCACATGGTTTAACATAGGCTTATATAAAAAAAAAGATTGAAAACATCTCCTTGTCTGATTCCATATGCCCTGAAGCTAAAATACTTTGTATGTTCCATTATCTAGTGAACCTCTACCAGGTTTGTTCAAATTACGTCCTTGGGTTCACATACACGTGATATCCTGGCGGGATTTTAAAAAATCCCGTTATTCAACATCAATTCCAGCTCTCACGGTATTAATTGAAAATTCCCGATATTAAAATCCAGAAGAAAAAAACTTTCATCTGCCAACATCAATAACTTGCTCAGCTCCGGTTATGGGCAGAGCTTATACTCGGAAACGGCGATCAGTACATACTACCTTTAAAGCATTGACCAATCAGAGTACATTTGACTACTTTTTTTTATGTAATCCTGTGTTGACACTCGATACACGACTAACACATTTAGCCATCAACAGGTGTTGAATTGGGTCAATATAATTAGACTGGGGAGGTACACCAAGTAGAAAATGGTTGTGTACAACAGGGCTCTACAAATCCTTTAAGTGAAGCAAATCATGTCTTAACAAATTAATTGAATGCTTAATTTTAAAGGCAAACGGTTAAACATCAATGCTTAACCAATGTTATTCTAATCTTTTAAACAGTATGAAAATGGCTAAAATACTTTTTGGTATTTTTGTTTTAATTCTCAGATTTATTTATAAGAAAAGGTCAAGTAGATTTAAGACAAGCTTAACAAATTGAAGGAAACCAATTTCAGCAAATATTTAGTTCATTAAACAATAAGCAGCGAGTGAAAATCTCGGATAAATTCCGTTTGTCATATATTTCCGCAACCCCGCCGTATTTTAATACTTACAGGAAACAGTGTCTTGGAGACTCTTTAAATGGCAAATTTACAACATTCAATTGATTGATTAAGATAAATGGTCATGATTTGATTATAAGTACCAGTTTTTCATTGAAAAAGTTCCTTTTCTCTGAGACTTAAATATTTATGTCATAATTTACATCTTAAAATTGTTTGTAATTTTGTTAAAAAAATCTGGTGAAACTGGAAACACATCCCAGACTTTTCACAAAAAAGTTGCTGAATTTTTGATGCCACAGATACATCAGTTTTTAACAGTAAGTTGAATAAAAAATCACTTCACATATTTGCTGTCTGTCATTGCTATTCACAAATGGAACTGGCATGCCAGTACTAACTTCTCCCAGGAGTCTTCTCAAGTTCTGACCTCTTAAATCTTGCCTTGGGGAGAAGTCACTTCTTCCAAAATTTTGACCCTAGTGAGGGCCCTGTGTAAGGACTCGGGGTCCAAAAACTAAAACTCAAAAGACAACATCAAAATTCAGTCATCTATGGGAATCTGAATATAAATGGATAGGAAAGTGTGCTAAGGGAACAGATTATGCCTTATGCAAGTGGTGCAACCTGTATAAATTAAATTAGAACGAAAAGCATTTCATTAGTTGTCATTGCTGTTCTTCTTGTCTTTCTATTTGCGAAAAGGAGTCAAAAAAAATTTCCAGTTTTCAAGCTGGAAATCCAGTTTTGAGTTACCGAAGTTATCACATGTATGGGTTCAAAACTGGCCCTTTTCCTAGGGTCATATTTGTGTAAAATATTTATCTTTGAAAATCTACTTCTCTAAAACCATTACCAAGTGTCACGTACAGTTGTGTGTACTTATCGCACCACTATCATGTTAACACGATGCGCCTTTTTAGCTCACCTGTCACATAGTGACAGAATGAGCTTTTGTGATCGCCTTTTGTCTGTTGTTTGTCCGTCCACAATTTGTTAACTCTCTAGTGGTCACATTTTTGCCTCAGTTGTCATGAAACTTGGTCAGGATGTTTGCCTCATTAATTTCTCGGACGAGTTCGAACATGGGTGATCTGGGTTGAAAAACTAGGTCACAGAGCCCAAAAATAGATTGCTTCAATGATTTCTAGCTCAGTTTTGAATATGGGTTATCTGGGGTCAAAAACTAGGTCAGAGAGCCCAAACGTAGAAAAACCTTGTTAATGCTCTAGAGGTTACATTTTCAGTCCAAATGACCTTGAAATCTGGTTGTTTCGATGATTTCTAGCTCAAGTTTGGATATGGGTCATCTCGTATCAAAAACTAGGCCACAGAGCCCAAATATTGAAAAACCTTGTTAACACTCTAAAGGTAAGATTTTAATTCCAAATAACCTCAGAAAGGTTGCTTCTATGATTTCTAGCTCAAGTTCGAATATGGGTCATCTGGAGTCAAAAACTAGGTCACAAAGCCCAAATATAGAAAAACCTTGTTAACATTCTAGAGGCTGCTTTTTCAGTCCAAATATCCTCGAAATTTGTCAGAGAGGTTGTTTTGATAGTTTCTAGTTCAAGTTCGAATGTGGGTCATCTAGGTTCAAAAACTAGGTCTCAGACCCCAAGTATGGAAAAACCTTGTTAACACTGTAGAGGTTACATTTTCAGTCCAAATATCCTGGAAATTTGTCACAGAGATTGTTTAAATAATTTCTAGCTCAAGTTTGAATAAAAACTATGTCATAAAGCCCAAATATGGAAAAATCTTGTTAACACTCTAGAGGTAACATTTTCAGTCCAAATAACTGGAAATTTGTCAGAAAGATTGTTTCAAAAATTTCTAGGTCAAGTTTGAATATGGGTCATCTTCAATGAACCAGGTCCATAACAACTTTGTTAAAAGCAGTCATACTCAGGTGAGCGATACAGGGCCATCATGGCCCTCTTGTTATGTGTTGTTGTTGTATGATGTCAGTGACCAAGATTGTTGAAACAATGCCCTTGAGGTCATTAATGGCGCTGCCCTGAGGTCATTTGATTTTACATTGGCTTATATAGGAAAGATTTAAACAATTTTCTTGTCTGAAACATGATGCCCTGGAGCTTATGTATTTTGTATGCTGCATTGTCTAGTGGACTATTAACCAGGGATTGAAATTGGCCCCACCCTGGAGGTCCTATTTGTTCAGAATAGTTGAAATATAAAAATCTTCTTGTGAGAAAGTGTTACCTTTAGACCTTTGATATTTTTCATGGAGCATCATTTTAAGGTTCTCTATATACCAAGATTGTTCAAATCTTGACGTTAGATTCATTAATGGCCCTGACCTGTGTCACTTGATTTCACATCTATAGGCATATAAAGGAAAGGCGTAAAAAAATCTTCTTTTCTGAAACATTGTGCCTTAGAGCTTAAATATTTTGTATGTTGCAGTGTCTAGTGAACCTCTTCCAAGTTTGTTTAAATTATGTTCTTGGGGTCAAAATTGGCCCAACCCCAGGGTTCCTTTTTTGCTCACCTAAGCACGAAGTGGTCAAGAGTGAGCTTTTGGGATCATTGATGGTCTGGCCTCCATCAGCATCTGCCTTGAGGTGTGCATCGTGCGCCATCAACAATTTGACTTGAACAACTTCCCCTATTCCGTTAAACCAACTTTGATGAAACATGCCTGGGATATTCCTTTCATGAAGCTCTACCAAAGTTGTTCAAAGAATTGAATTCCATCAAGAACTCTGGTTGCTATGGCAACATCCCTTACCAAAATATTTTATAAGTCACTTATAAGTGATTTTATAAGTAGTTTATAAGTTGCTTAGTCAATTCACTTATAAGTCACTTATATGTATTTTAAATGCAAATTAGATGTAAGTGACATATAAGTGACTTATAAGTCACTTATATGTGACTTATTAGTCTATTTGTATGTTACTTATAAGTCACTTATAAGTCTGTTATAAGTCACATATAAGTAACTTAAAATAGACTTATATGTGACTTATATGTCAAATACTTGTAGATATCCCAACTCAGTGTGGATTGCAGTTGAATTTAGGTCATGGTTTTCTAGTTTTTCAGACCTGAAAATTGAAGAATGTTATAATTATTAAAATTACATCTTGCAAGGAAAGCTGATGTTTTAATGATATTTTATTAGGACTGTCTAGAAGATACCTATGTTAACTCATTAGTTCTGTTGTCTGTATGCGGCTCATTTTTATTGTCTGTTGCATCTTTTTGGAACAGGTTAGTAGTTCTGTTGCACAACATTGAGTATAATAAATTATTATCTCAAAAATGTTCTTTACAGAATAAGTGTAAAATTCTTTCTGTGAGTATTTACTTACATATGAATGTGGTCAGTTTACCTCAATTCAAGTTCTGTTACATGACTTACTGGTTTAAAAAAAAAAAAACAAATGAAAAAAACATACAATTCATTATTCATCAAAGAATTGGGAAAATTTTTAAAGTAAGTTGATTCTATCATTGAACAATGTTTACTTAACTCTTCTCAGGGGAGCGATATAGGGTCACCTTGGCACACTTGTATATCATTGTTGTGTTGTTATTATTATATATGCTTTGTAATGTTTCTGTTATACACACAGATTCTGTGGTTACTACCCATTTCGGTCCAAAGATGACGACTCTTTGTACGACATTATCAAAAAAGGAGATATAGATTTCTCAGATGAAATGTGGAATGAGGTGTCTGATGAAGGTTTGTGTGCATGTGTCCTTTAATGTTTTATTGATGCAGTAAATATCACCATTCTTCTTCAAGGGCATTGTTTTCTGTCATTTTTTAGGTGACTTGGAAACAGAAAAATATACTTGTACTAGCCACAGCAAAAACAAATTGTGAAAGAAAGACGACTTTTTGGAATGAGTGCAATTAAAAAGAAAATTCAACTCTGTAGGTTCTAGAAATGTCAAGATAAGATTAGTTATAGCAGAATATCATATATCACCAGAAAATTATGATTAAAAACTCATGAAATAAAGTCCTTGTGAAGTTGAAGATGTTTACTGAAAATTGTGCATTGGTTGCTGTTATTTAACTGTTTTAACGTATTTTTATGCTTCCCTTTGAAAAAGGGAGGGCATATTGCTTTGCTGCTGTCTGTCGGTCGGTTGGTCAGTCGGTCTGTATGTCCACCAACAGTTTCCATTCATTTTCTTCACAGAGGTTGCACATACTGAAATAAAATTTGGTATTAAGATTTATCACTAGAATATCTAGATCAAGTTCTGTTTTGGGTTTGATCGAGCAATTTTTGACAGAGTTATGCCCCTTGGACTTAGAAAAATTCCAATTATTTGTAGTTTCCGTTCATTTTCTTTCCAGAGGTTGCACATACTGAAATAAAATTTGGTATACAGATTTATCATAAGAATATCTAGGTCAAGTTTTGTTTTGGGTTTGATCAAGCAATTTTTGACAGAGTTATGCCCTTTGGACTTAGAAAAATTCCAATTATTTGAATTTCTGTTCATTTTCTTCGCAGAGATTGCACATACCAAAATGAAATTTAGTATACAGATTTATCATAAGAATATCTAAATCAAGATTTGTTTTGGGTATGATCGAGCAACTTTTATGCCCCCCATCCAAGATGAGGGGGTATATAGTTTTGCAAATGTTGGTTGGTCAGTTGGTAGACACTTTGGTTTCTGATCAATATCTACAGAACCCTTGGACCCACCTTCCTCAGACTTGGTTTGTAGGTTGGTCATGACCAGTAAATGACCCCCATGGTTTTTCAGATCACAAGGTCAAAGGTCAAGATCATAGTGATCTTATATAGCAAAATGGTTTTCGATCAATAACTATAGAATGCTTGGTCCCCGGTTGTTCAATTTTAGTTTATAGGTTGGTCATGACCAGTAGATAACCATTATAATTTTTCAGATCACCAGGTCAAAGGTCAAGGTCACAGTGACCTTGAAAAGCAAAACAGTTTCCGATCAATAACTATAGAACCCTTGGTCCCAGGTTGTTCAAACTTAGTTTGTAGGTTGGCCATGACTAGTAGATGACTCAAATATTTTTTAACCTTATCAGGTCAAAGGTCAAGGTAACAGTGACCTTGAAGGGCAAAACAGTTTCCAATCAATAACTATAGAACCCTATAGTTTTTCAGGTCAACAGATAAAAGGTCAAGGTCACAGTGAGATTGAAAAGGAAAACAGTTCCTGATCAATAACTATAGAAGGCTTGGTCCTAGGTTCTTCATACTTAGTGTGTAGCTTGATCATGACCATTAGGTGACTCATATAGTTTTTCACGTCACCAGGTCAAAAATAAAGGTCAGAGTGTCCTTGAAAAGCAACAGTTTCCAAATAATAACTATAGAACCCCTGGTCCAAGGTTGTTCAAACTTAGTATGAAGGTTGTTAATGACTAGAAAATGACCCCAGTAGTTTTTTTCCTCACCAGGTCAAAGGTCAAGGTCAGAGTGATCTTGAACAGCAAAACAGTTTCCAATCAATAACTATAGAACCCCTGGTCCCAGGTTCTTCAAACTTAGTGTGTAGGTTGGTCATGACTAGTAGATGACCCTTTTAGTTTTTCAGGTTACCAGGTCAAAGGCCAAGGTTACATTAACCTTGAAAAGCAAAATTATTTCCAATTAATAACAATAGAATGCATTGACCCAGATTCCCCAATCTTGGTACATAGGTTGGTAATGAAGATTAGATGAGCCCTATAGCTTTTCAGGGACAAAAGTCAATGTCACAGTGACCTTTTGTTGCAAAATAGTGTCTGATCAATTACTATAGAAGGTTTGGGCCAAGCTCCTCAAAACTTCATAGGTAGGTTTGTCATGACAGTTAGATGACCCCTGTAGTTTTTAGTGTTATTAGGTCAAAGGTCAAGATCACAGTAATCTTGAAAAGCAAAGCAGTTTCTGCTGAATAAATATAGGGAATCCTTGGGCTCAGATTTGTCAAACTAAATATGTAGGTTAGTCATGATCAGTAGATAACAACTTTTGTTTTCTGTCATTGGGTCAAAGGTCACAGTGACCTTGAAAAGTAAAATGGTTTCCGATGAATAAGTTTAGAATGCTTGGGCCCATGTTCCTCAAACTTTGTATATAAGTTGTTCATGACTTGTAGATGAGCCCTTTAGTTTTTCAGGTCACCATGTCAAAGGCCATGGTCACAGTGTTTCCAATCAATAACTATAGAACTCTAGGGATAAGGCACTAGGGGGCATAAATGTTTTACAGACATCTCTTGTTTTTTTAGCTCACCTGAGCTCACCAAAGTGCTCAAGGTGAGCTTTTGTGATCGCATGATGTCCATCGTCCGTCCGTCCGTGCGTGCATCGTCAACTTTTTCTTTAAACAACTTCTTCTCCTGAACTGCTGGGCCAATCTTGCTGAAACTTGGCAGGAATTTTACTTGCATGAAGCTTTACCAAAATTGTTCAAATGGTTCAGGTCCATTGCATTTCTAGGCTACAGGAGCTAAAAATAGATTTTCAAAGTTGGAACTTTAAAAATCTTCTTCTCCCAAACCACAAGGCCTGGAGCTTAGATATTTAATATCTAGTAGACCTCTACCAAATTTGTTCAGATTATGACCGTGGGGTCAAACCTGACCCCATCCCAGGGGTCAGCTGATTTTACATAGATTTATATAGGGAAAACTTAAAAAATCTTCTTGTCAGAAACCACAAGGCCTAGAGTTTAGATATTTGGTGTGCAGCATTGTCCAGTGGACCTTTACCAAGTTTGTTCAAATCATGGATCCTGGGTCAAAAATGGCCCAGCCCCGGGGGTCACATGTTTATGCCCCCACAAAGTGGGGAGCATATAGTGTTGCACTTGTCCGCCCGTCTGTCCGTCCGTCCGTACGTCTGTCCGTACGTCCCGAAATATTGTGAACGCAACTCCTCTTAAACCGGATGGCAGATTTTGCCTAAACTTCCAGGGATGAACAACCTTAATGTGTAGATGGTAGTAAAGGAAGGAATTTTCGCTGCGACCAAATTTAACAGAATTATGGCCCTTTGTTGATTTTTTCACTATATACTATGTAGAAATTTTGTGAACGCAACTCCTCTTAAACCGGATGGCAGATTTTGCTTAAACTTCCAGGGATGAACAACCTTAATGTGTAGATGGTAGTAAAGGAAGGAATTTTCGCTGCGACCAAATTTAACAGAATTATGGCCCTTTGTTGATTTTTTCACTATATACCATATAGAAATTTTGTGAACGCAACTCCTCTTAAACCGGATGGCAGATTTTGCTTAAACTTCCAGGGATGAACAACCTTAATGTGTAGATGGAAGTAAAGGAGACCATACATGTGTTTCAAAATTCAGTTTTATTCAGACACTAATATTGTATTCCATCTGTAAATAGACCAAATATGATGCCTCAAGAGTTAGGTGACTTTTTTATCATTAATACATGAATTGAGGAAATTTCAACTGAAATGCTATGATAAGAACAGAATTTTGTAGACATTAAATGAAGCTGCTCTTGTTTACGAGCACATCTGCACAGTGGGGGCATCCATGTCCTTTGGACACAGTTCTAGTTTACATAGAGTTATATAGGAAAACTTTAAAAAATCTTCTTGTCAGAAACTGCAAGGCCTAGAACTTAGATATTTGGTGTGCAGCATTGTCCAGTGCACCTCTACCAAATTTGTTCAAATCATGGCTCCTGGGTCAAAAATGGCCCCGCCCCAGGGGTCAAATGTTTTATATAGAGTAATATAGGAAAAACTTTAAAAAATCTTCTTTTCAGAAACCGCAAGGCCTAGAGTTTAGATATTTGGTGTGCAGCATTGTCCATTGGACCTCTACTAAGTTTCTTCAAATCATAGCCACTGGGTCAAAATAGGCCCCACCCCGGGGGTCAATTGATTTTACATAGGCTTATATAGGAAATCTTTAAAGGTCTTCTTCTCAGAAACCACAATGCCTGCAGCTTAGATATTTGGTATGTAGCATTTTCTAGTAGACCTCTATCAAATTTGTTCAAATTATGTCCCCTGGGTCAAAATTGGCCACACCCCAGGGTTCTCTTGATTTACATATAGTTATACAGGAAAAACATGAAAAATCATTTTTCTCCGAAACTAATAGGACTAGACCTTAGATATTTGGTGTGGAGTATTGTGTTGAGAACCTTTACCAGTATTGTTTATATGTTGGCCCAGGGGTTAAAATTGGCCCCACCCCGGGGACCTTTAATATGTAAAAAAGGCAATCTTTAAAAATCTTCTTACTGGAAACCTCAATGGTTACAGCTTAGATATTAGGTATGAAGCATTGTCTAGTGGATGTCTACCAAGTTTGTTCAAATTATGTCCCCTGGGTCAAAATTAGCCACGCCCCAGGGTTCTCTTGGTTTACATATAGTTATATAGGAAAAACATAAAAAATCATTTTTCTTCCAAACTAATAGGACTACCCTTAGATATTTGGTGTGGAGTATTGTGTTAAAAACCTTTACCATTATTGTTTAAATGTTGGCCCTGGGGTAAAAATTGGCCCCCGGGGCCCCTTAATATGTAATAAAGGCAATCTTTAAAAATCATCTTACTGGAAACCTCAATGCCTACAGCTTAGGTATTATTATGTAGCATTGTCTAGTGGATGTTTACCATGTTTGTTCAAATTATGTCTAGACATTAGATATTTGGTGTTGAGTATTGTGTAAAGAACCTTTACCAATATTGTTTAAATGTTGGCCCTGGGGTCAAAATTTGCTCCACCCCGGGGACCCTTAATATGTTAAAAAGGAAATCTTTAAAAATCTTCTAGTCTGAAACCACAAGGCCTAGAATTTTAGAATTTGGCATGAAGGAAGCTTTATCAAGCTTTTCAAATTATTAGATTAGGTTAAAGGTCACGGAGGCTAAAAAAAGGTTTATCTACCGTACCTCATAGAGCCTTCATTTATAGACCAATATCTTTGATATTCAGTATATAGGTTCCTTGCATGGACCTCTACCCATGGGTAGGGTTTGAGGTCACTGGGTCAAGGTCAAGGTCACCATAGCTTATAAGATATTTCTACTTTCTGTCATAGAGCCTTTATTTATTGACTGATATTTTATATATTTGGTTTGTAGGCACTTATATATTTTCAATTAAAAAAATGAAATACTGCTTAACAGCAAATCTACAGCCAGAGTACTCAGGAGAGCGATCCAGGGCCATCATGGCCCTCTTGTTTATATTTATTAAGGAGAATTGTAATGCCCAAGAAGGATAACTCTCTTGCATAATTTCGTAGTGATTGCCCTTTGAAATTTTTCATATTTATTTCTTGTCCAGGGCATAGTTTAAAAAGTATTGGAGCTAGAAACGTCAAAGATAAATAGATTGAGGAGAAGTGCAGTGCCTAAGAACCATAATTTCTACTTTCTGTCATAGAACCTTTATTTATTGACAGATATTTTATATATTTGGTTTGTAGGCACTTATATATTTTCAATTAAAAAAATGAAATACTGCTTAACAGCAAATCTACAGCCAGAGTACTCAGGAGAGCGATTCAGGGTCATCATGGCCCTCTTGTTTATATTTATTAAGGAGAATTGTAATGCCCAAGAAGGATAACTCTCTTGCATAATTTCGTAGTGATTGCCCTTTGAAATTTTTCATATTTATTTCTTGTCCAGGGCATAGTTTAAAAAGTATTGGAGCTAGAAACGTCAAAGATAAATAGATTGAGGAGAAGTGCAGTGCCTAAGAACCATAATTTCTACTTTCTGTCATAGAGCCTTTATTTATTGACTGATATTTTATATATTTGGTTTGTAGGCACTTATATATTTTCAATTAAAAAAATGAAATACTGCTTAACAGCAAATCTACAGCCAGAGTACTCAGGAGAGCGATTCAGGGTCATCATGGCCCTCTTGTTTATATTTATTAAGGAGAATTGTAATGCCCAAGAAGGATAACTCTCTTGCATAATTTCGTAGTGATTGCCCTTTGAAATTTTTCATACTTATTTCTTGTCCAGGGCATAGTTTAAAAAGTATTGGAGCTAGAAACGTCAAAGATAAATAGATTGAGGAGAAGTGCAGTGCCTAAGAACCATAACTCTTTTTACCATAATTTGTTCACCTGAGCACATTGGAATCATTGATTGTCCGGCGTCTGTCAGCGTGTGTCGGGCTTCATCAACAACTTGACTTGAACGACTTCTCTTCCTAAACCGCTAAGCCAACTTCGACGAAACATGCCTGGGATATTCCTTGCATGAAGCTCCACCAAAGTGCTTCAAAGAATTGAATTCCATCAAGAACTCTGGTTGCTATGGCAACTAAAAGAAAAGACTTTGAAAATCGTCTTGTCTGAAACCACGAAGCCCTGAGCCTTAAGATTTGGTATGTAGCATTGTCTAGTCGACCTCTATCAAATTTGTTAAAATTATACCCCTGGGGTCAAATTTGGCCCTGCCCCAGGGGTCAATTGATTTTACATAAGCTTATATAGGAAAAACTGAAAATCTTCTTATCTGAAACCACAATGCCCTGAGCCTAAGATTTGGTATGTAGCATGGTCTAGTGGACCTTGACCAAGTTTTTTCAAATTATACCTCTGGGGTCAAATTTGGACCCACCCCAGGGGTCAATTGATTTTTTCATAGGCTTATATAGGGAAAACTTTGAAAATCTTTTTGTCTGAAACCACTGAACTTTAAGATTTGGTATGTAGCATTGTACATGTGTATAGTGGACCTCTACAAAGTTTTTTCAAATAATGTCCCTCGTGTCACTATTGGCCCTGCCAGAAGGGTCACAAATTTTGTATAAAAATATAGAATAAAATCTTTAAAAATCTTTCTTGTCTGAAACCACAAAGCCTAGTGTTTTAAAATATGGCATGAAGCATTGTCTAGTAGACCTCTACCAAGTTTGTTCAAATAATGTCCTTGGGGTCACTATTGGCCCTGCCTGAGGGGTCACAAGTTTTACATAGCAATGTAGAATAAAATCTTTAATAATCTTTTTGTCTGAAACCACAGGGCCTAGAGTTAAAAAAATTGGCATGAAGCATTGTCTAGTGGACTTTTACCAAGTTTGTTCAAATAATATCTCTGGGGTCACTATTGGCCCGCCCAAGGGGTCACAAGTTTTACATAGCACTATAGAATGAAATCTTCTTGTCTGAAACCACAGGGCCTAGAATTTAAAAATTTGTCATGAAGCATTGTCTAGTGGACCTTTATTAAGCTTTTTTAAATTATTAGATTAGGTTAAAGGTCACCGAGGCTAGAAACAGATTTATCAACTTTGCCTCATAGAGCCTTGATTTATAGACCAATATCTTTGATAGGTTCCTTTCATGAACCTCTGCCATGGATTTGGCTCAAGGTCAATGGGTCAAGGTCACCATAGCTTATAATAGATATTTCTACTTCCTGTCATAGAGCCTTTATTTATTGACTGGTATTTTACATAATTGGTTTGTTGGCTACTGCAAAGAAATTTTGACCATGTGCACAGTTTTCGTTTCGATTTCAAAAATGTTGTCTCATAACCTATATTTTGACCTACTGGCAATGAAACTGCATTGGTCCACTTCTGTGATATGCATCATTACATTCATAAAAATTTCTTTCATCTTTGAACCCAAGTGAGCGCTTTAGGGCCATTGGCCCTCTTGTTTTATCAAATTCATCCATTAATAACAAAGTTATTGCCAATTTTAGCAATATTCAATAATTTGACATTGAAGGTCAAGGTCAAATTAAGGTCAAGGTCAGTTTATTCTCTTAAAGGTATTGTCCAAAAGGTAGTGATGTCCAACTATGAAGACAATACATCCATAAATTGCAAAGATATAGCCAACTGTCAAGGTCATACTTGAAATATTCAACATGTTGGTTTTGTTCTCAGTGTTGTTTTGTCCCTGTATGAATTAGATCCATACATTAATAACAGAGTAATGGAAAATTAAGTCAAATTCAATACCTTGACCTTGACAGTCAAGATCATTTTAAGGTCATGGTCATAATTGAAAAATTCAAGATGTCGGTTCATAATTGTTTTCTAAGTATGAATCAAATCTTTAATTAAATGAAAATCAATAACTTTACCTTGACATTCAAAGTCATTTTAAGGTCAATGTCATACTTAAATAGTTTAACATGTCGGTTTTGTCATAAGTGTTTTTTTTTTTTTAAAGAATGAATGAAATACAGAAATAGATAAGAAAGTTATGACAATTTAAGCATATTAGAATAACTTAACTTTCACAGTCAAGGTCATTTTAAGGTCAAATTCAAACTTCAATAAATTAACATGTCAGTTTTGTCATAAGTGTTATTTTGTCCAAGTATGAATCAAATTCAGTTTTTAATAACAAAATTATGGCCAATTTCAGCAAAACTCAATAATTTGACCTTGAAGGTGAAGGTCATTTATGAGTCAAGGTCAAGTTCAGTCTGGTCTACTTGAAGGTCTTGTCTAAAGGGTTGTTGTATCCAAGTATGAAGACAATCCATTAAGAAATAAAAAAAATATGATCAGTGTTAAAGTTTTCGGACGGCAATGGCAATGACACCATGACTGTAGCAATAACTCCATTTTTTCTTCGAAAAAGTTGAGCTAAAAATCATTTGGTACACTTGACCACCATAAGCAGACGATGTGTTGCGTGCAAGACCCAGGCCCCTAGGTAAAAGTTCAAAGTCACAGTAGGGGAATGAACTTTGTGTATTTGTCATATAGTCTTAAGTTTAGTTGGAGTTTGTGTCAGGTCCATAACTTCTGCACGCATGATGGGATTTCAAAATAAATTGGTACACTTGACCACCATAAGGAAGCGATGTGTCTCATGCAAGACTCAGGTGCCTAGGTCAAAGGTCAAGGTCACAGAAGGGCATTGAACTTTGTGTATTTGTCATACAGGCTTAAGTTCAGTTGGAGTTCATGTCTGGTCCATAACTTCTGCATGTATGATGGGATTTCAAAATAAATTGGTACACATGAGCACCAATAAGTAGACAGTGTGTTGCATGTGAGACCCAGGTGCCTTAGTCAAAGGTCAAGGTCACAGCAGGGGATTAAACTTAATATATTTTTCTGGTCCATGACTTTTGCATGATGGTATTTCAGTATCAATTGTCATTCTTGACCACCATAACTAGAGGAAGCTATTTTCAGCTGGTCTATATTTGAAGAAAAAGTGGAGGTATTTCGGTTACTGAGTTGTCATCATCGTCAGGGTCATACAAAAACTTTCATGTACTTGATTATTTACAAACCGTAAGACTTTGAGTTTTGATATTTGGTGTGTAGCATTTTCTAGTGGACCTCTGCCATGTTGGTTAAAATTATGACCCCAGGGTCAATATTGGCCCCCTCCTCTGGCTTAAATACAGTTATATAGGAAAAACTTCAAAAAGTCTTCTTTTCTAAAACCACTTGACACAGAGCCTTGGAATTTGATGTAATGAATCCTCTAATAGACCTCTTCTAACATTATTCATATTATGTCTCTTGGGTGAAAATTAGCCCCACCCTTGGGGTCACTTGGTTTTTGTCGAGCCCTCTTGTGGATAGCTTGACATAATCGTCACATTTGAGATACAGTACACGCAGCGCGGACTTTGACAACGAACACCCGTCCCCGCGATTTTACTGTCCGCGTTGAGGACTAAAATGACCACCGCGTCGAGTGTTCAATCGTATAAAACGCGGTGGTCAGCGCGGCCGTTCGCAGTGTTCAGTACCGCGGCGTGTCGCGGGGTTCGCAGTGTCCGATAAAATGAAGCCACAACTTAATTTTACTTTCCCAATTTTTTTTTGTTTTTTTCAAAATAGTTACAAAGTACACGTAATTATTACCAGTTGAAGTTGTTTCTTTTTTTTTTAATACCCCATCCGGTTTAATTTTTGTTTGTTGACGATCGATGTTTGGTTGTATAATTGAGGGTATTTGTAGAAAAGTCACAGCCGATAATGAATAGATTTACACACCTACATGACATCTTGTTAATAAACTTTAATTGCTGCAATTAATATATTTCAAGTCTTTAATCGGTGCGGTGTTTGCGTTAATCCACTCGCAATTATATTACAAATGATAACCAAACTGCGAAAAGTTAATAGATCTAATTTAAACAGTCAAAATTCGAACAAATCCTCTCTAATTCCGATTCATTTGTGTACAAACGCTCCTATCTGTTACACAAAAAAACCCAACAATTCAAAGCAGTTATTTCCGGAAAAAGTTGATCGTATTTTCAGAAAATGAATCAACACGTGTTTAACTGCTTTCAACTTCTGTATCGTCTAGGTGCTTGGCAAAATAATTGATCGATTTGGCTATATAATAACAAGCGTTTTTCAATTCCAAAAACGAAAGTACTCAATAAACATACACCGGAAATGTATTTGAAATTTGGTTTTAATTTGACCACAAAATAGGTGTAAGTAAAATAATTATGAGTAAAATGAAAACCACGTACAAATACTGTACGCACAGTATGTTTAAATGCAGTAATCTCCAAGTCAAAACATCGCGGGGACGCGCGGCGTTCTGTCACCGCGACACGCGGTGTTCATACCCCTCGGCGGTTGTCGCGGTGGTCATTTTAGCGAACACCCGAAATTTCGGGTGTTCAGTCCACCGCGACTGGCCACCCGGAGACGATACCGGCCCCCGCGACAATGTTAACAACGTCAAAGTCCGCGCTGCGTGTACTGTAGGGCACAAAACTGGAAAAAGTAAGAAAACAGCACATTTCCATGTAATGCATAACCATCGTAACACAAACATAATTCATATGTAACAACATGTAACTGAACGTCAGGTGAACTTAAACTGATAACTAAAAGTATGTGCAGGTGTTTTCTATTTAACATAAGAAACACTTTGTAATATTAGAAAATAAAATCAGTTACATGTTCAGAGTTATACATAATGCATTCATGTAACCTCTACGTAACTCAATATTCAGCGTAATAAAAATTTATATTTGCATATTATATGCCCCTGGAAAATTCTCAACGTAACACAACTAACATTTTGTAACATAAGGCAATAAAATAAGTTACATGTTCAGAGTTATATGTAATGCCTGTAAGAACTGTGGTAACATTCATGTAACATCTGCGTAACTCGATCTTCAATATGTTACAGAATATATTTACAATATTTTTGCACCTGAAAAGATTTTCAACGTAACATAGGTAACATTTTGTAACATTACGAAATAAAATCAGTTTCATGTTCAGAGTTATACGTAATGCCTGTAACAACTATGGTAACATTCATGTGTGTGATCCCCAAAGGAGCTTGCAGTCAACAAAATAGTCATCAAACATCGCCTTCCCTTACAGGTAAGTCTCATTTAATTTCCCAATTTTGTTGACTGCTTAGCTCCCTTTGGTGGACCCCACAGAGATTTTAGAGTTGATTCTTATGAACTTTGGATAAATTTAATGGAAACCAGGAAATGATAAAACTATTTATTTGAATCAGGTGTTAATGAAGACATTCAAAAGTACATAGGTGCATAATATTTCATCATACATAATCATTTCATTAACTCACAATCCCAATAATCTTGCAACTGTCACAGCTACTATTGAAATTCAGGAAGCAGAGTTTTGGATGACTTCCTGAAAAGATTGTTTACTTGTTTTAATTTTTCTATGGTAGAACTTTTCAAACGTCTTTGCATTTGCCCAACCGGCAGTTTTCACAATTGTACCTAAAGGTATCCCGCTTAGTATTGCCTTAGATGTTGAGGCAGACCTAGTGCTATGTGCTGTGAATTGTTTTTCAACACCTGCACATAACATTGCTGTTTTGACCCATCTACTGACTGTGGATTTGTGAATGATTAACAGTTTGTTTTCTGACCCTCTAAGCACAGAGGTTCTATTTATATATTCACTAATAGTTGTAACAACACACAAACATTTGTTTCTTTTAAATTTTGAGATGGTAATATCTGATAGATGATGACAAGGTTTTGACTGTTTCAGTAAATGTGGGGTTTTTACAATACAGCCATTATCTGTGAATTTGATGTCTTGGACATTTACCAAATGTAGTGTTTGACATCGCTGTGCAGTTACAAGTAGGAACAAAATGCACAATTTATGTGACAGTTGAAGAAGAGTTAAGTTATCAGCATTTGCATAATAAGACAAGACAATATTTACATTTGCTGTACCTGGGTAAACTAGGTCTTTTTACAAAAACACCTTGAACAAATCGTTTAATTAAAATGTTGTCCATAATGTTTATATTTCCACACATATTTACAAAACTATTAAGCGCTGCTCGTGCTGTCAGGAATACAATGTATTTTAATCCCCTCTGGTATAATGTTACAAAAAATGCTAGTATATCATTTATAGTAGGGTGAAAGGGATCTTTATTTTGTCCACAGAAATGTAGCCATTTCTTAATATAGCAGTCATACTGCTTTCTAGTTGACTGTCTCCATGACTGTATAATAATTTCTCTTGCCTCTGATGGAACTTTGCGACGCTTGAGTGCTTCCCTGATAAGTGAAAAACACCCATTCGCATCTTCTTGAGGGGATGCTTTTGGTACGGCTTGTGAGGTAGTCGCAGTATGTCCTGTGGCTGAGGCAAGAGGTAGCATGGACCTGTAATCATATTGATCAGTGATGCCCACCATGTCTGAGTGGGCCAAACTGGAGCTACCACTACTGCCTCTGCAGAGTCTTGCTCGATCTTTTGGAGTATTTTCCCCATCAGACTGAAAGGTGGAAATATATAATTTAAACTTTCAGACCATGATATTGTAAAAGCATCAACAGCTCTAGCTGTTGGTTTGGGGCGCAGGGAAATGTAATTGTCAAGTTTTTTGTTTAACCTTGAGGCAAAAAGGTCTATTGATAATCCAGGATATATGTTAAGGATCTTGGAGAATATGTTTTCACTGAGGGACCATTCTAGATCATCATTAAATGACCTGGACAGAGCATCGGCTTCTTGATTTATCTTCCCTGGGAGATGGGCAGCATTTAATGTTACCGTCCTATCTAAACACCAAAGCCAGATTTCTCTTGCTAGATTGTTAAGTACTGGCGTTTTCTCCCCATATTTATTTATGTAAGAGACACTGGTGGTATTGTCCATAAAAATCTGGACATGAATATGTGTTTTCTCTTTGCATAGCGAATGCAGTGCAAGTTGGCAAGCTTTAAGTTCTAGAATGTTTATATGGGAATTCTGCTCTTCTGTTGACCAGTTTCCTGCTGTCCTGGTGCCTTCTGTTTTATTGAAAGCCCCCCACCCCTTTGAAGAAGCATCGGTATAGAGGATGATTTGTGGTTTTCTCTTTAAAACCGACTTGAAGCTTGTTGGTATATACTCAAGACACAAGTTTAATGTGTCTACTGCTGATTGGGGAGTAGGCATAAAGTGATCGAAGTTGCCTTCAGGCTTGCGTAATTGTGTTTTTTAGCTCACCTGAGCATGCTCATGTGAGCTTTTAGGATCCTTGATTGTCCGGCGTCCGTCCGTCCGTCCGTCCGTCGTCCACAATTCATTCAAACGACATCTCCTCTGAAACCATTGGACAAAATTTAATGAAACTTGCCTAAAATGTTCCTTGCATGAAGCTCTACCAAGTTTGTTCAAATGGTTCCGGTTCATTGCATTTCTAGGTCACAGGAGCTAAAAACAGATTTTAAAAGTTGGATCTTTAAAAATCTTCTTGTCAGAAACCACAAGGCCTGGAGCTTTGATATTTGGTATAAAGCATCATCTAGTGAACCTTTACCAAGTTTGTTCAAATTATGATCCTGGGGTCAAAAATGGCCCCGCCCCAGGGGTAACTTGTTTTACATAGAGTTATATAGGAAAAACTTTAAAAATCTTCTTGTCAGAAACCGTAAGGCATAGAGCTAAGATATTTGGTGTGCAGCATTGTCTAGTGGACCTCTACCAAGTTTATTCAAATCATAGCCTCTGGGTCAAAAATGGCCCCACCACAGGGGTAAGTTGTTTTACATAGAGTTATATAGGAAAAACTTTAAAAATCTTCTTGTCAAAAACCGTAAGGCAGAGAGCTTAGATATTTGGTATGTAGCATTGTCTAGTGGACCTCTACCAAGTTTGTTCAAATTATAACTCTGGGGTCAAATTTGGCCATACCCTGGGGTCATTGGTTTTACATAGGCTTATATAGGAAAAACTTTGAAAATCTTCTTGTCAGAAACCACAAGGCCCTGAGCCGTAAGATTTGGTATGTAGCATTGTCTAGTGGACCTCTACCAAGTTTGTTCAAATTATGCCCCTGGGGTCAAATTTGGCCCCACCCCGGGGTCATTGGTTTTACATAGGCTTATATAGTGAAAACTTTTAAAATCTTCTTGTAGAAGGAGAAGTAACATTATCAGTCCAAATAATCTGGAAATTTGTTTGACTGGTTGTTTCTATGATTTCTAGCTCAAGTTTGAATATGGGTCATCTGGGTTCAAAAACTAGGTCACAGAGCCCAAAAATAGAAAAACCTTGTTAACACTCTAGAGGTTACATTTTAAGTCAAAATATCCCAGAAATTTGTCAGAAAGGTTGTTTTGATGACTTTTAGCTCAAGTTCAAAATTGGGTCATCTGGGGACAAAAACTAGGTCTCAGAGCCCAATATGGAAAAACCTTGTTAACACTGTAGAGGTAACATTTTCAGTTCAGATAACCTGGAATCTGTCAGAAAGGTTGTTTAAATGATTTCTAGATTAAATTTGAATATGGGTCATCTGAAATCAAAAACTAGGTCACAGGGCCCAAAAATAGAAAAAAACTTGTTAACACTCAAGAAGCTACTTTTCAGTCCAAATATTCTCGAAATTTGTCAGAAAGGATGTTTTATTGATTTCTAGCTCGGATTCGAATAAAGGTCATATGAGGGCAAAAACTAGGTCACAGACCCCAAATATGGAGAACCTTGTTAACACGCATTCAGGTAACATTTTCAGTTCAAACAACCTTGAAATTTGTCAGAAAGATTGTTTCAATAATTTCTAGGTCAAGTTCGAATATGGGTCATCTGGGGTCAATTAACCAGGTCCATAGCACTTTTGTTAAAAGCAGTCATATTCAGGTGAGCGATATAGGGCCATCATGGCCCTCTTGTTTTATTTTCTCTAGTGGTTTATAGAATAGGGGTGCATGTGCAATGGCTGGTTCAGCAGCCACCATCTTGCCAATAACTTGTGAAAACTTTCTAATTGGGCAATTTGGTTTCTTTAGTAACCGTGATATGCACTTCAGAATTTCAGATTTCCTATCTTCTGTTAGGGTAATAGTCATGGTTGCTGAGCAGAGTACAAACCCGAGGAAGGTTATTTGTTTGCACGCGACAAGGACTGATTTTGACTGGTGTACTATTAACCCAAGTAAATCCATTAAAGTGACTGTGTTGTTGATGTTGTGTAAGCAACTTTTGTAAGTTGCCCCTTGTAAACAACTGTCATCTATGTAAGATGTACTTACAAAACCTTTAGACCATAGAGTAGCAAAAACAGGTTTCATTATTTTCGTAAATACTCTTGGGGCAGTTGCTAAACCCATAACTAAACAGGTAAATTGGTACTTTGAACCATTGAAGTAAAATCTAAAATATTTCCTATCTGCTTTCCTTATGGGTATGGAGTAGAATGCTTCAGAAAGGTCCACTGAGCCAAAGTAACAATTTCTTCGCATAGATTCTATAGCAGACTGGAGTGTTTCCATTTTAAAGTGGATAGCATCCATATACTTTTCATTGAATTTCTTGAGATTCAAAATGATTCTGATATTTCCATCTTTCTTTTTTCGTGGGAAAATATTGGAAATATATTCATTGTCATCATCTGATGTTACTTTTTCTATTATATTGCAGTTCAGAAATCTGTTAATTTCTTCGCACATTTTCTGTTCCTCTATATCTTTAAATGCTATAGGCTTCGGGACAAATGTTTGAACTGGTTTTGTGTTCAACTCTACCTTGTATCCACATACTGTTTGGAGAACCCAACGATCTTTTGTTAACCTTTTCCATCTATTAATATAATTCTTTATTTTGCCTGCTTGAAAATTGTCTTTTGTATTGACAATGTGCCCTTACTTACATCTAGCGCTTTCGGTATAGAGGATGATTTTTGTTGTAGTGTTTCTGCTTCTTTGTTTGTTGTTGGTTGATGTTTCTGCTGTTGTATTGCTGGCTGTGTCTGTAGAATGAGTGGGGGCCTTGGACTCTGCTGTGCCATTGTTGTTTTATTCCCCTGGCCCCCCCTCGCCATAAAAAAGGCTGCCTTGGCGATGTTGTTGGGCAGTTTACAATTGAGGTAGGATTGTCATTCAATGCCTTAATGTCATCCTTCAGGGTGTCCCCAAAAAGTTTCATGGCCGACGTTTTGGTGGAGTCACACAAAGGCTTGAATTTTGGCATTACTGTTTTCTTAATCTTTGTTTTCCTACTGGTGTTAAGGCTATTGATGTGATAAGTCATCATCTTCACCGCATCAGATGCTAACGATTGCACTTGTTTTTTGTCCAGTGTTGGTTCTTGTGTAGCCTCAAGAATTCTAATGACTGGGACAAGGCATGATGCCAAATCACTGACTTCCTTTTGGAGAAGAACATCAGTTGATTTCGTTTCTGTTGGCAGATGTTTCCATATGTTGCCATCCACCTTAGGTGTTTGGAGATTGTCCATATTGGCTGGCCTAGGGTGTTGTTCCAACAGTTTTTTAAATTTCTTCTCATTTGGATTACTCTGCAAGGATCTGTTTACAACATCTGCCAGCTTGGCATTGACCTCAGATCCAAGAGTTGATGGTTCTTCAAAAAACTGATTGATATCATTCACAACGTCTAAATCCCTTTCTTCGTCTGTATCAGAAGGCTGTTCATCATTTTGTAATAAGTTGTCAAGTTCATCGGTATCTGTGTCACAGTTGTCAATTTCTGTTGATGACCTTTGCTTTTTCTTCCCTTGACATGTTGGTGAGGTGCTACTTGTGCTTGAGCTTTTTCCATTTTGGTCATCTGCTTTTCTTTTCAAATTTTTCATTTCTGCCCGAAGTTCTTTCACAGAAGAGTTGATTTCTTTAAGTTGGTGGTCCCGTGCAGACAACTCTTTGAACGTTTTTTGGAAATTTTGTAGGAGTATTTCCCCTTGTTCTACGAAGCTCGATTTATCCCTCTCTTGTGCCCCATCACTTGTTTTCGTTTGAGCATGTGCACTGACATCGCTTCCGCTCGGCGGTGTATCAATTGTTTACTTTGCTGTAAATAAAAGGTCAATAGAAATCGATCAAAATTCGTGTCGCAAAACCTCTGTTTTAGCGGTACACAGTTTTTAAAAAGTCAATTAAATTCATCAAAATTCGTGTGGCAAAACCTCTATTTTAGCGGGACACAGTTTTTCCAAATAATGCGGTTCGAAACCTCTGTTTCGAAACCTGAGGTATGATACATGTTTTATAAATCACATGTTTATAAATCGATATTGAATGACGAAACCTCTGTTTCGAAATTCTTTGTTTTCGCCCTGTTCTCTCGCTTAAGCACATTTATGTAAAATTGCGGGAAGAATATCCTTCAACGAGCAGAAAATAGCTTGATGATTGATTTTGCTGAGTGCAAGTGCATCTTTGCACAAGAAATATGAATCGATTGGCTTTTATCAACCTTTGAGACAATGGTGACGAATCGTGTGGCTTCGTACGATGTTCCGCAATAAATTGATAATTCGGTATTAATTATTCAATAATTCTGATTCGTACCACGGATTTTCGAACCAACGTTTTCGTCGTTCTTGAGGGATTTTGCCAACATTTCCTTGCATACTTGCATCTGTTCCGACACCGTGGCTTTGTTTCCTTTTGTGAATTGTTTATTAATACATATTTCAATAATAATTCAGATATTACGAAACACAACTGAAAAATTTTGGGGCGCCCAAATTATGTCTTTTGGAGAGGTAGATTTATCGTAAATATGACCTCATATTGGCATAATGTTTGATCGAGGTTAATTATTGTTGATCTGCCGCCATTACGCCATGGCTGCCCCGTGGTCAGCAAGTTTGATAATTAGTTACCATCAATGCAAACGGCCCCATCAATAAAATAAAGTGTTTTTGAAATTAACTTACATGTATGTGACTACAGAACGTCACTTTCCAACGTCGTGTTTGTCCGAATAAAACGGCTTGAATTTTAAAGTCAAATTTATACACGCTCTAACTAAATTAGTTGACTTCCATGGATGCTGATAAGCCTCGCACTGATTTGGATGCTGGTAACAACCACGTGATCTCTCTGTGGGGTCCACCATAGGGAGCTATGCAGTCAACAAAATAATGATATAAGTGACAAACTTCTCTTGCTGCTTTTATAATATTCAAATATTTTCAGTTATGTATACTTAACTATAATTAGAATAAAATGAATAAAATAGCAATATGATGATAGAAAGATACAAATAAGTGAAGAAACACATTACTCTTAATTTCAGTAGTAATAAGTGGATGGACGGACAGATAAATAAGCATATTATTTAATTTGATGTTTTATCTATTGATTAAGTTACAATACGATAGAAAGATTAAAGAAATGAAAGCGAAGTTATAATTATTTACAATTAAGTAAAAGCATGTTAATTTTGAATATAGTAGTTATATTTGCAGGACGGAACTGTCAAAAATTGCAGCTACAGGGAATCAAGCACTGAAACTAATATATGTAGTTATATTTACCTGCTTATTTTAAGTAAAACACTTTAACAAATTAATATTGATAACTTTATTATTAAAAACTGATGCAAAGGTATATTTAAATATGGAGATCAGAAAAAAAAAACTTATAAAATGAAGCCACATTTGAATAATATGTAAATAATGATAAAAAAACAACGGTTAATTTGAATACAGCAGTTATGCGGGCAGGCTATTCTGAACAGAAGGACAGACAAATTAAAATTTTATTTACTTAGATGTTATGCCTATAGAATACGTTACAATATGATAGAAAGATGAAAAATAAGTAAATAAAATGAAACCACAGTAATTATTTGTAATTAAGATAGAAGCTGCGTAAATTTTGAATATAAACTTATAAGCACTTATCTAAACAGACTGACGGAAACAACAACATTTTCTTCACTCAGTTTACCTATTGAATAAGTTACAATATGATAGAAAGATGAAAAAAAAGTGAAAAAAATGAAGCCACAGTAATTATTTAAATTAAAAAACAAAACAAAAATGCATTAATCTTAAATAGAGGAGTTATATGTGCAGGCTTTTCTGAACAGTCTGACAGACAGATTAACATTTTATTTATTTTATTTTGACATTTTACCTCTAGAATAAGAAACAATATCAGTTGTTGAAACAAAATAAATGATCAAATGAAGCCACAGTAGTTATTTGAAATTATCTAAAAACGTGTTGGTTTTGAATTTAGTAGTTACATATGCAGGCAGGGAACTGTAACAAAAGGCAACTTCAGGGGATCAAGCGCCACGACTAGTATAATTCTGTAGTTATATGTGCGTGCTAATTATAAGTAAAACACCTTAAGAAATTAATATCATACTTAGTTTATTCGTATCACGAAAAGGTACAGTGTAAATCTGAAGATCGAGAACAAAAGTAAAATAAATTCAGCCACATTAATAGTTGAAAAAAAGTTATACAAGAGGTTTTTTTCCCCGACTCTTGGACAGAAAATTACAGTTATTCTTTCTTATTTAGCCTAGACAATTCTCTGCAATTTAAAATTTGAGTAATATCTTAAGAAATGAACACATAGTGTTTAATTTGAAATAAGTGAAGTTTTTCCCCCGCCCGCGATATTTTGTTAAAATTCCATTATCAGTGTTAGCTATCCTTAACAGACGGATGGACTTTTAAAAAATATTGTTTTTCTTTTGCCATTTAGCCTAGTCTATTTGCTAAAATTTGAAATAAAAATAATGTGTTAATAAATGAAGGCATAATATTAATTATTTATGAGGCCAACTTGACTTTTCCTTGATGTTTATCTGTAAGGGTGTACATCTTTCCTACATATCATATTTTGTTTTAATCTACTTAATGCCTGGACCGTGAATTAGAGTTTACTTAACAAGATCATTGTGTTTATCTTTATCACGTATCTGAACAGGTTCATCAACATTGAACACTAGTAGAATCAAAGTGTAGAACTTACCAAAATCGATCTTCAGATAACATTTTTAAATGTCGGCTAGGTAAAACCCTAAGAAGCATCTCTGTACTTGTCAAGAATACTAGGTGAACTCTTAGAAAAGGGTCGCTCCCACAGTTATTGTCACAAAAATAAAGAAACAAAAATAAATATTTAGTCCTATGCATCACTACCCTATACATTCTTAACCTTCAGTTCAAATTTCAACCCGAGTTAATTTTCATACTTCATCACCCGAATAAGTACATGAATGAATAAATAATAATATGAAACATTTAAATAAATAATTGTATAATGTTTCAATTTATAACGGAATGAATGAATGAATGAATGAAAAGACAAATAAGTTTACCACAATATTTCGATTACATGTGTGCAAGCTATACTGAACAGAGGAACAGATAAATATTTATTTAAGTTAGTGATTATATAAAGTTTATAACCTACAAGCAGATATAAAGATGAACAAAATATCTCAAGAATTACAGGCAGAGTCATTATTTGAAAATAAGTAAAAACGATTTTTCCTCTGTCCGCCATCTTTTGCGGAAATGCAGTTAAATGTTAGAGCTGTTCTGAACAAATGGACAGACAGATAATTATTCTAAAATACCTATACATCTTATTGTTTCTAAGCTACAAGATGATATAAAGAAAGAAGAAATATTCCTAGTGATAAATTTCATACACAGTGAAAATGCCTATTTCGCAACTGTCTTTTGATGGAAAACAAAAAGAACAAATGAAACATAAAAACATGACCATTTGCATGCCGTAGAAAAGCCATCCGTCGAGCAAGAATGCCGATCTTGGTATCATTAGAAAGTTCTTGTTAAGAGCTAGCAAACGCCATCAGTCTCGTCCATCGAGCATGTATGGCTTGCCAACGGTTGACGGGAATATGTCGTCATGTGGTTGGAATTATGTTCTTAGCATCGTTTAATAGGACGCGGCTACCTCTTTCTAACATGCCCAAGAACAGCTTTCTAGCTTACTCTGTTTGTTGGCTATGACTAGCCAAAGTTCTAGAAATGGCCGCCGTTGTTGCCTCGGCTTCCCAACAGGTGGAGACGGTGATTTTGATGTCGTTAGACTAATCTTGATGAAGCCTTCGAAAGCTGCCCAAAAACAACTTTCCAGCTGCTCGCGTTCGCCGTTGGCCGCCGGCTAAAGTTAGCTCTTCTTTAGTCATCCTATACTTCTTCCTTCTTATGCGTCTTTATAAAAAAGATGCATAATGTTATATTAATGCAACAAAAGATATCAAGAACATTATTCTGTTAAGTCTCCTTATAGAAACGTGTTAATATCTCTTTACTTTTGTTAAAATATGGATATAAAGGAAAATAACAAATAAAATATATTTTAACATTAACTCTGTATTTTTCTTTTTTAAACATCAAAATTGTCTCCTTTAAAATCACATCTACCTGTTGGTAACCATAAATCATGTGGTAATCAATAAGCCACAGGGCAATTAAAATTATTCAACTACAAAAATTTTTTTCTTAAGATTGATTTGTTTCATTATTTCATATATATGAATCGCGTGTTTGTTCTATAAATGTGAAATAATTCCAGAAATGAAATAATAACTTTCATTGTAATAGTATAGAAAGAAAGAAAAATTTTAACCTGTAACTATTTCTTTCGTACAGTCAATCTTACATACAATAAAATCACACCTACCCACTGGTTACCATGGACACTGGTCATAAAACAGGCTTGAAATTAATAAGATGCCTAGAGCAATCATTTAGAATTTAAAGTGTTAAAAATGTCTATAAAGTAGGAGAGAGGAAAAGAAAGAAAAAAGTATTTACAAAAGAATAATTGTTCTCTTTAATCCAGATAGAAGAATAGATTTTTTTTAGCTCATCTGAGCATAAAGTGCTCAGGATGAGCTTTTCTGATCAGTCTTTGTTCGTCGTCCATCCGTCCGTCGTCAACTTTTCATTCAAATGACATCTGCCTCTGAAACCAAAGGGCCAAATTAAATGAAACTTTCCTGGGATGTTCCTTGCATGAAGCTCTACCAAGATTGTTCAAATGGTTCTGGTCCATTGCATTTCTGGTTCACGGGAGCTAAAATTTGATTTTAAAAGTTGGATCTTTAAAAATCTTCCTCTTCGAAACCTCATGGACTGGAGCTTAGATATTTGGTATGAAGCATCAACTATTGGACCTCTACCAAGTTGTTCAAATTATGACCGTGGGGTAAAAACTGACCCCATTCCAGGGGTCAGTTGATTTTACACAGATTTATATAGGAAAAACTTAAAAATCTTCTTGTCAGAAACCACAAGGCCTAGAGTTTAGATATTTGGTGTGCAGCATTGTCCAGTGGACCTCTACTAAGTTTCTTCAAATCATAGCCACTTATACAAAATAGGCCTCACCCCAGGGGTCAATTGATTTTACATAGGCTTATATAGGAAATCTCTAAAAATCTTCTTTTCAGAAACCACAATGCCTACAGCTTAGATATTTGGTTTGTAGCATTGTCTAGTGGACCTCTATCAAGTTTGTCCAAATTATGTCAACTGGGTCAAAATTGGCCCCGCCCCAGGGTTCTCTTGTTTTACATATAGTTATAAAGGAAAAACATGAAAAATATTTTTCTCCGAAACTAAAAGGACTAGACCTTAGATAATTGGTGTGGAGTATTGTGTTGAGAACCTTTACCAGTATTGTTTATATGTTGGCCCTGGGGTCAAAATTGGTCCTAGCCCCGGGGCCCTTAATATGTAAAAAAGGCAATCTTTAAAAATCTTCTTACTGGAAACCTCAAAGCCTACAGCTTAGATATTTGGTATGCAGCATTGTCTAGTAGATGTCTACCAAGTTTGTTCAAATTATGTCACGTGGGTCAAAATTGGCCACGCCCAAGGGTCCTCCTGCTTTACCTATAGTTATAAAGGAAAAACATGAAAAATCATTTTTCTTCCAAACTTATAGGACTAGACCTTAGATATTTGGTGCGGGGTATTGTGTTGAAAACCTTTACCAGTATTGTTTATATGTTGGCCCCGGGGTCAAAATTGGCCCCGCCCTGGGGGCCCTTAACATGTAAAAAAGGCAATCTTTAAAAATCTTCTTACTGGAAACCTCAATGCCTACAGCTTAGATATTTGGTATGCAGCATTGTCTAGTGGACCTCTTCCTAGTTTGTTTGAAAAATATACCTGGGGTCACTATTGGCCCCGCCTGAGGGGTCACAAGTTTTAAATAGCAGTATAGAAGAAAATCTTTAAAAATCATCTTGTCTGAAACCACAAGGCCTAGAATTTTAAACTTTGGCATGAAGCAAGCTTTATCAAATTTTTTGAAATTATTAGATTAGGTTAAAGGTCACAGAGGCTAAAAATAGATTTATCTACTGTACCTCATAGAGCCTTCATTTATAGACCAATATCTTTGATATTCAGTATATAGGTTCCTTGCATGGACATCTACCCATGGGTAGGGTTTGAGGTCACTGGATCAAGGTCAAGGTCACCATAGCTTATAATAGATATTTCTACTTTCTGTCATAGAGCCTTTATTTATTGACTGATATTTTACATATTTGGTTTGTAGGCACTTACATATTTTCAATTAAAAAATGAAATACTGCTTAATACCAAACCTACAGCCAAAGTACTCAGGTGAGCGATCCAGGGCCATCATGGCCGTCTTGTTTAAATAGTTTTTTTTTTTTTATATATAAAAAAATATTTAGATAAAATAGTGGAAAAAAACTTTCTTTGTCTTGTTCTTACTGAAAAAAATGCATAACTGCAAAAAAAAAAGAAATTGCTACATAAGAAAGAAATGAACATGCCTTTATTATCATAGTCACTGTAAGGATGAATAGAAAAATAACAAATAAATAGGACCTTGTGCGCATTGTAGACAAGCCGTCTATCAGGCTAGGAAGTGGTTTTTTTTTGTATCTTTTGAATAATCTCTATTATGGATATCTAGTATCCCTTTCTCTTGGAAAAGAAAGAAAGAAAGAGAGAGAGACAGAAAGAATGAAGAATGTACCCAGGTATTGGCGCTGTATTTTTTTTTCTCAGAAAATGTTCAAGTGTGGTTCACTTGTGGATATTGGCACTAAGACCATACCTACCATAATTTTTGTGGCCATTTCCGGGATTTTGATATCGAATTTCCGGGATTTGAGCCGATTTTCCGGGACAAACAACTATTCATATATACTTTCAATGCCCTACCGTTGGCAGAACACAAAATTGGACAGGATTCCATTTTTTGCGGGAAAAGCTGTGCACATCTTTCAAATACACATCAGTACCATCAGTTTCGTACCTTTTATTTTAGTTGCAAAAGCATAGTAATTGTCAGGCTTGCAGAAATGTTTCAAGCTCAATCGGTCCGACCTCCGGACGATTACTCCCCCACCCCCCTCAACCACTTCAAAAAAAAACAAAACGTTCCCTTGTATTGACGAGTGGACAGAGTAGGAGGACGAGTATAATTTTCTGATCGATCATCCTGCAGAACGAGTGCAAAAACCACAAGAAACATATGGATAGATGTGTATATCATAACGTCACAGTTTACCGACAGTAAATTCTCCATGTAATACGCTGTCAAAACGAATCCCGAAGCATGAGTAAGGGGGATGCTGTGTGTAACTGCATAAAAATAAAATTTACACTTTTAAATCGTGTATTTCGAAAATAACTCGCTTTGTTACTCCATTTACAAACATCAAACAGTATGGAGCATAAAAAACGCACCACTAATTCAGCTCAAAAGTAACTGTGTAAAGGTTGTTCATCTTTCAACTGACTTCTAAGGAGCTGACTTCTACGAACACGTGGGCTGACGTAGTGCTAGCTGCAAACATTAGGCTAAAGGATTTCATTTACTGATTTGAAGGTACCGACAAAAGCTATCAATTATCGAACTTGTTTTTCACGGACAAGTTTATTAGAGTGTAATTGGAACGGATTAGCGAGGTGTAATTACACAGACAGTCTGGGACTTATGTTGTGGATTCGTTTTTGGCAGATTTTTATACTCTCTGGATTTACATTAGCAATTGAAAATGGTGAATTTCTGGATTAATGGAAATGGGATTTTCGGAGATGTGAACCGGTCCCAGATGTTCTGAATCGGTAAAAACTGACGATTTGTCGAATTTCTTCAAGTCTGGTAATTGTGTAGCTGTAATCATAAAATAATAACTGTGTGCCATTAATTAATTAACATCATAAACTCGAATGCAAGTTGAATCACGGGCGTTTGATTGACAGCGTCGTCAATGCTTCGTATTACAAGTATCGGCGCGATTTGATCGAACATTACAATATTCACCGTGAGTTTTATGTGCGTTTGCATTAAATTTAATTTTAAGTAGCATCTCTATTAACACCAATTACCGCGGCGACAGTTTTTGAAAGGGGCAGATATCTTACAAATTAATTAATGCACCGCAAGTCAATAAATTGATAGCTGATAGCGGTCATTTGTTAATTGGTTATCAATGACACTTGGTGTATTCACCGAATCGGAACATATTATCATAACGAATAATTAAAGGATTAGCGGCGTGTCAAAAAATTTGACTGGCCTGATCAAAGGTATGCGCGTTTTTCATGTTTTCCGGGACATTGGATGTCTTTCCGGGACTCCGGGACGGGCCCTCGATTTCGGGGACAATCCCGGACGATCTGGGACGTATGGCAGGTATGCACTAATATCATTTTTCAGTGTTACAAAATGTTACTTAAGTTATGTTGGAAACTATTTCAGGGGCAAATATATTGCAAATATATACTTATATTCCGCTCAAGATTGAGTTACACAGAGGTAACATGAATGTTACATAGTAGTTACAGGCATTACATACAACTACGAACATGTGACTGTTTTAATTTCCTGATGTTACAAAATGTTACTAATGTTACGTTGAAAACTCTTTCAGGGGAAGAAATAATGCAAATATATACCTGTTTATTGATAAATATTGGATTACGTGGAGGTTACATTAATGTTACATAGTTGTTTAAAGGCATTACATATAACTCTGAACATGTGTCTGTTTTTATTTCCTAATGTTAAAAAATGTTACTTATGTTACATTGAAAACTCTTTCAGGGGAGGAAATACTTCAAATATATACTTGTATAATGCTGAAGATTGAGTTACATAGAGGTTACATGAATGTTATATAGTTGTTACATGCATTACTTATAACTCTAAACATTTGACTGTTTTTATTTCCTAATGTTACAAAATGTTGCTTATGTTACGTTGAAAACTCTTTCAAGATAAAATATATGGAAAACATACACTTGTATTACGCTGAAGATTGAGATACGTAGAGGTTACATGAATGTTACCATAGTTGTTACAGGCATTACGTATAACTCTGAACATGTGACTGTCTTTATTTTTTAATGTTACAAAATGTTACTTATGTTACGTTGAAAACTCTTTCAAGATCAAAAATATAGCAAACATATACTTGTATGTGGCTGACAATTGAGTTACACATAGGTAACATGAATGTTACTTAGTTGTTACAGGCATTACGTATATCTCTGAACACGAAATTGATTTTATTCTCTAATGTTACAAAATGTTACTTATGTTACATTAAAACTCTTTTAGGATAAATATATTGCAAATATATACTTGTATTACGCTGAAGATGGGGTTACGTCGAAATTACATGAATACTACATTCTTGTTACAAGCATTGCAAATAACTCTGAACATGTAACTGTTTTTAGTTCACCTGAGCACAAAGTGCTCAGGCTGAGCATTTCTGATCAGTCTTTGTCCGTCGTCCATCCGTCGTCAACTTTTCATGCAAATGACATCTCCTCTGAAACCAAAGGGCCAAATTAAATGAAACTTGCCTGGGATGTTCCTTGCATGAAGCTCTACCAAGATTGTTCAAATGGTTCTGGTCCATTGCATTTCTGCTTCACTGAAGCTAAAATTAGATTTTAAAAGTTGGATCTTTAAAAATCTTCTTCTTGGAAACCTCAAGGCCTGGAGCTTAGATATTTGGTATGAAGCATCATCTAGTGGACCTCTACCAAGTTTGTTCAAATTATGACAGTGGGGTCAAAGCTGACCCCACCCCAGGGGTCAGTTGATTTTACATAGATTTATATAGGGAAAACTTAAAAATCTTCTTGTCAAAAACCACAAGGCCTAGAGTTTAGATATTTGGTGTGCAGCATTGTCTAGTGGACCTCTACCAAGTTTGTTCACATCATGACCCTGGGGTCAAAACTCGCCCCACCCGGGGGGTCACTTGTTTACATAGAGTTATATAGGAAAAAGTTTAAAAAGTCTTCACATCGAAACCAAAAGGCATAGAGTTTAGATATTTTGTATGTAGCATTGTCAAGAGAACCTCTACCAAGTTTGTTCAAATCATGGCCCCTGGGTCAAAAATGCCCCCGCCCCAGGGGTCACATGTTTTACATAGAGTTATATAGCAAAGCTTTTAAAAATCTTCTTTTCAGATACCACAAGACCTAGAGTTAAGATATTTGGTGTACAGCATTGTCTACTAAACCTTTACCAAGTTTGATCAAATCATAGCCCCTGGGTAAAAAAAGACCCCCCCCCCCCCCCAGGAGTCACATGTTTTACATAGAGTTATATAGGAAAAGTTTTATAAATCTTTTTGTCAAAACCACAAGGCCTAGAGTTTAGATATTTGGTGTGCAGCATTGTCTATTGGACCTCTTCCAAGTTTGTTCAAATCATGACTCTGGGGTAAAAACTGGCCCCACCTGTGGGGTCATTTGATTTTACACAAGGATTTATATAGGGAAAACTTTAAAAATCTGCTGCTCTGAAACACCAAGGGCTATACCTTCAATTGTTCGTTGTTATGTCTCCCCCAACCCCGCCTTTCTGATGGAGACATATTGTTTTTGCCTTGTCCATGGGTGTCTGTTTGTCTGTCTGTCTTTAACACTTAATTTCCTTTCATTAACTTGAGTACCAGTTGACCCAAAGCCTTCAAACTTCACAGGGTTATTGCCCTTATTGAGTACAAAAACTCCCTTCTGTGTTTTCGGTCAGTAGGTCAAAGATCAAGGTCAGGGGAACCTCTAGAGTGAAAACCATTTCCACTCAATAACAGGATTACCATTTCACCCAGAGCCTCCAAACTTCATAGGATGATTGCTTTTACTAAATAGAAGAACCATATTGTTTTTGGGGCTAGTATGTCAAAGGTCAGGGTCACAGGGACCTGTAGAGTGAAAACTATTTCTGCAGAGTAACTGTAGTACCATTACACCCAGAGCCTTCAAACTTTATAGGATAATTGTATTAGAAGAACCCTGTTGTTTTTAGGGTCCGTAAGTCAAAGGTTAAGTTCACTGGGACGTGTAGAGTGAAAACTGTTTCTGCTCTGTAACTGGAGTACCATTTTACCCAGAGCCTTGATTTTCTTTACTCAGTAAAAGAACCCAATCATTTTTGGTGTCAGTAGGTCAAAAGTCAAGGTCACAGGGACCTGTAGAGTGAAAACTATTTCTGCTCAGTAACTGGAGTATCATTACATCCAGAACCTTCAAACTTTATAGGGTAATTATATTAGAAGAACCCTATTGTTTTAAGGGTCTGTAGGTCAAAGGTCAAAGTCACTGGGACCTTTAGAGTAAAACTATTTCCGCTAAAATATTTGTGTACCATTACACCCTGAGCCTTCAAACTTATTGCAAACTTATTCAAACTTGCACCCATAAAAGCCAATAACGATATTTGTAACATGAGCAATGAGACTCATTTAGGGACATCATGGCCCTCTTGTTTATTTCCTTATGTTACTTATGTTACGTTGAAAACTCATTCAGGATAAAAAATACTGCAAATATATACCTATTTTATGCAGAAGATTGAGTTACGTAAGATTACATATTTGTTAAAATCACTACATGTTTCTTTGAGCAGGGCACTTATTTTATTTCTTAATGTTTAAAATGTTAATCATGTTTGCTTTTCAAATATATAGTTAATCTTGTTATGCAGAAAAATCTTTAAACGACTTGAGTTGTGTCTGACATTTCCAGTTTGTTTTGTTTCCTAGTCTTACCTTAAAATATGTACGGGCCATCTTATCTATTTCCAGTTTTGTGCTCTAGATGTCACATTTGGTACCGCAGTTCAGTGTATGTCCGTGCATGCATGCCTCCATGCAGATTCCCTTGTCCGGGGCATAACTTCTCTGTGCATACAAGGATTTTGAAATACCTTGGCACATTTGCTCTCCTTGATGAGACAATGTGTCGAGTGCAAGACCCAAGTTCCCAGCTCAAAGGTCAAGGTCACAGTGCCAAGTCAAAGGTCCAAAATTTTGATGATAGACCTTGTCAGGGTTATTACTCCTCACTGCATGGAAGGATTTTAAAATACCTTGGCACATTTGTTAACCTCGATGAGATGGTGTGTTGCGTGCAACACCCAGATTTCTAGCTCAGAGGTCAAGGTCACAGTGACAGCTCAAATGTCCAAAATGTTGATGATAGACCTTGTCTGAGCCATTACTTCTCTCCATGCATGGAAGAATTTGAAAATACCGTGATACATTTGTTATGCTCCCCTAATGAGACATCATATAGGCCTGCCTTGTCCTTCCATCATTATGTCATTCTGTCCTTCTGTCTAGTGTGGGGAAGAACTCCATAACTAAACAAGAATGCCGCAAGGCAGAGCAAAATACGACTGTCAGTTAAGCAATTTTTTTCAATAACATCTATCCACCTATGAAGTTTCAAGTCAATAGCTTTGATAGTGTTGGAGTTATGCTCCGGACAAGAAAATGAAACAAAGATTTGATAATATAGGAGTATGGTCCAGACAAACATTGATTAGGAAAATTGAACTAAGGGGAATAACTCCAAAATCATGAAGTGTACAGTGACAATTCTTGTGCACTGCACTCCGTCTCAATGACATCTACCCACCTGTGAAGTTTCAAGTCAATAGCTTTGGTAACGTAGGAGTTACGCTTCAGACAAGAAAATCAGACAAAGGGACATCACTCTAAAATCATGAAATACAGAGTTATGGTTCCTGTGTAGTATACGTTGTCTCAATGAGTCCTATCTATGTGTCAAGTTTCAAGTCAATTGTTTTGATAGTGTTGGAGGTATGCTCAAGAAAAGAAAATTAAGCAAAGGGGAAATAACTCCAAAATCAAGAAGTGAAGAGTCATGGTTCTTGAGTTCTGCACTCTGTCTCAATGAGGCCTATCCACCTATGAAGTTTCAAGTCAATAGCTTTGATAATGTTGGAGTTATGCTCCTGACAAGAAAAATAAGCAGAGGGGAATAACTCCAAAATCAAGAAGTGCAAAGTGATGGTTCTTTTGCACTGCACTCCATCTCAGTGATATCTGTCTACCTATGAAGTTTCAAGTCAATAGCTTTGATAATGTTGGAGTCATGCTCTGGAAAAGAACATTAAGCAAAGGGGAACAATTAAAAAATCAAGCAGTGCAAAGTGATGGTTCTTGAGCACTGCACGCCAGTTCAATGAGATCTTTCTACCTATGAAGTTTCAAGCCAATAACTTTGATAGTGTTAGAGTTATGCTCTGGACATGAACATTAAACTAAGGGGAATAACTCAAAAATCGTGAAGTGCAGAGTTATAGTTATTGAGCACTGCACTCTGTCTCAATGAGACCTATCCACCTATGAAGTTTCAAGTCAATAGGTTTGATAATGATGAAGTTATACTCCGGACAAGAAAATTAAACAAAGGGGAATAAGTCCAAAATCTAGAAGTGCCGAGTGATGGTTTTTGTGCACTGCACTCCATCTCAATGACATTTCTTTCCACCTATGAAGTTTCAAGTCAATAGCTTTGATAGTATTGGAGTAATGCTCTGGAGAAGAAAATTAAGCAAAGAAAAATAACTCCAAAATCAAGAATGCAGAGTGACGGTTCTTTTGCATTGCACTATGTCTCAATGAGGCCTATCCACCTATGAAGTTTCAAGTTAATAGCTTTGATAGTGTTGGAGTTACGCTCGGGACAAGAAATTTAAGCAGAGGGGAATCACCCCAAAATCAAGAAGTGCAGAGTGATGGTTCTTGTGCATAGCACTCCATTTCAGTGAGATCTATCCACCAAGGAAGTTTCAAGTCAATAGCTTTAATAGTGTTGGAGTTATTCTCCGGACAAGAAAATTAAACAAAGGGAAATAACTACAAAATCATGAATTGCAGAGTTATGGTCCTTGAGCATGGCACTCCGTCTCAATGATATCTATCCACCTATGAAGTTTCAAGTCAATAGCTGTGATAATGTTGGAGTTATGCTCCGGACAAGAAAATGAGACAAAGGGGAATAACTCCAAAATGAAGAAGTGCAGAGTGATGTTTTTTTGTGCACTGCACTCCATCTCAATTAGACCTATCCACCTATGAAGTTTCAAGTCAATAGTTTTGACAGTGTTGGAGCTATGCGCCAGACAAAAAATTAAACAAAGGGGAATAACTCCAAAATCAGGAAGTGCAGAGTGATTGTTCTTGTGTGCTTCACTCCGTCTCAATGAGGCCTATCCACCTAGGAAGTTTTAAGTCAATAGCTTTGATAGTGTTGGAGTTATTCTCCGGACAAGAAAATTAAACAAAGGGAAATAACTACAAAATCATGAATTGCAGAGTTATGGTCCTTGAGCATGGCACTCCGTCTCAATGATATCTATCCACCTATGAAGTTTCAAGTCAATAGCTGTGATAATGTTGGAGTTATGCTCCGGACAAGAAAATGAGACAAAGGGGAATAACTCCAAAATGAAGAAGTGCAGAGTGATGTTTTTTTGTGCACTGCACTTCATCTCAATTAGACCTATCCAACTATGAAGTTTCAAGTCAATAGTTTTGACAGTGTTAGAGCTATGCGCCAGACAAAAAATTAAGCAAAGGGGAATAACTCCAAAATCAGGAAGTGCAGAGTGATTGTTCTTGTGTGCTTCACTTTGTCTCAATGAGACCTATCCACCTATGAAGTTTCAAGTCAATAACTTTTATAGTGTTGGAGTTATGCTCCAGACAAACAAATAAGGCAAAGGGGAATAACTCCAAAATCAAGCAGTGCAAAGTGATAGATCTTGTGTCCTGAACTCCGTCTCAATAAGACCTATCCACCTATGAAGTTTCAAGTCAATAGCTTTGATATTGAAGGAGTTATACTCTGGACAAACATCTGGACGCTGCCGTCCGCCCGCCCGCCATGGGTGATCCCATAATAGGTCATTTCATTGACGGGCATATAAAAAGGTAATGATTGCCTTGTCTGGGTCATAACTTCTCTGTGCATGGAAGGATTTTGAAATACCTTGGCACATTTGTTCACCTCAATGAGATGGTGTGTTGCGTGCAACACCCAGATTTCTAGCTCAGAGGTCAAGGTCACAGTGACAGCTCAAATGTCCAAAATGTTGATGATAGACCTTGTCTGAGCCATTACTTCTCCATGTATGGAAGAATTTGAAAATACTGTGATACATTTGTTATGCTCCCTGAAAGAGACATCATATAGGTCTGCCTTGTCCTTCCATCATTATGTCATTCTGTCCTCCTGTCTAGTGTGGGGAAGAACTTCATAACTATAAAAGGTAATGATTGCCTTGTCCAGGCTATAACTTCTCTGTGCATTGAAGGATTTTGAAATACCTTGGCACAATTGTTCATCTTGATGAGACGGTGTGTCGCATGCAAGACGCAGGTTCCCAGCTCAAAGGTCAAGGTCACAGTGCCAGGTCAAAGGTCCAAAATTTTGATGATAGACCTTGTTCGGGACATAACTTTTCCCTGCATAGAAGTATTTTAAAATACCTTGGCACATTTGTTAACCTTGGTAATATAATGTGTCAGGTGCAAGACCCATATTCCTGGCCCAGAAGTCGTCACAGTGACAGACCTCCAATAAAACAACATCAGTACATCATAACAGCCATTTCTGACCGTCTACTTAAAGGTGTGACATCTGCGGTTTACCCATTGACACTTGTCTTCCTATGTCAATTATATAGTCAAATTCTTCCCTGGATAGTCCACTAGTTGTAATTACTTTCCACAGTTTCCATTTCACTGTCCCATCCCCATAGGCGGCTTTCCATTGGCAGGCTCGACATGCTGCCCAAGGGCATTCTAGTTTTCATAGACATAAATAGGAGAAAGCTTTGAAAATCTTCTTGTTTGAAACCTACAAGGCCTAGAGCTGGGATAATTTGCTTGAAGCATCATATAGAGATCCTCTACTAAGAATGAAAACTTTTAAACTTTCATGACAATCTTCTTGTCTGAAACCACAAGGCCTAAATCTTGAGCTGAAGTATTTTGTATTGAAAATCTACAAAAATTATTCAAATTTTGCCCCTGGGATTATAATTGACTCCAACCAAGGGGTTCTTGATGTGTAAAATATTAACTCATTGAAAGTCTTTTTGTCAGAAGCCAAAAGCACTTGATCATGGATATTTGGTTTGTGGCATTGTTAAGCTTATCTCTGCAAACATTTTAAAATTATTCCCCAAGGGACCACCTGATTTACTTTGAGATATTAAGGAAAAATAATGAAAACCTTCTTCCCTGAATCTACTTGACCCTCAGCTTTAAGCTTTTGTATGTATTGTCATCTATGGAATCTCTTCCAAAGTATTCAAATTATGTCCCTTGGTTTAAAATTGACCCAACTTGAGGGGTCACTTGATTTACTTTGAGTTATAAAGTGAGTTAAAAACTTGTAAAATCGTCCTGTCTGAAACTGCATGGTCAAGAATCTTGAAATTTTATGTGTAACATTGTGTAGCTGACCTCTGTCAAGATTGTTCAAATTATGTCCCAGGGTTCAAAATTATCTATGCTCCTATGGTCCTATTTGTGTAAAATATAAAATCCTTGAAAAACTTGCAAACTTACATTGATTCCTTCATTGGCCTTGCTGTTTCAGTACTCACTGGTACTTATGTGAGTGAATGGCCCTCTTGTTGATCTTTGGAATTCTTGATTCTATATATGTCTATGAAGGCATCAGTGTCATCATGTAATTGCCTTGTATCCTTGCATTTATACATAACAATGCTAAATATATTCTGTTACATGTTCTTATTTTTATATTGCACAAGAAATAGTGTAGTATGAATCACCTGTAAAACTTTACACTTTCTAAATATAATGCAATGAGTTGTATCAACTTTATTCTGATCTTACTCAAACATAACTCTTTGAGTTTCATGAAAACTTCATTCACAGAGGTTTCAGCTCCATTCATTGTTACTATACAACTGATTTCATTTTGCTGTGATTGATGTTTGCTAATTACTAGTAGAAAGGAAACAGTGCAGCTGAAAAACATGTATTTGACACTAGTCTGATTGGTTTTGGATGTTTGCTATGCATTTTATATAATAATAAGAAGATGAATTGCTTATGTCTGTGATTTATTGATATTTTTAGTATGAAACATTAAACATGTAATTAGTCTTGGATAGATGTCATTTAGCCAGTATCAGTGTACATCTAAGTTATGATTTGATTTTTTTTTAATTTTAGCTAAGGAGTGTATAAAGAAGATGTTAAATACAGACCCTGCACACAGACTGACAGCAAGTGAAGTTTTGGATCATCACTGGATAACGGTATTTCTTGTTTCCTGCTGAATTTCATTGTATTAGAGCCTATTTCTTTAAAGAAAAAAACAACAGACAAACAGTAAAACTTGAAGTTTATTTATTTTGCAATACAGTGACAGAACGACTTCAGAATGGACTAGTGTTTAGTTTTTAGCACCAAGTGCTCAAATAGGTGATTGTCCATCATCCGTTGTCAGTCGTCCTTCATCAACATTTTCCTTTAAACATCGTCTCCTTCTAAACCACTGGGCTAACTTTAACTGAACTTAACAAGAATGTTCCGCAGTTGGTCCTTTTTTCAAATTCCTTAAAATAAATGATTCCATTCAGAACTCTGGTTGCTATGGCAACCATAAGGAAAAACTTTAAAAAATATTCTTCTCAGAAACCACCAGTCCAATGTCAAAATTATTTCACAAAAATTTTCCTTTGATGGCCCTCTATAAAATTCCTTCAAGCCTTGAGGGTCCCTTAAAAAATGGGCTACAGAGGGCAGGCCCTATTTTCACTATATAACTATATGACAAAAATTGAAAATCTTTTCCTCAGAAACCAAGGGCACGATTTGAAAATAATGTCAGAAAAAAATTGTTTCTTAGGTGGCCCTATCAAATTTCTTCAAGCCATATGGTCCTTTAAAAAGCATGGCCTACTGAGGGCAGTGCATGTTCTTCATATGGAAAACTGAAAACCACCAGCCCAATTTTAAGATATTTTCATAGAAATTTTTGTGAGGTGGCTCTTTATGCCCCTGAAGGGTGGCATATACACTGATCAAATTAATTAAAGGAGCGCCATAATGTTATGGCATAAATTGCCCACCATACTAGATATTCACTGCAAATTTTGTTTGTAGGTATCGACAGTCAAAATCCTCAAGAAACCCGTGCATTTTACAATAAATTTACAAAGCATGGGTATTTTGTTTTTCTTTTTGTTGTGTAACCCCCGAATAAGATTTAGACTTTTGCATGTTTACAGTTCATTCACGATAGCATATTTGACAAAATGAATGTTTTAGTGCAACTTTTTACTGTATCTGGTCTTTTGACAACGGTCCAGAGAGTGCGACGTCATTTAGCAACTACTGATGTTGCTCGGGCGGTGCAGATGATCGAAAAATGGATTTACGCAACGTGATGTGGCCACCGTTCTAGACATTTCTCATAGCATTGTTGCCAGGTTGTGGAGTCGTTATCAGGAGACTGGAGAATTCACAAGAAGACCTGGGCAAGGTTGTCCCTGCATTACAACACCTCATCAGGACCGATATCTGAGAACTTTGGCCCTCAGAAATCGTCAGTGTACTGCTGCTGGCATTGAAATTGACTTCCGGCAAGCTACAGGGGTTTGTGTGTCCACTCAGACTGTCCAAAATCATCTTCATGAAGATGGTTTGGATGCCCGAAGACCTGCCAGAGGACTAATTCAGACTGTAGCTCACCGGAGAGCTTGCTTAGAGTTTGCTGAGGAACACATCACTTGGCAACTGCGCCACTGGCAATCTGTGCTCTTCACAGACGAGAGCCGCTACCATGTTTCGACCTGTGACAGGTGTGTGAGGGTGTGGCATCACCGAGTAGAGAGGTATGCAGAATGTAACATTATTCCATATGACAGGTTTGGCAGTGGGTCAGTTCTGGTGTTGGCAGGGATATGAATTGACAGGAGCACAGACCTTTAAGTGATTCCAGGAGTTAGTCCGACGGCCTTGAGGTATCGGGATGAGATCCTAGAACCAATTGTTAGGCCATATGCTGGTGCAATAGGTGAAACTATTCGTTTAGTGCAAGATAATGCTCGCGTACACACTGCAAGAATTGTCCGGAACTTCTTTGATGATGAAGGTATTGAGGTCATAGACTGGCCAGCGAGGATCTCCCAATCTTAACCCTATCAAGCATGTCTGGGACATGCTTTCACTTAGCTTTTTTTCGCGTCCAAACCCTGTGCAGAATGTCCATGAGCTTTCTCATGCTCTTGTAGCAGAATGGGATGCCATACCACAGGATATGATCAGACGTGTCATCAGGAGCATGCCCAGATGATGCAGAGAGTGACTAAACGCCTGAGGGGGATACACTCATTACTGACACTGACTATGAAACGTTTCCAGGCCTGAATCTGCTTTTACAGACATTGCTTGTTCTCCTGTTAAGACCACCATTTCAAAGTTAATTGGATAGTGTTCATATCCTGGACACTGTCTCTATTCAGGAACGTGCCTGTTGGCGATGAAAATTCCGATTTGTTTTTGTAAAAAGAACGATTTTGTTATTTCTGTAAAAGGTATTCATAAATCTACTCAACTCTTTGGTATTTTATAGATTATATGGGCGCTCCTTTAATTAATTTGATCAGTGTAGTAGTTGCACTATCTGTCTTTTATTCCATCTGTCCATCCATACGGCCTATCTGTGCGCAACTTCTCGTACAATTTTCATTTGACTTTCACCAAATTTCACTCAGTGATTATTATCAAGTGACTAGGTGCATATTGTCTGGCTTTTGCAATTTTATTATTTTTGGAGGAGTTATCAGCCTTTGTTAAATTTTACTTAATATTTCTTGTGTGCGCAACTTCCTACATTTCCCATATGCTTGTCACCAAATTTTCACAGAATGATCATTGTCAAGTGCTACAGGGCATATACTCTCATTTTTGCGATTTAAATATTTTTGGCAGAGTTATTGGCCTTTGTTAAATTTTACTTAATATTTCCTCCTATATTTCACACGTGTTTTTAACCAAACTTTCACAGAATAATCATTATCAAGAGCCACAAAGCAACAAGTCCGGGTTTTGCAACTCAATTATTTTTGGCTTAGGTATTGTTAAATTTTACTTAATATTTCTTCTGTGCAAAATTGCTCCTACAATTCTCCAGACTTTCACCAGACTTTCATAGAATGGTCATTATCAAGTGCCAAAGTGCATATTTTCAGTCTTCTGAGATTTGTTTATAGGCTTGTCTGTTTTCAAAAAGAAATTGAGGTATCATGGTCACTGAGTCGTCTTGGCGTCATGGAAAAACTTGAATGTAGCTCATTACACATTAACCATAGGCTTAGAGTTTTTAATCCCCTGCCAGGAAACAGGAGTGGGGTTATATATAAACTTGAACTGATTTTTGTGTCACCCTTTCGAAGAAATGGCAATACATAGGGATCACTTTGTCTGTCGGTCCATCCGTCACGAAAACTTAACGTTGGCTTTAACTTTGCCATTTCTTAATATTTCCTCATCAAACTTTCAAAATATATTGCTAATGACAACAGGGTCATGATGATGCCAAAATCTTTAGGTCAAGATCACATATGACAGAGTTATGCTCCTTTTTGTACTTGGATTTTGTCACGAAAACTTAACATTGGCTTTTAAGGGCCATTTCTCAGACACTATCAAAGGTATTTACTTCAAATTAAGAATACTTGTTCACTATCAAAATAAGACACCATTTCTCAAGGGCAGATAACCCTCAAATTTATTTTTGCATAGTTATGCCCCTTTTTTTCCCCCCGCCTTTTCGAAGAAAAAAGGTGGATACAGAAATAGGCTCTGTCCCTTCGTTTGTCCGTCACACTTTCGTGTCCGGTCCATAACTTAGCCATTCATTAACAGAATTTGAAATAGTTTGGCACAAATGTTTGTTATAATAAGACGATGTGTCTTGCGTGACATCCATACCCCTACCTCCAAGATCAAGGTCACACTTGATAATTAAAGGTAAACATTGTCTGTTGGAGTGTATATGTCGTGTCCAGTCCATAACTTTCTCATCAATCAAGGGATTTTGAAAATACTTGACACAAATGTTCTAAGTAATGAGAGGACATGTCATGCACAACACACAGACGCCTACCTCCAAGGTCAAGGTCACTCTTAAAGATCAAAGCTTAACATGGTCTGTTATAGGGTTTGTTTTGTGTCTGGTCCATAACTTTTTCATAGATCAAGGGATTTTGAAATTGAATGGCACAAATGTTCGTAATAATGAGATGACGTGTCATGCGCAACACCTCTGACCCCAAAGGTCAAGGTCACAAAAAAAGTTGAATTCTTAAGCATTGTTGAACAAAAGCCATTAAAAGGAACAGTATTTTAGCTCAACTTTTTTCGAAGAAAAAAATCGAGTTATTGTTATAGTCATGGGGTCGTTGTTGTTGCCGCTGCCGTTGGCGTTCCTGTCTAAAAACTTAAACATTGATCATATATTTTTTAATAGTTAATGGATTGTCTTCATACTTAGATGCAACAACCCTTTGGACAAGACCTTCAAGTAAACTAGACTATACTTGACCTTGACTCATAAATGAACTTCACCTTCAAGGTAAAAATATTTAATTTTGCAAAAATTGACCATAAGTTTATTATTATTAGGTAGATACTTAGAAACAAAAACCTTTTGGACAAGATCTCAGTGGACTAAACTGAGCTTGACCTTGACTCATAAATGACCTTCACGTTCAAGGTCAAAATATTGAATTTTGCTAAAATTGGCCATAACTTTATTATTAATAGGCGGATTGTCTTCATACTTGGACACAACAACCCTTGGGCAAGATCTTCAAGTGGAGCAGACTGAGCTTGACCTTGACTCATAAAGGACCTTCTACATCAAGGCACATTATTAAATTTTGCTAAAATTAGCCATAACTTTGTTATTTCTTGTTGGATTTGATTCATACTTGGACAAAACAACACTCATGGCAAAGCCGACATGTTTAATTTTTCAAGTGTGACCTTTAACCTTAAAATGAAAATAAGTGTCAAGGTCAAAATATTGAATTTTGCTCAAATTGTCATAACTTTGTTGTTTATGGTTGGATTTGATTCATACTTGGACAAAACAACAATTATGACAAAACCGACATGTTGAATAACTCAGGTGTGACTATAAGCTAAAAATGACCTTGACTATCAAGGTCAGATAATTTAATTTTGCTTAAATTGTCATAACTTTCTCATTTATTTATTGATTTCTTGATTTGATTCTTGCTTGGACAAAACAAGACAAACGACACACCCGACATTTTTATTCTTTCAAGTATGACCTTGACCTTTAAATGACCTTGACAGTCAATGTCAAGTTATTGAATTTTGTTAAAACTGGCCATAACTTTTTTTGTGGTTGGATTTTAATCATACTTGGACAAAACAACACTTATGACAAAGCTGACATGATAAATTATTCAAGTGTGACCTTAACCTTTAAATGACCATAATCATCAAGGTCAAATTATTGAATTTTGCTCAAATTGTCACAACTTTGTTATTTATTTATGGATTTGATTCATACTTGAACAAAACAACACTTATGACAAATCCAACATTATGATTCTTTCATTGTGACCTTGACCTTTAAATGACCTTGACAGTCAAGGTCAAATAATTGAATTTTGCTAAAATTTCCCATAAATTTGCCTCTTAGCAATGAGAGGCAGGTAAACCATTGAGGGCCATCATGGCCCCATTGTTTAAAATCCCTTCAAGCCATTTGCATCCGTTAGAAGAAATGTTCTAAAGAGAGCAGGGCCTTTCCAGCAAACACATGACGTTGTATCAATGTTGGTTAGACGTTGGACTCCAACGTTGGATAGACGTTGGATTTTAGTTGTATATGAAAGTTTTTTAGACATCAGAACCCGACGTCAATCCAACGTCAATAATGACATAAAACCAACATCTTTTCAAAGTATACACAACTACTTTCCAACCAATTCCCAACCATTTTTCAATGTGATTCCAACCATTCCAAACAGATACTGACAATTCCAACCAGTTACTAACATTAATTCCATACAGTTTTCAATTTACATATATAGTAAACTATGACTTACATTTGTGCAAACAATTCTCAAAAAAGAACCCTGCATATTCAAAAATGTTTTTATTCTTTATCAAAATATAATCATAACAAACAATATAACAAAATGTAAAAAATGCTTGCTTTATCCATCAAAAACAACTTAACTATAAAAATAAAAAATAAAAAAAATCTCATTTTTTGTCCATAACAAATAATCAAACTACTTTGTTCTGTTCAAATCAATTAATAGTCTCTGTATGCTATACCAAAAAGTAGCACCTCACACTATGAAATATGTGTATTTAACTCTTTATTTTTTTCTTTGAAAAACAAGTCGAGCTAAATTCCCCTATGGTGCATTTTGAACTTCTTGGTGGCCAAGACTAGACTTCCTACCCTTTCCTCCGCGCCTGTCTGGAGCATACTTTAAGCAATTTGCAATGGCTATGCCAACATCTTGTTCTGTTGTAGTCTTTGTTTTCATAGTACTTGCTGGATAAAAAGAAATATAAATAATATTGAAGTAATTATCTATATCCATACCATTTCAGCTATGAATTAATAATATGTCATAGAATAATTATGAGTAATTACTTAGAGCTCAAATATCCAAGTTTATTTTAGGTATGTAAAATATATGCAATTAAGTTGTAAATTAGTGAGTCATCCATAATTCCGTTTTATTACCTCTTAACAAAAAGAATATCAAAACATGTATTAACTTTGCATTAAAAAAACGAAATTCAAACAAAGCACTTTTCGTGCATATGTAAACTTGCAAAATATATACTTACATTTTTGTTCTATAAATATGTCGTCTTGAATCCTAAGATATTTAATACACAACCGATATTCTCTCTTTCTACGTTTGAATCTCAACGGAAGTGCCATTGTTAAAATCGAGATGGTGTAGCCTCGTTTTGAAATCGTCTTTTAGATTCCAGTCTTTTTTTCAATTATTTTTACAAGTTTAATGAATAAACCCATTTTAAGCTATATAAACTTGAAATATCTTCGGCTGTGTATGTAATATGGAAAAATTATGTGATGTTTTTTTTATTTTATTTTTTTAATCGCCACCTTGCGAGGTTAAAAAGTAGAACAAAGGGAATTAACCATGTCAAGGCTGATTAATCGTGACCCGACATAAATCCAATGTCCAGGCGATGTCAGATGACAACGTTGATACGATGTCGCAAATCCAACGTCGTGTCAACGTGGAATGTAGTCATTTGACGTCGCAACATAAAATCAACTTATATCCGACGTTGATCCAACGTCAGGTGTTTGCTGGGTTCTTTTCCTGTATGATTGTATGGAAAATTTTGAAAATATTCTCCTTAGAAACTACCAGCCTGACTTAAAAAAAATTCTCAAAAATTTTTCTTACGTGTTCGTTTATCAGACACCTTCAAGGAATATGGGTCCCTTTAAAAGTATGGCCTACAAAGGGTGGGACCTGTTTTTGCTCTTTGACTACATGTAAAATTTTGAAAACCTCCCCTCTGAAACAGCTAGAATGATTTTAAGAAAAATTCACAAAAATGTTCCATAGATGGCCTTTTATCAAAGTCCTACCAACCATATGGGTCCCTTAAAAACATATAGCTTACAGAGGGCAGGGCCTGTTTTCTCTCTATGATTATATTGTAAACTTTGAAAAACTTCTCCTAAGAAACCACTGGCACAATTTCAAAATAATTTTACAGAAATGTTGCCTCTAATCTAATTCCTTCAGGCCATGTTTGTTTGAAGAAAAATCTGGTTGACAGGGTTCTGTGGCTTTTCAGTATACAACTGTATAGAAAATTTTGAAAATTGTTCTCTGAGAAACTCCGTGTACAATTTGAAAATAACTTCCCAAAGATGCTTCTTCCTTGGCCCTTTGAAAGTTTCCATAAGTACATTTTGTTTATAAAATGATTTGGCTGATACTTTACAGTATACAAATTTATACAAAATTGAAACATCTCCTCAGAAACCCTTGGCCAAGTGTCAGAATTATTTTACAGAAATGTTACAGTGGTGGTTTTTAGCTCACCTGAGCACAAAGTTCTTTCAGTCTTTGTTGTCCATCCGTCGTCAACTTTTCATTCAAATGACATCTCCTCTGAAACTAAAGGGCCAAATTAAATGAAACTTTCTTGGGATGTTCCTTGCACGAAGCTCTACCAAGATTTTACAAATGGTTCTGGTCCATTGCATGTCTGGTTCACTGGAGCTAAAGTTAGATTTTAATGGCCCCGCCCCAGGGGTCACATGTTTTACATTGACTTATATAGGGAAAACTTTAAAAAATCTTCTTGTCAGAAACTGCAAGGCCTACAGTTTAGATATTTGGTGTGCAGCATTGTCCAGTGTACCTCTACTAAGTTTGTTCAAATCATGGCTCCTGGGTCAAAAATGGACCCGCCCCAGGGGTCACATGTTTTACATATGTTATATAGGAAAAACTTTAAAAAATCTTCTTGTCAGAAACTGCAAGGCCTAAGGTTTAGATATTTGGTGTGTAGCATTGTCCAGTGTACCTCTACTAAGTTTGTTCAAATCATAGCCACTGGGTCAAAATAGGCCCTGCCCCGGGGGTCACTTGTTTACAAAGAGTTATATAGGAAAAAGTTAAAAAAAGTCTTCACATCAGAAACCAAAAGGTATAGAGCTTAGATATTTTGTATGTAGCAATGTCAAGAGGACCTCTACCAAGTTTTTCAAATCATGGTCCCTGGGTCAAAAATAGCCCCGCCTCAGTGGTTACATGTTTTACATAGAGTTATATAGGAAAAACTTTAAAAATCTTCTTTTCAGATACCACAAGGCCTAGAGTTAAGATATTTGGTGTACAGCATTCTCTACTATACCTCTACTAAGTTTGTTCAAATCATAGCCCCTTGGTCAAAAAAGGCCCCGCCCCAGGGGTCACATGTTTTACATAGAATTATATAGGAAAATTTTTTAAAATCTTCTTGTCAGAAACCACAAAGCCTAGAGTTAGATATTTGGTGTGCAGCATTGTCTAGTGGACCTCTACCAAGTTTGTTGACCCTGGGGTCAAAACTGGCCCCACACGGGGGGTCATTTGATTTTACACAAGGATTTATATAGGGAAAACTTTGAAAATCTGCTGCTCTGAAACACCAAGGGCTATACCTTCAGTTGTTCGTTGTTATGTCTCCCCTCAACCCTGCCCTTCTGATGGAGACATATTGTTTTTGCCTTGTCCATGGGTGTCTGTTTGTCTGTCTGTCTTTCACACTTCGTTTCCTTTCAATAACTTGAGTACCAGTTGACCCAAAACCTTCAAACTTCACAGGGTTATTGCCCTTATTGAGTACAAAAAATCCCTTTCGTGTTTTGGGTCAGTAGGTCAAAGGTCAAGGTCAGAGGAACCTCTAGAGTGAAAACCGTTTCCACTCAATAACAGGATTACCATTTCACCCAGAGCCTTTAAACTTCATAGGATGATTGCTTTTACTAAATAGAAGAACCATATTGTTTTTGGAGCTAGTATATCAAAGGTCAGTGTCACAAGGACCTGTAGAGTGAAAACTATTGCTGCAGAGTAACTGTAGTACCATTACACCCAGAACCTTCAAACTTTATAGGATAATTGTATTAGGAGAACCCTTTTGTTTTTAGGGTTCATAGGTCCATAAGTTCACAGGGACCTGTAGAGTGAAAACTGTTTCAGCTTAGTAACTGGAGTACCATTTTACTCAGAGCCTTCAAACTTCATAGGATGATTTTCTTTACTCAGTAAAAGAGCCCAATCATTTTTGGTGTCAGTAGGTCAAAAGTCAAGGTCACAGGGATCTATAGAGTGAAAACTATTTCTTCTCAGTAACTGGAGTATCATTACTAGAGGAGTAACCATTCATCGATGCATCGCGATCTGCCCTGTCCTCGATGTACACATCGGAATAAAAATATAAATACCAATATATCGGACGCAATACATATTTCACCTCCCGATGCATCAATATGGCGGACAAATATTGCAATACACTAACAATATCTTCCAGGAAAATAAAAACAAACGTATTTTTGAAAGACTGAAAAAAAACTTTTAGCTCGGATAAAAACAATGAACAAGCATGATTATTATCATATCGTTGTCATCACGTTTCCAGTTTAGGGTAGACCATGTCCGCAATAATATTACCAATCTTAATTAATTTCATATGAATGAGCTGGTGTCCTTTGAACTTTTTTATATAAAAATAATTAGATATTTATACGTTTTCAAGAAAATACAACTTACAAACAGGAATTTGTAAATTTAGTCGCACTTGAAGTCGGATTAAAATAGTGATGATAACAATAAGCCCGTGTGATATTCGTTACGTACTTATACTTTCATTTCCGTTGACATCATTTTCCCGTAAAAAAACTTAAAAAAACATGTTGACTGCAAAATATCTAGAAGAAGGGGAAACTTTCATTTAAAGAGTGAAACTGATAAACTTTTTTTTCACAGTTGTTGACCTAATTGTTAAACACTTGTTATTATGTTGTTTTGTTTTTGTTTTTTTTTCACAAGAAATATCTTTAGGCCACGATTTTTTAATATATTGGTTTACAAAACTGCCGACCCTAATTTCTTGGAAAGTGGAAAAAAAATAAAATCAGAAAATCGTCCTTTTTTTATATGTTTCATTTCCGACCACTCAGAAAAGGGACAAAAACAATAAAAAAAAAACAAGTCACTTCGAGTATGAATGCAAATAAAAGTGAGTAAATACGAATGCCATTCAACGATATAAAACACAAATAACCATTTAATTTTTAAAATAAATAATACCAGAAGAACAATGTCGTAAACATTGATCACTTTTGAGGTCATTGCCATTTTCAGAAAATGGGGTTACTACAGTACAGCTCCCGCGATGTGTACAAATTTTGTGCTTCCTCCGCGATCGCGGTTGACGCAAACCTCCAAAATCTGCGAAGTTTCTCCTTGAAAAACGCTCATAATCTCCGCGAATTAAGTTAACACACAATCTCCGAATTTTTAAGAGTTTTAGAGCATTACCGCGGAGATTCTCCGCGAATATGCAAATGTTTCATCACCAGAGTTTTGACAAATTATTTCCCATTTGAAGGTGTGAAAAATATAATCGTAAAATGTATACACTTGAAATGCTTTAATCAAGAACAGACAGTACGTAATGACAATAATGAAACTGTCATTGTATACTTTCGTTTTTGAATTTTTCGAAACGCTTGTTATTATAGCAAAACCGATCAATATTTTTTGCCAAGCACCTAGACGATACAGATGTCGCAGGAGAGTTCATGATTTCCCAAAAATAGGAAAGCAGTGTTGATTGTAAACCGGTCAATTCATTTTCTGAAAATATGATCAACTGTTTGGTGAAGCAATTGCTTTGAAACATCATTCTTTGTGTAAACAAATAGGAGCGTTCGTACACAATTGCATCAGAATTAGAGCCCATTTGTTCGAATTCTGAGTGTTTAAATTAGATGCATTAACTTTTCGCAGTTTGATTATCATTTAGAATTTATTTGCGAGTGGATTAACCCAAGCGCGGCACCGATTAAAAAAGTTGCAGAAATTAAAGTTAATTAACAAGCTGTCTGGTAGGTATGTAAATTTATTCATAATCGGCTGTTTCTTTTCTTCAAATACCCTCATTTCACGCATTCAGTATTAATGATTGAGTCGTACAAAACCAAACTTGTTCAGTGAACAAAGCCAACATTGTCTAAATAAAAAAAATCCAGATATATGTCAAAGATATTAAATATCTTATTCACCAAACATCACTAAAAAATCGGTTTTCACGGAAAAAGCATGGTACATTTCCCGCTCCAAAGAGCACATGGTGTCTGAAGCTTGTGAAGTGACCTAATGTGAAAACCATTTATGGAAAATTACTGTCGCTCAATGTTAAAGGTCATATCTTATATTTAGGAACCAATTAACGATTGAGACACAATATTGTATGCGTGTACAGATCATAGGTCATGAGACCAACATAATGATATCATGTATTTTTAAGTCATTTGTAAAAAACATTGTACTGGATAAAAATATAAAGCATCCTAAAACATGAAGGTAAAAAGAGTAAGTAAATATGAAATTTCACTAGAAAATAAACAATATAGTCAACAGAATGCATAAACAAATCGCGGAGATTCGCGGAGGATTGATTTCACAGTAAATTCCGTCAGTTTTCAGACAAAAAACGTCTCCGTGACGCCTCCACGATTTAGGAAGTTTCTCAAAGTTTATCCGCGATCTTCCTCCTTATGTCCGCAAAGTTAAAGAGAAAAATGTACATATCGGGGGAGCAGTATTGTACACTCCTCCCCTCTTGCATTCAGATATTTCGTTGGTGAAAAAGATACTAAATTTTTGTAATACATTTGACGAGTTAGCTTTATCTGTTTTAAAAGAATAAGGGTATAATTTTCTTGTATATGTCTTAATATCTGAAGAAATTAACACATGTTGTTTCAACTGAAAATGTTTTTTTTTTTTTTTTTTTTTTCGACCGCCCAACGGACCATTTTCTGAAAAAATTTTGTAAACCAATAAATAAAAAAGTCGTGGCCTTAGTGGTGTATTGTTACTACTGTACGACTGAAATTGTTAAACTGTCATATTTACAGTAGTAGACTCAAGTGAGCTAAAAATAGAACACATCATTGTGTCAAGGTTAAATTATGTTTTCAAAAATTGTCCATGTGTTTAAAATTTCTTTGAATCAACCTAACTTAAACAAATTGATAAAGGTCCAGCAAAGGAATAGTTCTATGAAATTACTTTGAAACTTAGCCAGGGGTGTCTTAGTAGAATTTTAACAAAATTATCCATACAGTCATATGGTAAAAACTCGCCGAAGTACAATTTTTTAACAGCCAACCTAGCTTCAAGGAATTTCATTAAACAAGAGGGCCATGATGGCCCTAAATCGCTCACCTTAGTCTCATTGCTCATGTTACAAATGGCAATGCACAGACCTAATCATTACACCCACAACCTTCAAACTTTATAGGGTAATTATATTAGAAAAACCCTATTGTTTTTGGGGTCTGTAGGTCAAAGGTCAAAGTCACTGGGACCTGTAGAGTAAAACTATTTCTGCTAAAATACTTGAGTAGCATTACACCCAGAGTCTTTAAACTTATTCCAAACTTAAACTTGCACCCATAAGAACCAATAACCATATTTGTAACATGAGCAATTAAAATTGCTTAAATGGCTCTGCTCCACTGTACAAAATGGAGGGCAGAGCTAAAAATAGATTTATATCAATATTTGACATCTCCTCACAATTTCATCAAGCTTTACAGAGGTATTCCTAATATTGCCCATTTCTAAAATTGCTCAAACCATTTTGCTTTATTTCACATACGGGCTACAAAAGCCAAAATTACAAAAAAAAATTCAAACAGTATCTCCTTAACTGCAATCATTTTCCACCAAATTTCACAGAAAAGTTCCTTATAAAGCCCTCTATTAAAATTGCTCAAATGGTTCCACTCAGTTGCACAAAATCGTGGCTATAGCTAAAAATAGATTTGCTTCATTTAACATCTCCTCATCTCCTCAAGCTGCTAGTTCAAAATGAGAGACATTGCTGATAACAAATTATCTCCCTTACTCAGATAACATCAGAGGTAATCCAAATTGCACTTTGGTCCTTTCAGTTGGAATCCTCTGACTTTATCCTTGTTTCCCTTTGTGATAGTCTTGACTTTCAGTTGTGAAAATTGTCACTTACATATTAGATAAAAGGTTAGGAATATAAAAAAAAAACTTTATGTGCTAACAAAACATATTTTTAAACTAAATGTTTAATCTGACTACTTTTGTTGCAAATAATAAGGTGTAATTATCACCATACCATAAAGGAAAACAGCGATGAAAGCAAAGGAATCCAAATGGAAGGACCAAGTTAATATTAGAGAGTATTCAGGGTAGATAATCCACTGATGTCCCCCATTGGCTTTGCCCCATGAGCTTTATAGATCTTTGAAAATCTTCAATTTAGAAGATGTAATATTACTTTTTACATTGACCTAGAGCCAGAGAACTCAAGTGAGTGATCCAGGGCCATCATGGCCCTCTTGTTGGAAGTTACAGCATGGAAAAATTGAACAATATCTATAATAGTTTTTAGGTAAGTGATAAAGAGCCATCATGTCCATCTTCTGACAAGATGAAAGATATGGTGCTGTGTGTAATGCTATACTATAAAACATTGCTTAATCCAGGTGACAGTCTGTGTCAGCCTAACTGTAAAGTACATTCTGTATAAACCATTTTATATCTTGATCATAAATTTATTAATAATTTCAGGGTGATCAAGCAAGGCAGTCTGCAAATGTGTTAGAGCTGATGAAAGAGTGGGGAAAAGATTTAAAGATAGATGGTGAGAGTAGTGCAATAAATGGGGAGGCTGAACAAGAAGAGTCTAAATCATTGAATACTGAGAACCATTCTTGTGAAACAAATAGCAGTGAAACATCCCTATCCACAGAAACCAAGAGAAAAGGTTCAGGTGGAAAGAAACCAGGATCAGGTGGAAAGGTAAAATATCTGCCTTATTTGGCATAAGAAGAAAAATAGTAAAATTAGTTTTACTGTTTAAGGAAACAGTGCTGGTTTTAGATATCTAACTGAACCGAAAAAAGATTATTTTTTCAGAACTAAGTCTAATTGAATAATTCGTACCCCCAATTATGTGATCAAGAGTGTGATATATACTCAAGGGATAAAGAAACGCAGGGTAAAGTGAAGATGGTAAGACGTAAGTAGGTAAGACGTTGAGTATAATGTTCAATATTTTCAAGTAAAAATGACGATTAATCCATACAGAACAAACAGCAAAATCAATGATTTGTATCTGGTTAGTGATTTAGGAGTGATTGAAGGGAATTGAAAGAAACCTGTGTAATCTGAAATCGAAATGGACTGATTGTGGGAACTGGCTAGTCAGGACCGGGTATGTGCCCCATTTGCCTCAGCCCTGATTCTCCTAGGCTTGGTGTTGAAACTGTTGTTGAACCTGTCTGTCTAGTTGGTCTCACAAATGCTCAATAGGGGATAAGTCAGGGCCCTGTGGTGGCCAATCCAGTAGGTGGATATTGTTGTTAGTGAGAAAGTCACGACAGATCCTTGCTATATGAGCCAAGCATTATCCTGCTGGAATGTAAGGTTTTTAGCTGCAATGATGGGACAACAGAGGATGTCATCTCTATACCTAGCAGCAGTAAAATTACCTGCTACCACAACCAGTGGTGATTTAACTCCATGTGAGATTTACTTACACCAAAACTGATCCATTCCCAAACCTTTCCTTCTCTACAGTGCAGCAGTTAGCAAAACGTTCTCCACGACGTCGGTATACATGACTGACCATCTGCTCAAAACAGGGAGAACCGGGACTCATCAGTAAGCAAGACCCACCTCCACTGCCTCAATGGGAATATTCTGGAGGTATGTGCCACCACCCAGGCCATACAATGCTGGCGATGAACAGCGGTAAAGGGCAAACCTATGTACGGGTGATGTGCCTGCAGACCAGCAATCGTTTCCTTACAGTTTTAGCATAGATAGGATCATTATGAGTACCTATGGTATAAAGGGCAGATTCAGTGGCAGTAATGTGACGATTGCACAAATGTGCCAGATGAATAAACCTGTCCTGACATGTGATGTCACGCGCGGACCCCCAGGCCTATTTCTGTCAGTGACCCGCCTTGTTTCTCTTAGACGGCTAACAAGACATTCTATAGTGCAAACATGGACACTGAAATCTCCGGCAACCTGTATTTGCCTTTGACCTTGGATAATCATCACAACAGCCTGACCCCTCTGAACTTCCATCAGCAGTGCCATTGTTTAATGCTAATCAGAAATAATCAAAATATCGGAAAATGATGTGTCTCTGTGAAGACTACCTAGTGGTATGACATGCTGTGTAACTCAGTGCCACAACACTGCAGTGCACAAATTTTTCCCGTTTAATGCTTTCCCCAGGAGACATTGTTATGCAATCCCGTTATGCGACATTCAGTACAGAGAGTTGCTTCACCCACTTTCATTGTTTTTGAATGTGTTCGCAAGATATTGCAAATAATGTCACCCTGCGTTTGTTTATGCCTTGAGTATATATCAATGGTTCATCATGTCACGGTCATGTTTCTACCGAATGCCCTGGGTTTGATACTCTATTTTGGTTTATGCAATTGTTTTGCAATATGATATTACTGTAGTTAAATCAAAATTGACCCTGCCCAAGAGGCAACATTATTTCACAAAGGCTTATAATAGGGAAAACTTGGAAAATCTTCTTTAAGATATTTGGTATGTACCATTGTCTAGTAGGTTTCTACCAAGTTTGTTCAAATCATGGCGCAGAATCAAAAATTGCCCTGCCCCAGGGGCCACATGATTTTACATAGGCTTATATAGGGAAAACTTCAAAAAATCTTCATGTCTGAAACCACAAGGCCTACGGCTAAGATGTTTGGCTTGTAGCTTTGTCTAGTGGACCACTACCATTTTATTCAAGTCATGGTCCCAGGGTAAACATTCAACCCACCCCAGGCAGGGTTCTCAATAAGTTTCAGCCCAGTAGGCCCAATAACCAATCTAGCAGGCGTGCTAGGGGGGTCAAATTTGGAAATTGAGCGCTTCATTTTCTGCATTTTGGGCTATATCTATACTATTCAAAGATTTGAAAGCCCATTTTGTGGCATATTTTAATGCAAACATGTGTTTAAAGTATCTATATTCCATGCAATATAGATACTTTAAACACATTTTATGCACTAAACATTTATAAAATAGACACTCATGAAAATGACTCAGCCTTTATCAACAATTACAAAGAATAACTTTTATAGCAACTGAAAGAAAAGTACCTGGGGTTCATAGTTTCAAACTTAAATGTTCCAGTCAACACTTAGACAAGTGTCATATAAATTATCAAAGTAAACAACAAGAGCCAGAGCTTACTTTTTTACAACAAGTTAGTCATTTTCCAAGGATATGTCATCACTTAATATCACAACTTAATATTATAAACTATCAAAGTCAAAACAATTATTTGTTTACCAGCCCAGCATCACCTAACACCTTTTTTTGAAAAATCATGACACTTTGAATAAACTCCTAGAGTCACTGAGTGGACCAAAGAAAAATCAAGTTTACATAATACACATAGTAATAATACTAACACACAGACTAAACCCTATCTCTCAGTCTCACTATTTTACAAGTTATTCATTGTCCAATAAATAATTGTCATAATAATTGTCATCATCACTCTCATACCCACTACTATCACTATCACTAACAACTTCTCCCTCTAGGAGAATCTCCTTCACAACAGTCTTTATCTCCTCCCTGCTAGGCTTGACTCCAGCAGCAACCTCTTCAGTCTGTACCACTTTATCTCCTCCCTGCTAGGGTTGACTCCAGCAGCAACCTCTTCAGTCTGTACCACTTTATCTCCTCCCTGCTAGGCTTGACTCCAGCAGCAACCTCTTCAGTCTGTACCACTTTATCTCCTCCCTGCTAGGGTTGACTCCAGCAGCAACCTCTTCAGTCTGTACCACTTTGCTCTTAGGTGCTTTCTTCTCAGCTGAGGGTTTTCCCAATTTCCTTCTAGGTTTCTTCTCAAGCCATCTTTTTACTGCCTCTTTGATCACTGGAGTGCATTCTTCAACAGCTGGACCATTGATGGCAACATGGGGAAGTCCCTCCAACATTTCACTACTGAGCCTGTGTCTCTGTCTTGTTTTTACTACTTTCAAGATGCTGCCTTCTCTCTCTGGCCATGCATTAGACACTGGTAACGATGCTGCTGTCTCTGCCAAAAACATCAGTTCTGGGTTGAAGTGGCGGAGCCCTGAATTTCGCAGCATCTGTAACAACAGCCATTCAGTTGCAGTGATGTTGGATGTTCCTGTCCTGACCTCTTCGGGCATTTTGGGGAGGAGGAAATCTTTCAAATGGTTTTTGAAACCATTCCACTGTGTTTACATCTTTTCTCTGTCAAAAGCACTTGCAAAGAAGTGGTTGCCCAAATGAGTAATTTGTTGGCTGCCAAAGGTCTTGAAATCCACCTCACCAGACTTTGGTAAAGCTGTTGAATCAAAGATGCTAAATGCTTCAACTGTTTCAGAGATGTCAGACAACCTTCTGTCTATGTTTTCAATTAAGCTGTCCACATAGTTGTTCAACAGATTCAATAGTTCCTTTGAGGTTTTGTCATTTGGCTTACTATCTGAACACTTGTCTGAAAATGAATCATTGTCCTGGGCCAGTTTAGTCAGTGGTGCCTCATCCTCCTTAATCTCATTGAGTTTGTCTTTACACTGGTTGACAGCAGGCTGAATTCCTGAGTAATTCAATGAGTCCTGCTGAAAGTGTCTTGATAGAGCTGACAGTACTGGCAGAATGGCATGTAGTATGTATATTGTGCCTAGGAACTTACAGCTACTGATCTTTTTCAGCAGTCCATGAGCAGCAGCACCCCTCTCCTTGAGTTGGGCCAAGTTTTGTAGAATGGCTTCAAAGTCCTGGCACACAGCACTGACTGCAGCATCAAAGTCTGCTTGCTTTCTTGAGCCTCTTTGCAACTTTGGCTTTCTGGTCATTTGGAAGATTAATCGACTTCAGCTGTAGTTGGATTTTCAGATATACAGCCGTTTTCTTAGGTGAATTCTTAGACAGCTGTCATAACTGACGAAGTAGAGTTTCCACAGTCTTGATATAAGACAGTTGGTCATTTGAGTCACTACATGATAGAGCGAGTCAGTGACACATGCAATGTATGTTTATCAGAGATGCATGATCTTGCTTCAAGAGAGCTGCTACCCCATTAACCTTCCCAGTCATCACTGTGGCTCTATCTGAGGCAAGTCCAGTTAGCTTAGATCCTGTCACATGCTTTATGTCCAGATCAAGCACAGCTTTGATTGATGCAGATTTGCACTTAAAGTTCTCTATAATGTTCCTACATGACAGGAACTATGTCTCAACTTTCATTGTTTCATTACAATAGAACTTGACAAAAGTCACTAGGTTTTCATTTACTGCTATGTCACTAATTTCAGCTGTAAGCAATCCATATGCCAAACTCTTGTTAACCTTCTCAACAAGGTCAGCTTTGATTGTCTCACCCATTGTTTGAAATATTTCTTGGCATGAATCTTCAGACTAGTGCTTGAAATACTCTAGCGTATAATCGTCAGAAACTGACTGGATGAAGTTAAGCAATGGTTGGAATTTCCTAATAGCTATAAGTTCTTTCATGAGAAAGTATGCAACTGAAAACGCTTTCTCAACATGCCTGTATTCAACTTCTGATTTCTTTACAAAATCCTGGTGAAAACAAGAGGTCTTCTGTACCAGGTCACTTGTTATGGCATTTGAATGCAAACTGCTAGCAGCATTGTTTTTCAGAGCATCATTCTTGAATCTTACACTTGGAGTGCCTGAAAATACCTCTTTGTTGTTTTAGTGTTTCATCATGTGTTTTTGCATACAATACAGTACATACCTTCTCCTTTGACATAAACTAGCCACCAGTTGTTTCTTTTAAGGAATGCAGGGTGATTGAACTTCTTAGGAAGAAGATGCTCACTTTCCTGTTTGCTTACTTTATTACAGTATTTTGCAGAACATGTATACACAGAATGCACTGTCTTTGATCCAAACATCTCTCTAATGTGATCTTTACACTCTTCAGCATTCCAACTGTGCCCTGAAAAAATAACTTCTAAATAACAAGCAATTTTGTCAGTATTTTATATTTTAAGCGTTTTCTACTATTCCTGGCAATTTAACCTGATAACTCAAATTATTGCACAAATCAAAGTTACTCTGCATTTGGGTTTTACCACAAAACCAATACAGTTTTTACTTTAAGATTTAATGCATACAAATCCTGTGACAGTATTTACTGTAACATTCTCAAGGGTTAGAACAGAATTATTATTTTAATTTTGCACACTTAACTAAAGGACAAAACTCTCAGTCAGTCAATTTGAACATGCAGGCCTGGCTTTTGAAATTTATGATTTTGTGGAAATTGAAATTTGCTATCACTTTGCGCTAGAAGATTGTTTACTGTCTTGATAAATTATTTTTGGCCTGATGACTATCAAACAAATTTCACTATGCCAGATCTTAATTGATTGTTCATTTTTATGCTCCCCGAAGAGCGAGCATATAGTTGCCGCTTTGTCCGTCCCATCCGTCCGTCCATTCGTTCGTCCGTCTGTCATAATTTTGTCCAGAGTATAACATAAAAACTATGAGAGATATCAAGACCAAACTTCATAGGTAGTTAGATCTCATTGATGAGCAGTGCAGTGCACAAGAACCATAATTCTTGCTTTATCAATTTTTGAGTTATTGCCTTTTGAAATTTCTCATACTTATTTTTTGTCCGGGGCATATCTCACAAAGTATAAGAGATATTAACATGAAACTTTATTGGTAGATAGATCTTATGAGGACAAGTGCAGCATGCAAGAATCGTAACTCTATTTTGGATAATTTAGGAGTTATTGCCCTTTGTTATTTTTCATACTTTAAAAAAATACATATTAAACAATAGCCCTTTTGGAATTGGCATTTATTCGGGGAGCATCCATCGGTTCTACCGATTTCTTGTTGGATCACTATTATCAAATTATTTGAAAATTTTTACTGTTTTATTTTATACAGTACTTACCATACCAAAATAGTCTTTCATTTTTCTATTTTTTTCCTCAAATTATTCAATACAATACAAGGAATTTTGATGAGACTTACAAAAGGCCAAGCCACGAACGAGTGGTGAAAGCAGTTTGTTCAAAATTTAAGAATTGCATAGCAACAGAATTTTTACTGGAATATGTTTAAGCCGTAAAACTCTTTGCATGCAAACAAGAACTCGCAACAGGGGGACCGAAAACAAAAAGCATCAATGCTGAAACTCACTACTGGCCGTGAAATATTTTAACAAATTCGACTGGCTGTCCAACTTTCTCTTTTTCATTTTGACAGGTCACGTTTTCACAAAATACTGGACCGCGTTTTACTTTTTCGCTAGGCAGAGCGATCAGATTATTGGAAAAATTTAACCAGTCTGCATTGCGTGATAACGCTGATATCCAAAGCATTCCGAAACAGAGGTTGCATTAAATAGCGCAAATAGGACAGAGTGCTGAAAAGTATCAAAATTTGCAAAAATACACACATGTACAATGAACAATTTTTTCACCTTTGGGAATTTCATCCGGCTGAAACATGATTTTAAACGGCCATTTTGGCTGGCGGCTGGCTCTTGTTGAGAACCCTGCCCAGGGCCCACATGATTTTATATAGGCTTATTTCGTGAAACTTTAAAAAACTTTCTTGTCTAAAACTTCTATGCCTTGGTGTTTTACATTGGAAATACAAGTTCACCTAGAGCTCTTCTAAAAATATTGTTCAAATCATGCCTCTGGGGTAATTAATGATTTCGCCCAGGGGTTAATTTGATTTAATAAAGGCTTTTACAGGGAAAACTTTAGAAATCTTCTTTTATGAAATCATAAGCTTAGATATTTTGCAAGGAGCTTTATCTAGTGGTCCAGTAACAAGATAATTCAAGTTATGTTTATGGGGTCAATATAAATCCCAACCCAGGGATCACCTTATTTTTTTAAAAGAATTGCATAAGAAAAACACTTCAAAAATCATCTTGTCAGTAACCACTGTTGTTAAGATATTTGATGTGTAACATGAATTAGAAGACCTCTTCCAAGTTTGTTGAAATCTTGGCCCTGGGTTCACCAAAGGTAGAAATAGACTTTTAGATATTTGATATATAGGCTCCTTGCATTAACCTCCGCCATTCACAAGGATCAAGGTGATCCAGGCTAAAAATAGATTTTTAGCTCACCTGAGCACAACGTGCTCATTTAGAGCTTTTGTGATTCCCCTGTGTCTGGCGTTCGTCGTCGTGCATCATCCCTCGTCAACAATTTCATAAAAACAACATCTCCTCTGAAACCAATGACTGCACATTAACCAAACTACACAGGAATGATCCTTGGGGGGTCCCCTTTCAAAGTTGTTCAGATGGTTCTGATCTGTTGCATAAGTAGGTCACAGGGCCAAAAAAGAAGTTTCAAAAATGCAAATTAAAAAAATCTTCTTATCAGAAAGTACAAGGCCAAGAGCTTTGATATTTGGTATATGACATCATCTATAGGTCCAATGTTGTTCAAATTATGCCCCTAGTGCCAAAATTGGCCCTGCCCCAGGGGGTCAGGTTTTCTTATATGTATATAGTAAAAACTTAAAAAACCTTCTCCTCTGAAATGACAAAGGCTAGAGATTTGATATTTTGTATATGATATCATCTATAGGTCCTCTACCAAAGTTGTTCAAATTATGCCCCTAGTCTCAAAATTGGCCCCACCCCAGGGGGTCATATGTTTTCCTTATATGTATATAGTAAAAACTTAAAAAATCTTCTCCTCTGAAATGACAAAGGCAAGAGCTTTGATATTTCATATATGATATCATCTATAGGTCCTCTACCAAAGTTGTTCAAATTATGCCCCTAGTCTCAAAATTGGCCCCGCCCCAGGGGGTCATAGATTTTCCTTATATGTATATAGTAAAAACTTAAAAAATCTTCTTCTCTGAAATGACAAAGGCTAGAGCTTTGATATTTGGTGTATGACATCATCTGTAGGTCCTCTATGAAAGTTGTTCAAATTATGCCCCTAGTGTCAAAATTGGCCTTGCCCCAGGGGGGGTCAGGTTTTCGTATATGTATATAGTAAAAACTTAAAAAATCTTCTCCTCTGAAACGACAAAGGCTAGAGATTTGATATTTGGTATATGATATCATCTATAGGTCCTCTACCAAAGTTCTTCAAATTTTGACCCTAGTCTCAAAATTGGCCCTGCCCCAGGGGGTCATAGGTTTTCCTTATATGTATATAGTAAAAACCTAAAAAATCTTCTTCTCTGAAATGACAAAGGCTAGAGCTTTGATATTTGGTGTATGACATCATCTATAGGTCCTCTTCGAAAGTTGTTCAAATTATGCCCCTAGTGCCAAAATTGGCCCCGCCCCAGGGTGGTCAGGTTTTCGTTTATGTGTATAGAAAAAACTTAAAAAATCTTCTCCTCTGAAATGACAAAGGCTAGAGATTTGAAATTTGGTATATGATATCATCTATAGGTCCTCTACCAAAGTTCTTCAAATTATTCCCCTAGTCTCAAAATTGGCCCCGCCCCAGGGGGTCATACATGTAGGTTTTCCTTATATGTTTATAGTAAAAACTTAAAAAATCTTCTCCTCTGAAATCACAAAGGTTAGAGCTTTGATATTTGGTGTATGACATCATCTATAGGTCCTTTATGAAAGTTTTTCAAATTATGCCCCTAGTGCCAAAATTGGCCCCGCCCCAGTGGGGTCAGGTTTCCTTATATGTATATAGTAAAAACTTAAAAAATCTTTTCCTCTGAAATGACAAAGGCAAGAGCTTTGATATTTGGTATATGACATCATTTATAGGTCCTCTACGAAAGTTGTGCAAATTGTGCCCCTAGTGTCAAAATTGGCCCCGTCCCAGGGGGTCATGGGTTTTCCATATATGTTAAAACTTAAAAAATCTTCTCCTCTGAAATGACAAAGCCTTAAGCTTAATTATTTGGCATGAAATATTGTCTAGTGAACATGTTCCAAGTTTGTACAAATTGTATCTGGGGTAAAAATTGGGCCTGCCCGGGTGTCATAGATATTCATTATTTGCATATATTAAAATCTTATAAGAAAATTATCCTTTGAAGCTTCAAAGGCTAGAGCTTAGATTTACAAGAAATAATGATAGCTTCCACACAAATAACAGTCTGTCCTCAGGTGAGCGCTTTGGGGCCAATGGCCCCCCTTGTTGTACTTGTCAGAGCCTTTATTTATTGACTGATAATTTACATACTTATTTGGTATATACACACCTTGCATAAACCTCTGCGATTAAATTTGGTTAAGGGCACTGAGGCTTGAAATAGATTTTTCTACTTTACCTCATAGAGTCTTCATTTATTGACCAATAACTTAGATATTTGGTATGTAGTTTCCTCACATTTACCTCCTCCTTTAGGTTGGGTTTGAGGTAAATGGGTCAAGGTCAAAGTCAGCAAGGGTTTTTAGCTCACCTGAGCACAAAGTGCTCAAGGGGGAACTTTTTGGGATCATTGATTGTCCGGCATGCGTCAGCTTGTGTTGTGTGTCATAAACAATTGGACTTGAACAACTTCTCCTCCTATGCAGCTAAGCCAAATTTGACGAAACATGTCTGGGATATTCCTTGCATAAAGCTCTACCAAAGTGGTTCAAAGAATAAAATTTCATCAAGAACTCTAGTTGCCATGGCAACAGAAAAGGAAAACTTTAATAATCTTCTTGTCTGAAACCATAAAAAGCCGTCAGCCTTAAGATTTGGTATGTAGCATTGTCTAGTGGACCTCTACCAAGTTTGTTCAAATTATACCCCTGGGGTCAAATTTGGCCTTGCCCAGGGGGTCAGTTGATTTTACATGGGCTTATATAGGGAATCTTAAAAAAAATATTCTTGTCTGAAACCACAAAGCCTAGAACTTAGATATTGTGAATGGAGCATCAGCTAGGGGTCTTCTACCAATTTTATTCAAATTATGCTCCCCTGAGTGAAAATTGGCCCTACCCTGGGGGTCATTTGAATTTATATAGATTTATATAGGGAGACTTTTAAAAAGCTTCTGATGTTTGCTCAACAGCAGACCCAAAGGCAAAATATTCAGGTGAGTGATCTAGGGCCATGATGGTCCACTTGTTATAGATGTCTTTCTTTCATAAAGCCTTTATTTATTGACCAATATTTTAGATATTTGATTTACAGGCACCTGCCATGAACCTTTACCTTTCACTGTGGTCAAGATCACCAAGGTTTAAAATAGATTTTTTTTCTTTTTGTTATGGAGACTTCATTTATTGACTGATGTCTTTGATACATGGTATCATGCACGGACCTCAACTACTGGAAGGGGTTTTAGGTTAATAGGGTCAAGGGTAAAGATCATAATGTTATACTTGCAGCTGATTCAGTTTCAACGGAAGTTTCATAAAACATTTGTAAACAATATATATCTTTCTATCCCCCGCCAATGGAATCAGGAAGGGGATATTATTTTGACACTGTCCATCCATTCTTCCATCCGTCCATCCTTCCATCTGAATTCCGTTTTCGCGCTTTGTCTTGGCAACTACTGACTGGAATTCATTGAAACCCTGTGGAAACTTTCAGTACCAAAAGGAGATGTGCATATCCTTGGCATATTATGGTTGAACTCTTCAACACAGATTTATGGCTCTTAGTTATGCAGTATGTATACAGAGTAACATTCGTTTCTGCGCTATCTCTCAACAGCTTCTTACTGGATTTCAACTAAACTTCATGGGAACTATTAATACCAAAAATTGATAAAAGGGCCATCATGGCCCTCTTGTTTTTACAAAACTTTTAAAGAAGAAAAAACTTATTTGCAGAAGCCATAGTACCTTGGTTGAACAATATCTTAGATATTTGATATGTAAGTAACTTGCGAGGACTTCTACCCCCGGGTCATGTTTGAGGTCATTTGGGTCAAGGTCACTAAGGCTAAAAATAGATTTTTCTACTTTTCATCATAAAGCCTTAATATATTGACTGATATTTTAAATATTTTGTTAATAAACATCCTGCATGAATCTCTACCATTAACTGGAGTGAAGATCACATAAGCAAAAAATATATATTTTTCTCCTTTTCATCAGGAAGCCTTTATTTATTGACTTGTATTTTAGTTATTTTGTATATAGATACCTTGCATGAATTTTTACTATAAAGAGGGGTGAGAATCATCATGCTACTTTACCTCATAGATCCTTCATTTATTGTGTCACCTGCTACAAAATAGCCGCAAGATATAGGGATCACTTCTCCCTCATCTGTCTGTCCGTTCGTCAGTCTGTCGGTCCCAAAACTTGTCCGGTCTACTCCACAGAAACTACAGGTGCGATTTCATCCAAACTTTACAGGAATGATCAGTACCAAGTCTAGTTATGCATATCGAGGCATTTTCCAGTCCAATGATTTTTATGCCCCCACTCTGGGGTGCATTAAGATTTGCCCTTGTCAGTCCCAAAAAGTTGTGTCGCCTGTAGCTCCAAAAGCACTGGAGCTAGAGTCAAGAAACTTTATAGGAATGTTGATCAGCATGTGAAGTTGTGCACCTGGGGTTTCCTGTATAGATTTATTTGGAACTGTTAGAGTTATGGCCCCTTACTTAGTCAAAAATAGTAATTTTCAACTTGTGTGGCCTGTACCTGCAAAAGAGCTGCACCTACATTCAAGAACCTTTTCAGGAATGTTGATCAGCATATAAAGTTGTGCACCTGGGGTTTCCCGTATAGATTTATTCGGAATTGTTAGAGTTATGGCCCCTTATATACTCAAAATTTGTAATTTTCAACTTGTGTTGCCTGAACATGCAAAAGCGCTGCACCTACAGTCAAGAAACTTTACAGGAATGTTGATCAGCATGTAAAGTTATGCACCTGGGATTTCCCGTATAAATTTATTCCGAATTGTTAGAGTTATGGCCCCTTACATACTCAAATTTGCAATTTTCAAGTTGTGTCGCCTTTTACTGCAAAAGGGTTGCATCCTCGAACATAACAGACTTTATTAATGATCTGACACATGTTGCAGACCAAACTTTGCCAGATGTACTGCTTGGAGATTTCATCTTAGCTTTTAATTCTACAAATTATACAAGACTGTCACAGAAAGTGAATAACTATTTCCAGTGTGTGCAGCTCCCAACTCACAGAGGTAGTTCTACACTTGACCTTGTCTACATACAGAATAATATTCTACAACCCAGATTATCCTGCTTGTCAACCTACTTCTCAGACCACAGCATTGTTGCCCTACAGTTTGATACCTAAAAAATGTCCTTTGTGAGTTTAACGCTGTTCCAATGGTCAGATTGCAGACTCAGTTTGATTGAGCATGTTCATGGACAGTAATGGAAAATGCAAGTTACTGTCCACGCTCGTTAGCACCAGCTTAAGCAGAATTCAACATTTAAGTATGGAAATGGTGAAATTTTGTTTCAACAATTGCTTAAAATTGTTTGCTATTTAGATGACAATGGACATTTTATAAACAGCCTGACTTACAGAACATATAACTTAGGAACTTAGTACAAATTAGACATGAAAACACCTGTTTACCATCTGCAAACTCCAAGAATGTCCAACTATACATACAGAATTGTGAAGGATAGTATTCATTCATTGGTCACAGTCTTGCAGACAGTATTTTGAGTCTTCACACCACAACAGGTTTCTTATAGTTGTCATTTTGTTAAACCAATCTTATTAATGATTCAGCGTGTATCTCGTGGCCATATTGCTAGCTATATGAGTAGCTAGGTTGAGTGGGGGCATCTGTGTCCTATGGACACATTTCTAGTTATTTTTAAAGTTTGTCCGGACTACTTCTTTTATACTACTAATGCAATTTGTATGAAATTTTACAGGATTGATCAGTACCTCAAGTACAAGTGTGCATTTCTAATGGATTTTTTGGTTGAATGATTTTTGGCTGAGTTATGGCCCTTGAATGAAAAAAGGCGTTTAGGCCAAATAATGAATTTTGTGTTGCAGGCTTCACAGTAGTTGCAACATGCTAAAAAGTAGCCATGACAAATAGGGAACAATGATTTTTGTCAGAGTTATGGCCCTTTAATGATTTTTATTTTTAAAGTTTGTCCGGACCACTTCTCTTATACTACTAAAGCAATTTAAATGAAATGTTACAGGATTGTTCTGTACTTCAAGTACTTGCGCATATCTTACAGGTTTTAGATATTTGGTATGATGGTTTTTGCTTGGACCTCTACCCTTAGGTGGGGTCTGAGGTCACTATGTCTAGGTCAGTGAGGCTAAAAAATTGTTTTTTTTTTTAGCTCACCTGAGCATATGCACCCTGTTTCCGGCATCTGTTGTCAGTCACCCATCCTCCTTCGTCAATATTTTATGTTCTCCTTCATTGCACAAAAGGGCTTCAAAAGCTAAATATAGAAAAAATTCAAACAACATCTCCTTATCAGCGAGGTAATTTTCAACCAAATTTCACTGAAATGTTCCTTACATAGCCCTCCAATAAAATTGCTCAGATTATTCAGTGTCATTGAACAAAATGGCCATCAGAGCTAAAAATAGATTTTCTTCAAATAACATCTCATCCAAAACCACTTGACCATTTTAAACTAAATTTGCTAGAATGTTCCTTATATTGCTCTTTTCTATAATTGATCCATCCGTTCTGCTCCATTGCATAAAAGGGCTGCAAAAGTTAAAAACTGATACAGCATCTCTTCCTCAATGGCAAGGTAATGTACCATCAAATTTCACAGAAATGTTACTTGCATAGCCCTCTAATAAAATTGCTCAGGTTATTTAGCGTCCTTAAAAAAAATGGCCACAAGAGCTAAAAATAGATTTTCATCAATATTTGGCTTAAAATGACATCTCCTCCACAACTAACAGGCCATTTTAAACGAAACTTGACTGAAATGTTTCTCCTTATATTTCCCTTTTCTGAAATTGCTCCAACTGTTCTGCTTCATTGCACATACAGTACGCGCCAGGAGGAACTCACAATTTCCACTTTATTTCACGGACGCGGAAAAAAAAAAATCTGCCGCGCATCGAGGAAAAAAACGGATTTCCTCGATGTCTCGACATCACGAAATATCTTGGCGATATATGACGACCAGCGCGAAAATAATAAGGGTCATAACTCACCTGGATAAGCTGAACATTTAATGAAATGACCGTAATGAAACTGTGCATTTTACGTCTGCCAATTATGTGACATTTGGTAAAATTAAAACCAAATTTCTAATACATTTGCTGTGTAGTTTATGTGTACTTCCGTCGTAGAAAACGCTCGTTATTGTAAAGCAAAATCAATCAATAATTTTGTCAAGCGCATGGACGATACAGATGTCGCAGTAGGGTTTACATTTTGTATGTTTTCTTTAAATATAGGAAAGCAGTTTTAACACGTGTAAATCGGAAACCAGTCAATGTATTTTCTGAAAATAGTGTCAGCTTTTCCGAGAAGCAATTACTTTCAATTTTGAATTGTCATTCCTTCCGTTAACAAATACGAGCATTCGTAAACAAATGCATCAGAATGAGAGTTTTGTACATTTAAATGATATTTTAAAGCGTAAAATTCGCCGAAATGCGTGTAATCAGGAACTTTGTGAGCCTTGATACGTCAAATCTTACCTGTGAAAAAGTTCGCGGAATCATTAAGCCTGCCGCGATATTTGGTGACCATGTCCGCGGCGGTGATCCTCGAAATGTGGTGGACATGGTCGCGTTTTAAGGAATGGGTAGTCCGCGACGTCACCTCAAGGAAAACGAGAGTTCCTCCTGGCACGTACTGTAAGGGCTGCAAAAGCTAAAAATAAAATTTTTTAGACAGCATCTCCTCCTAAATGGCTTGGTAATTTTCCACCAAATTTCACAGAAATGTTCCTTACATAGCCCTCTAGTAAAACTGCTAAAAAAGTCTACATCATTGAACAAAATGGCTGCCAGAGCTAAAAATTGATTTTCATCAGTTATGAATTCAAAATGGTATCATTTTAAACTAAATTTGACTGAAGTTTTTTTTTTTAATATTGCCCTTTTCTAAAATTGCTCCAGCTGTTCTGCTCCATTGCACATAAGGCCTGCCAAAGATAAAAAAAAAAAAAATGAAACGGCATCTCCTCTTTAACGGCAAGATGGATTTCCACCAAATTTCACAGAAATGTGCCTTACATAGCCCTCTGTTAAAATTGCTAAAAAGGTTCAGGTGCATTGAACAAAATGAGCTAAAAATAGATTTTCATCAATATTTTGCTTCAAATGACAAAAGATCAGAAGCTCTTATCTCAAAACTGCCTATGTCCCATGGGTTTGTATTTGGAAATCTTCAAAAAATGTAATATTGGATCTGATGTTTGCTTAACAGCAGACCCTCCGCCAAAGTACTCAGGTGAGCAATCCAAGGCCATCATGGCCCTCTTGTTTACTTTCTGTCAACAAGCCTTTATTAATTGACTGATATTTTAGATATTTCATATAATAACACCTTGTAACACTGAGGTCAGCGTCACTGAGGCTAAAAAAAAAATTTTCTACGTTAACTCAGAGCCTTCATGTATTGACAAATTTCTTAGATATTTAGTATTTAGGTTCCTTCAGTAGACCTCTGCTTGGTTTTGAGGTCACTGGGGTCAAGTTCAAGGTCACTAAGCTAAAAATGGACTTTTCTACTTTTCATCATAAAGCCTTTATTTATTGATTGATACTTAAAATATTTGGTTTATAGGCACCTCCCATGAACCGCTACCATTCTTTGGGGTTAGTGTCACCAAGGCTAAAAATAGATTTATCTACTTTTCATTTTGGAGCCTTCATTTATTGAATGATATCATAGATATTTGGTTTACAAGGTACCTTGCATGGATCTCAGAAGTTAGGGGTTGAGGTTATTTATGTCAAGGTCACAGAGGTTAAAGATGGACTTTCCCGTCTTAAGTCATAGTGTTGCGTGCTGGTTTTTCAATTCAATTTCAACCAAACTTTCTCAAGACATTCATAAACAAAAGTTTCTCCTTTCTTTCCTCAACCAGTCTGATCCCATCATAAGTTATGGCCCCTGATCAATGGGACTCAGGAGGCTGGCCCTGTCAGTAGCGGTGACACTATAATAAACAAGCACTTCACTTTAACTTTTTACAAGAGCCATGTTACACATAGTTAAGGACCAAGTTTTTCCCGCCGGGAAGAAGTTACCTGAAGGTTGTACTTCCAAAAACTAAATGTTATAATGTGCATATTCAGTTTGAAGAAAATCCCTCAAAAATAGGCAAGGTAGAGTTATTGTTCTTGACACTGCACCTCCTACCAATGTGCTATGTCAGTGTATTAAGTTTGAATAAAATCCCTCAAGTACTTTTGGAGTTATGCTCTGGATTTATTATTTCAAGTTAATCTGATAAAGGGGAATAACTCTAAAAGTAGGCAAGTAGAGTTATTGTTCTTGTGCACTGTACTTCCTACAAATGTGTTATGTCAGTGCATTAAGTTTGAAGTATATCCTTCAAGAACTTTTGGAGTTATGCTCTAATCTAAACTTTTAAAGTAAATCTGATAAAAGGGAATAACTCTTAAAGTAGGCAAGGTAGAGTTATTGTTTTTGCACAAAATTGTACTTTTGGAATTATGCTAAGGACCAAGTTTTTCAAGTAAATCTGATAAAGAGGAATAACTCTAAAAGTAGGCAAGTTAGAGTTATTGTTTTTGCATACTGCACTTCCTACCAATGTGCTCTGTCAGTATTTTAAGTTTGAAGTAAATCCCTCAAGTACTTTTGGAGTTATGCTTTGGACAAAGTTTTTCAAGTAAATCTGATCAAGGGGAATAACTCCTAACATTAAAGGTAAAGTTATTGTTCTTGCACACTGCACTTCCTACCAATGTGCTACATTAGTGTATTAAATTTGAAGAAAATCGCTCAGGTACTTTTGGAATTATGCTCGGAAATTTTTTTTCAAGTAAATCTGAAAAAAGGGAATAACTCTAAAAGTAGGCAAGGTAGGGCTTATACTAAGACACCTCTATTAGTGTACTCATTTACTTCCCAATTCCTTATGCTTGTGCCAGGTTGACAGGCAGTCAGTTATCATTCCTTAACTAGCTGGCATCTCACCAACTGGCCACATCAGAACAAACCCCTGACAGGACTCGAATCTTCAAATTCTTGCTTCATAGTTGGATGCCTTAACCACTAGGCCACGGAGATGGTCTTATATGTAAAAAGTAAAAACTTCTCTGAAACCTCAAGGGATAGTAGAGCCCAGATATTTGGTGTGAACATTCTCTAATGGACCTCTACAAACATCATTCAAATTATGGCCCTGGGGTCAAAATTGACCTCACTCTGGGGGTCATGGGTTTTCCTAAGTAAAACCTTCAAAAATCTTCTCTGAACTCCAAGGCCTAGAGGTAAGATATTTTGAGGTCCAAAAATTGTGTCCAATGATCTTTAAAGCTTAGATATTCTGTATGTTGCATTGTCTAGTGGACCTCTACCAAGTTTGTTCAAATAATGTCCCTGGGCTCAAAATTTTCCCCACCCCAGGGACCCAATTTGTGTAAAATATTTAATATTTGAAAATCTTTCTTGACAAGTAAGGAACTGTTAGCAATAGACCCCAGATATTTTGCATCGAGCATCACCTAGAGATTCTGTATTAAGATTGTTCAAATAATGAGGTCATGAATGGCCTTGTACATGGGACTCGCTTGATTTTACAAAGGTTTACATAGAAAAAACTAAACAAGAATTTCTTGTCTGAAACAGTATATCTTAGAGTTTAGATATTTTGTATATGGATAAGTACCAAGCTTGTTCAAATTTTGTCCCTGGGGTGAAAATCAACCCTGCCCGAGGGTTATTTTTGTATAAAATATAACATCCTCAAATATATTTAATCCAAAACCTGTTACATTGTATTTTGCTTCTATTGTTTGCTCAGCAGCACACCCACAGCCAAATTACTAAGGTGAATGACCCAGGCCCATCATGGCCCTCACATTCTCCTTTTAAGCTCACCTGAGCACTATTGGGATCATTGATTATCTGGCGTGCTTCAGTGTGCATCATCAATAATTTGACTTGAACGAATTCTCCTTCTATACCGCTAAGCCAACTTTAATGAAACATGCCTGGGATATTCCTTGCATGAAGCTCTACCAAAGTTGTTCAAAGAATTGAATTCCATACAGAACTCTAGTTGCTATGGCAACAAAAAGGAAAACCTTTGAAAATCTTCGTTTCTGAAACCACAAGGCCCTGAGCCTTAAGATTCGGTATGTAGCATTTTCTAGTGGATCTCTACCAAATTTGTTCAAATTATACCTCTGGGGTCAAATTTGGCCCCACCCTTGGGGTCAATTGATTTTACATAGGCTTATATAGGGAAAACTTTGAAAATCTTCGTGTCTGAAACCACAAGGCCTGAGCTTTAAGATTTGGTATGTAGCATTGTCTAGTGGACCTCTACTAAGTTTGCTCAAATTATATCCCTAGAGTCAAATTTGGCCCTGCCCAGGGGTCAATTGATTTTACATGGGCTTATATAGGGAAAACTTTGAAAATCTTCTTGTCTGAAACCACAGGGGCCTGAGCCTTAAGATTTGGTATGTAGCAATGTTTAATGGACCTCTATCAAATAAGTTCAAGTTATGCCCCTGGGATCAAATTTGGCCCTGCCCAGGGGTCCATTGATTTTACATAGGCTTATATAGGCAAATTTAAAAAAACTTCTTATCTGAAACCACAAAGCCTAGAACTTAGATATTGTTAATGGAGCATCAGCTAGAGGTCTTCAACCATGTTTGTTCAAATTATGCTCCCTGGAGTGAAAATTGGCTCTACCCTGGGGGTCACTTGAATTCATATAGATTTATATATAGGGATAATCTTAAAAAACCTTCTGATGTTTGCTCATCAGCAGACCCAAAGGCAAAGTATTCAGGTCAGCGATCTAGGGCATCATAGCCCTCTTGTTGTCATTTTTCATTAATTCTCAAAAAGCAGTGAAACAGTGGCATTGGAGGATTTTGATAGCATTTAACATGCATCATGTCCTCATTAATATGTACATTAATGCCAAGTTTCTTTAAAATCTAAGAGGCAAGTTATGTGATATGGTTCTTGAAAGAAATTTTCCTGTACAAGATGTCTATCTGAAGATAAAAATGGGCCATTACTCCACAGCACATAGGTTGATTTTGATGGTATTTCACATGCTTCATGCCTTCATCCATGAATACGTTCATGCCAAGTTTTATTAAAATATGACCAAGCAGTTCTAAGAAATGGACCAAGATAGAAATTTCCTTATAAAAAATGTCTTGTTTTAGCTGACCTGAGCACAAAGTGCTCTAGGGTGTGCTTTTGTGATCATTTATTGGGGTCAATTACTTTTACATAGGCTTATTTGGGGAAAACCTTAAAAAATCTTCTTGTCTGAAACTACAAAGCTTAGAGCTTTGATATTTTTAATGGAGAATTAGCTAGAGGTCTTGTACGAAGTTTGTTCAGATTATGCCCCTCGGGTTAAAATTGTCCTTTTCCCTGGGGTCTAGGTCTCTTGATTATGCCCCCAACAAAAATGAGGAGTATATAGTTTTGCAAACGGTCAGTCAGTCGGTCAGTAGACACTTTTGTTTCCTGTGTCTAGGAAACCCTTGGACCAACCTTCCTCAGACTTGATGTATAGGTTGGTCATGACCAGTAGATGACCACTATAGTATTTTTCAGATCACCAAGTCAAAGGTCAAGGTCACAGTGACCTTGAATAGCAAAACAGTTTCTGATCAGTAATTATAGAACCCTTGGTCCCAGGTTTAGAGTGTTTTTAGGTCATGACTAGTAGATGACCCCTGTAATTTTTCAGGTCACCAGGTCTAAGGTCAAGGTCACTCTGACCCTGAAGAACAAAACAGTTTCTGATTAATTATTATAGAACCCTTGGTCTCAGTTCTCCAGACTTAATGTGTAGGTTGTTATGACCAGTAGATTGCACCTATAGTTTTTCATGTCACCAGAACAAAGGTCAAGGTCACAGTGATCTTGAAGAGCAAAACGGTTTCCAATCATTAACTCTAGAACCCTTGGTCCCATATTCTTCGAACTTAGTGTGTTGGTTGGTCATGAGTAATAGATGACGCTGTAGTTTTTCATATCAAAGGTCAAGGTAACAGTGACCTTCAAAAGCAAAGCGGTTTCTGATCAATTACTATACAAGGCTTGGTCCCAGTTTCTTCATACTTTGTGTGTAGGTTGGTCATGACTAGTAGATGACCTGTAAAATTTTTCAGGTCAAAGGTCAAGGTCACAGTAACCATGTATAGCAAAATGGTTTCCTATCAATAACTATAGAACTCTTGCTTCAAAATAGTTCAGACTTAGTGTGTAGGTTGTTCATGACTAGTAGATGAACCATAAGTTTTTCAGGGCACTACGTCAGAGGTCAAGGTCAAGGTCAGAATGACCTTGAAGAGCAAAATGGTTTCCAATCAATAACTCTAAAACCCATGGGCTCAGGTTCTTTGAACTTGGTGTGTACTTTGGTCATGACTAGTAGATGACCCCTATGGTTTTCAGGTCACCAGATGAAAGATCAAGGTCACAGTGACCTTGAAAAGCAAAATGGTTTCTGATCAAATACTATAGTACGCTTGGACCCAGCCCCTCAAAACTTAATAGGTAGGTTGATCATGACAATTAGATGACCCCTGTCATTTTAGCTCGACTTTTTCCGAAGAAAAAATGGAGTTATTGCCATAGTCATGGTGCCATTGCCGTTCCTGTCCGAAAACTTTAACATTGATCATAATTTTTTTATTCCTTAATGGATTGTCTTCTTACTTCAACATAACAACCCTTTGGACAAGACTTTCAAGTAGACCAGACTAAACTTGACCTTGATTCATAAATGACCTTCACCTTCAAGGTCAAAATATTGAATTTTGCTCTAATTGGCCATAACTTTATTATTAATATGTGGGTTGTCTTCATACTTGGACACAACAAATCTTTGGACAAACCTTGAAGTCGACCAGACTTTCTTGACCTTTACTCATAAATGACCTTCACCTTCAAGGTCAAAATATTGACTTTTGCTATAATTGGCCATAACTTAATTATTAATTGGTTGATTGTGTTCATACTTGGACACAACAACCTTTTGGACAAGATCTTCAAGTGGAATAGACTGAACCTGACCTTGACTCATAAATGACCTTCACCTTCAAGTTCAAATTATTGAATTTTGCTAAAATGGGCCATAACATTATTGTTTATTGTTGGATTTTATTTATACTTGGACAAAATTACACTTTTGACAAAACGGAAATGTAGAATAACTCAGATATGACCTTGACTTAAAAATGACCTAGACCATCAAGGTCAGATGATTGAATTTTGCTTAAATTGTCATAACTTTCATGTTTATTTATGGATTTGATTCATATTTGGACAAAACAACTCTTATGACAAATCCCACATTATGATTATTTCAAGTTTGACCTTGATCTTTAAATGACCTTGACAGTCAAGGTCAAATTATTTAATTTGAATTAAAACTGGCCATAACTTTGTTATTTTTGGTTTGAATTTAATCAAACTTTGACAAAAGAACACTTATGGCAAAGACGACATGATAAATTATTCAAGTGTGACCTTAACTTTAAAATGACCATGACCTTCAAGGTCAAATGATTGAATCTGCTTAAATTGTCATAACTTTGTTGTTTATGATTGGATTTGATTCAAATTTGGACAAAACAACAATTATGACAAAGCGGACATGTTAAATAACTCAGGTATCACCATAACCTTAAAATGACCTTGACCGTCTAGGTCAGATGATTGAATTTTGCTTAAATTGTCATAACTTTCTCATTTATTTATGGATTTGATTCATACTTGGACAAAACAACACTTAAGACAAATCCGACATTTTGATTAATCCCATTCAGCAAAGCAGGGAGGGGATTATAGGAATGGCCTCCGTCTGTCAGTCCATCTGTCCGTTCGTAACACTTTCTTATCAGCTCGATAACTTTTTAACTGCTGAAAATTTTTTGAAATAATTTGGCACAATTGATCACCATTATGAGACGATGTGCAGAGCACAATTATTGGGTTGCTACCCCCAAGGTCAAGGTCATACATAAAGGTCAAGTATTAAAAAGTCTTCATTTCGTTTCCACTCCATAACTTTTAAACCGCTAAAAATTTTTTGAAATAACTTGGCACAAGTGATCACCATTATGAGGCGATGTGCAGAGCACAATAATTGGGTTGCTACCCCCAAGGTCAAATATCCACATTTCACATCTACTCTATAACTTGGCTTACGAAAAGTTTTTTAATTACTTTGCACAAATGATCACCACTATGACATGATGTGCAGAACCCAAATTCCAGGTTGCTACCCCCAAGGTCAAGCTTAAATGTTCTCCAAAACTTTTTGACCTTATGGAAGATTTTAAATAACTTGGCTCAAATAATTACTATCATGAGACTATGTGCTTATAATATGCATGGCACAACATCAAGGTCATGGTTGGTTAAAGGTCAAGAAGTACATATTCATGTCTGCGGCAGAAGGGGATTTAGCTGTCCTTCAGACTGCCTTGTTCTTTCAAGTTTGACCTTGACCTTTAAATGACCTTGACATTTAAGGTCAAGTTATTGAATTTTGCTTAAATTGGCCATAACATGACCTTACCTTAATATGACCTTGACAGTCAAGGTCAAATTATTATATTGTAATAATTTTATCAATTTACAGATCTAATTCAGACCTGGACAAAACAACACTTATGACAAAACTTACAGGTTGAATAATACAAGTATGACCTTGACCTTAAAATGATCTTGATCAAAGTCAAGTTATTTTATTTGGATTTGATTCATACTTGGACTAAATGACACTTATGACAAAATCTACATGTTAAATTATTCAGGTACAGTACACGCAGCGCGGACTTTGACATTGTTAACATTGTCGCGGGGGCCGGTATCGTCTCCGGGTGGCCAGTCGCGGTGGACTGAACACCCGAAATTTCGGGTGTCCGCTAAAATGACCACCGCGACAACCGCCGAGGGGTATGATCACCGCGTGTCGCGGTGACCGAACGCTGCGCGTCCCTGCGATGTTCTGACTTGGAGATTACTGCATTTAAACATACTCAGCGTACAGTACACGTACGTGGTTTTCTTTTTACTCATTCTTATTTTACTTACATGTATTTTGTGGCTATTCAGTTGGTCAAATTAAAACCAAATTCCAAGTACATATGCGGTGTAGGTTTATTGTGTACTTCCGTTTTTGTAAATTTTGAAAAACGCTTGTTACTATATAGCAAAATCGATCAATAATTTTTGCCAAGCGCCTAGACGATACAGATGTCGAAAGAAGTTAAACACGTGTTGACCTAAAAACACCGACAATTCATTTTCTGAAAATATGATCAGCTGTTTCCGGAAGCAACTGCTTTGAATGGTCATTCTTTGCGTAAACAAAAAGGAGCGTACATAAATGCATCATAATTAGAGTGGATTTGTTCGAATTTTGACAGTTTAAATTAGATCTATTAACTTTTCGCAGTTTGATGATCGTTAGTAATTTATTTGCGTGTAATTTATTTGCGAGTGGATAAACGCAAGCGCGGCACCGATTGAAGATTTTAAAATATATTAATTGCAGCAATTAAAGTTAACAAGATGGATGTAGGTGTGTAAATCTATTCATAATCGGCTGTGTTACCCTCAATCATACAACCAAACATCGAAAGTCAACAAACAGAAGTTTAACCGGATGGGGTATTAAAAAGAAAAAGAAACAACTTCAACTGGTAATAATTACGTGTTTTTGTAACACGTCTGAAAAAAAAATAGGGGAAGTAAAATTGTGTTGCGACTTTGTTTTTTCGGACACCCCAAACCCCCGCGACCCGACGCCGCGACATGGCGCGGTATTGAACACCACGGATGGCCGCGCTGACCCCCGCGTTTTATACGAATGAACACTCGACGCGGTGGTCATTTTGGTCTTCAACGCGGACAGTAAAATCGCGGGGACGGGTGTTCGTTGTCAAAGTCCGCGCTGCATGTACTGTAGGACATTGGAATTAAAATGACTGTCAAGGTCAAATTTGAATTTTGCTAAAATAGCCAAATTTTTGTTATTTCTGGATGGATTTGATCTATACTCGGACAAAACAACACTGAGAATAAAACAAACGTGTTGACCAATTCAAGTATTAGCTTGACCTTTAAATGACATTGACATTGCTTAACTTTGCTATATCGTTATTAATGGAGTGTCTTCATGCTTGGACATAACTACCTTTTAGACAATACCTCCAAACAAGGTTAAACTGAACTTGACCTTGACATTTAAGGTCAAATTTCTGAATTTTGCTAAATTTGGCCGTAACTATGTTATGTGTGGATGAATTTGATAATTGAATTTCCAAATGATGTTTCATTTGAAATCCCTTCACCACAATGTGCTTCCTTTGATGTGTTTGCCTTTAGGAATAGAAAAAAGTCGAGTGTGGTTCCTGCTTGCGGTGGCTCTTGTTAGGGTTATTATGTCAAAGGCCAAGGTCACAGTAACCTTGAAAAGCAAAACAGTTTCTGCTAAATATCTATAGAATCCCTACACCAAGTTTGTTCAAATTATATCCCTTGGTTCAGAATTAGCCTCCTCCCAGGGGTCCTATTAATTCAAAATATTTAATCTTTAAAAAATCTTCTTGTGAGAAACCATAAAATTTAGACCCAAGATTTTTTGCATGGAGCATTAACTGGAGGGCCTCTACTAAGATTACTCAAATAATGCCCCTTGGGTCATTAATAGCCTCGCTCCAAGAGTCACTTGATTTTACATAGGCTTATATAGGGATAAATTTTTTAAAATCGTCTTGTCAGAAACCACAAGGCCTAGAGCTTAAATATTTTGCATTGAGCACAAGCCAGAGATCCTCTACCAGTTTTGTTCAAAATATACTCCTATGTCAAAATTGGCCCTTCCCAAGAGATGTGTTTATTTTACATAGGCTTATATAGGGAAACCCTAAAAAAAATCTGTCTGAAACCTCAAGCTCTAGCACTAGATATTTGGTGTGGAGCATTAGCTAGAGGTCCACTATCAAGTTTGTTCAAATTATGCCCCTTTTGTCAAAATTAGCTCTATTTGGTAAAGGTGAGGTGGTGGAAGGGGGTGGGGGGGGGGGAGAAAAAGGGCGGAGAGGGGGGTCACTGGATTCAACATAGACTTATATGAGAAAACCTCAAAAAGTTATCCTGTGTCTGAAACCACAAAGCCAAGGGCTAAGATGTTTTGCATGGAGCATCAGCATCAGATGTCTTCTACCAAGATTGTTCAAATTAAGAGCCTAGGGTCTTAAATGACCTGGCTCTGGGGTCATTTGATTTTATACAGGCTTATAAAGGGAAGACTTGTCTGAAACCACAAGGCTTAGAACTGAGATACTTTGTTTAGAGCATCAGGTAGATGTCCTTTACAAAAATTTTCAAATTATGCCCCTTGGCTCTTCATTGGGGGTAACTTGAATTCATATAAATTTATAATAGGGAGAACCTTAAAGAAAGCTTCTTATGTTTGCTCAACAGCAGACCCAAAGCCAGAGTATTCAGGTGAACTTTCCAGGGTTATCATGGCCCTCTTGTTAAATAACAAAGGGTAATAACTGAATAATGCACAGGTGGATTTGGATGGGATTTGATGTGCATCATTTCTGTATTAATGTATACCAGTTCTAAGATAATTATGGATCCGGACCAAAATTTTCCTTTAGAAAAATGCCTATTTTTAAGTAACTTAGAACCATAAGTCAATAACATAGTGGATTTGGATGGAATTTGATATGCCTCATTTCCTTATTAATATATACATTCATACCAAGTTTCATGACAATTTAAACAACTTCAGTAGACTCCACTTATAATGATATCGTTTGTAACAATATACCGCTTATAACGATGCTGTTTTGGCAGTCTGGACTCAAGCTTCTTTGTTCTAAAAGCTTACACTCCACATGTAACAATATCAGATGTTGCAATATTTCGGATGTAACAATGCATTTTTCTGGTCCCAAGTGCAAAATTTTCCCTTTTAGTGAGATATTTAGAGGCGGGAAAGATGTTAATGACTAAATGATTTAGAGTAATCGCTCAAATTATCGGTCAAACAATTTCACGTAAACATTTGAACACTATTGAACATTATAAGGTAGATTTTAAAATAACTTGGCATTAATGTGTGGCACAATTAGACAACATGTCGTGCGCAAGACCTGGGTCTCTAGCTCAGAGGTCAAGATCACACTTAGGCTTCAAAGGTCATTTTTGAGATAATGCAGTGATGGTCGTGTCCGGTCTGTATCTTTGTCATTCACAATTGGATTTTAAAATAACTTGGCATAAATGTGTGTCACATTATGACGACGTGTAATGCTGCAAGAGCTGGGTCTCTAGCTCAAAGGTCAAGGTCACACTTAGGCTTCAAAGGTCATTTTTGAGATAATGCAGTGATGGTAGTGTCCAGTCTTTATCTTTGTCATTCACGATTGGATTTTAAAATAACTTGTCATAAATGTGTGTCACATTATGACGACATGTCGTGTGCAAGACCTGGATCTGTAGTTCAAAGGTCAAGGTCACACTTAGGCTTCAAATATCATTTTTTCATGATAATGCAGTGATGGTCATGTCGGGTCTGTTTCTTTGTCATTTATGGATAGATTTTAAAATAATTTGGCATAAATTTGTTGCACATTATGACGACCTGTCTTGTATAAGACCCAGGTCTGTACCTCAAAGGTCAAGGTCACAGTTGGGCTTCAAAACCTCAGTCTCATTATAATGCAGTATGCAGTAATGGTTTTCTCTAATAATATTGCACCTTATTTAAAAGTTTACTGATTAAATTTTTGATAATTATATCTCCCCCTCTGGGGAGTTTTTGCCTTGTCCGTTTGTCCTTCTGTCCGTCTGTCACACTTCGTTTCCACTCAATAATTGGACTATTGCTTGACTCAGAGCCTTCAAATTTAATGGGGTAATTGCCCTTATTGAGTAGAAGAACCCTATTGATTTTGGGGTCAGTAGCTCAAAGGTCAAGGTCACAGGGACCCAAAGAGTAAACCGTTTCCTTTCAATAACTGGAGTTCTATTTCACCCAGAGCCGTCAAACTTCATACGGTGATTGCCCTTATTGATTATAAGAACCCTATTGATTTTGGGGTCAGTAGGTCAAAGGTCAAGGTCACAGGGGCCTGAAGAGTGTAAACCGTTTCCACTCAATAACTGGAGTTCTATTTTACGAAGAGCCTTCAAGCTTCATACAGTGATTGCCCTTATTGAGTAAAAGAACCCTATCGATTTTGGGGTCAGTAGGTCAAAGGTCAAGGTCACAGGGGCTCGAAGAGTGAAAACTGTTTCTGCTCAATAACTGGAGTTTTATTTCACCCAGAGCCTTCAAACTTCATACAGTGATTGCCCTTATTGAGTAAAAAAACCCTATTGATTTTGGGGTCAGTAGGTCAAAGGTCAAGGTCACAGGGGCTCAAAGAGTGAAAACTGTTTCTGCTCAATAACTGGAGTTTTATTTCATCCAGAGCCTTCAAATTTCATAGGTTGATTGCCCTTCTTGAGTAGAAGAACCCTATTGATTCTGGGGTCAGTAGGTCAAAGGTCAAGGTCACTGCTGGAAGGACACTTCTCGACCATATATATGTTAAAAACATGGACTGCATTGAAGCTGGTGTTACTCCAATACATTACAGCTACCATGGAGTAACATGCTGTCTTCCACACTGCTGTTGATACAAACAGTTCCACTGTGATGTCAGGTGATGTCAACCATGCCTAGAGTAAGGTGTGAAACTACCATAACCATACATATGTTAATATATGTATATATATATATATATATATATATATATATATATATATATATATAATGTTCTTTATACCATTATAAATGACAAAGGCTTCTGTTTCAGAAAGGTGATATCTCTTCCTTGGCCTTCCTTCCATTGGGTGCAGGGGGAGACATGCGTTTTTCACAAAAAACATCTAGTAATATGTCAGAATGACAAATCTTTTACAGTAATTATTTTATTTCATACATAAAATAAAATCCCATATCCTTGACTAAGACATCTTCATTTCAGAAAAGGTTAACCTTAATAGACATGGAGAATGCAGAATATATTGTACAAATATTATGTTATTAAAGACTTTGTGTCTACTAATATCTTATTTAAGTGCCAGTGCTTAAACCTAAAGTCCTTGCATTTGCATAGGCCACTAGATGAGATGTACTGAGGTCAAGTTTACTCTTTCGACTTCAAATGCCTTCTATCTAAAAATTGGGTGTTGGGGGCATATGTCTGTTTTCAACGTCAGCTCTTGTTCTCTGTGGTTATCAATTTAATAACTTCTAATGTAAATTTTGTGTAATATTTAACATGTATACAGTTGCATAAACTTGCATGAATATATCCAATAAATCTGATTAGGAATCTGTATCATATGCTTAGCCTTTATTGTGCATGTGCATGTGCACTTTGCCCATTATCTTCTCCCAGTATTGTAACCTCTCAGATGTAATGATATCCAGATATAACAATATAAATTTGTCGGTCCCCCAAATATCGATATGGATCTGGACAGAAATTTTCCTTTAAAATATCTATTTTTAAGTAACAAAGAGCCATAACTTGGTAATGTTCTAGTGGATTTGGAGGGCTTTTGATGAGAATCATTTCTTAATAGGTAATTATATACAACTATGCCATGTTTCATTACAATCTAATCAACCACCTCCGATTTTATCAGCGGGGGATAAAAAAGATCATTCTAGTTTATCTTAAAAGCCTTGTCTACAAAACCACATTCTTACAGGATAAGATAACATTTGTGATTAATTATCACAGAAAATGATTAGACTTATTAATTGACTTTGTTCCAGGTTTGAGTTTTGATATGTTGTATTTTACAGAATTCATCAAGGTCAGGTCAGAATCGGTCATCAACAGGAAACATTGTACGCACAAGTGCTGCATCATCATCTTTGAAGACAAACTGGAACACCAAATCCTCAGGAGCAAAGTCACCATCGCTGAGAAATACAACCACTCCATCGGGAATGACTACCTCTCAGCCGCGTCCAAATACGCAGAATGCTACTAGAACAGTGGCAGCAAATAATCATAGAAGTACCCCAGCTGTGTCAAAGACAAATGCTCCACGACAGACCACAAAAAGTAATCCAGCAAAAAAATTATGAACAGATTTTGCCAGTAATTTATTTATAAATTTTTAGATAAAGAAAAAACAATTAAATGGAAACATTTGCAACCACACACTGTAACAGTATACTTGACTTCAACGCACTGAAGTTAATGTTGGGAAAGGAACAAGACTTGCATTTTGTAATTGGTTAGTCCCACTAGAAAACAGCATACAAAAATTTCTCTGGCAACAGATTCATTGCTGTATGTTGTATCCAACATTGGAATACATTACACTTTACTAATGGGTGGCCAAAAATAAGCATGTGCTAATTACTGACTCATTTTTACAAACTGCTTCCAAGCAGAAAATGAAGTGTGTTCATTAGTGACGTCCAACATTTAAAACTGTGATGAAAATTTTGTATATCCATTGTAAAACCATGTATATTTTATTTTCCTACATTGTTTTCTTTACATTTTTAAGTAGTTGGTGAAAAGTGTCTTGTAGTTGATACTTGAAATTGTGTGTAAGTTAACTGTTGCTCAAGATTAAATGTCACTCTCTGAGATAAGAAGACAAATTTCTTGAAGAATGATCATGTGTAAAGTTATCTATATCAGTTATTTACAAAGCAGCAACAAGACAAAGCAGTATTTGAAAGAAAAAACAAACAAACAAAAAACAAAAACAATTTTGACATTTAAGTTAAATTCTTTTATATTGAATAGAAAGGAAAAAAATCTCGATGTTGTAAAAGTCAGTTGTACAGGTATATTACTCATGATGAAAATATCTTTGAGTATTGCTTATGTGTTATGATTGACAGTAACAACCAGGTCTGTTTACCCTGAGATACAGTAGAATGACTGTGGTGAACCATAACTTTTCTTTAATTGACCAACAAGATGGCTATATACTGCACAATAAGTTAAGCATGTTTTTTGTGTGAAAAAAGCCCACTAATTTATCTATTTATATTGCCACACATGGAAGGAAGAACTTATTTGGCCATTTACGAGGTATGTCCGTAAAGTTTGTGGACACCCATAGAAAAATCAAATGAGATGCAAAATACATGTAACAAATTTATGTTATCCTAAATAAAAAAATTCTGATACTGCATTTGTGAAAAATGGTAATGCTGCTATTAAAATTTATTTTTTCTGGGCCTTTTCTCACACATATCCATCATTACTGGGGGCAGATGCTGACATCTCCATGACATTATGAACTAACATTAGGTTTATATCATGGCAGGTGCTACCTAATAAAATTCCAAGAACTGGTGCCCTTCAAGGCATTACTGTGACAAGAACTTCTTGGAGGCTGTCACCCTAGTTATTTTAGTCTCTTCTGTCAAGATTCGTGGAATCAATTTAGCACAAACTTTGTTCATTTTCAGCCTGTCCTTCAGAAAAACATCAATGATAGTCCTTTCAACACCTACTCTGTCAGATAATTCCTGTATTCTGTCTGATAATTCCCGTATTCTGACTCTACGATCCTCTTCTAAGGCCACATTCACCAATTCCACCAAGCCCTCATTAATAATGTCTGGCCTTCCAGATCGATAATAGTCTTCAGTTGATTTTCATCCCTCGGAGAATCTTCTGTGCCATTTATAAGCCAGTGAACAGCATACAGCAGACTTTTCTGTAGTTTCTGGTAACATTTTTATGATATCTGCAGGCAATTTTTACATTGGAAGCACATAATTTAATGATTGTTCACTGTTCTGTGACTAAAATTTCTGCCATTTCAGGGTGCTCGTGAAATTCTGCACATAGACTTTCAATCGTTGTGACATTAATGTTTAAACTTTCTTGAAATGACATTGACATCATACTTATCCCTGTGTTAAAATTTAAAAAAGGTTTGACAACTTGGTGCCATGCAATAAACTGCTTAAGAAAATTTGAGCGATGCATTTTTAAACGTTTTTTTGGATGGTCCCATGTGTCAAACCCATAACTCCAAAAGTCATCAATAAATCGCTTATTTCTTACACAATTCCTTCATTACTTTTATTTCTAATGCTAAACATATAGAAGCAAGTAACAGACAAATAAGAATTTATGAAATTGCTCTAGCTTTCTTATAGTAAGTTTTGTTGACAAACTTTAGGGACATACATCGTAGGATATATATTCACTGGATACTTATACACTTGTTATCCCCGGCTGTAGGTGAAGGGTTATAATTTTGGCATTTTGCATCCCTACATCAGTCTGTCCAGAGTCACACTCAGAAGTGGTTTGGAATTTTTAGATAAATTTTGTTGCTATGTTAACTATAATAGAAAAATGGGGCTCTGCAAGTATCTCTCACATAGTCCTAGGAGCACCAGAGTTTGCCTGTGTTTCTAGAGCTATATCTTGGAAACTGTTAGCACTTTTTCAATAAATTTTTTTCAGCATTGTGTGCTAATACACTCACAAGTTCTGTCAGGCTCTTCAATGTTCAGCTCCAGTTAAAATTTAAGAAAATGAAGAATTGTCCTTAGCCATACTCAGTAATGTACTTCAGTGTTAAAACCATCTCTTATTATACTATTATTAGTTTTTATTTTGCTGTTTTGTCTGTTGTTGATCCATCCCTCCATTTGTCATCAACAATTATCTTCAAACAACATCTCAACCTATATTTGTGGACCAAATGCAGTTTAACATAACAGGAATATTTGTAAGGTCCCCTTTCAAGTTTTTGTAAGGTCCCCTTTCAAGTTTTATTAAAAAAATAGAATTCCATGCAGAACTGTGGTTACCATGGCAACTGAAAGGAAAAACTTAAAAAATCTTGTCTGAAACCACAAGGCCTAGAGCTATAGAATCTCAATCATATAATGGACCTCTACCAAAATCATGTAAATCTTATCTCTTGGGTCAGAACTGACCCCACCCCAGGGGTCACTTGATTTTACATATACATAATTATAGGGGAAAATCTTTAAAAATCTTGTAATTAGAAACCAAGTTTTAATCATGGCCACAAGGGTCACATGGTTTTACATTGAGTTATATAGGAAATAGGGGGGAAAAATCTTGTTAGAAAGTGAAATGAAGCTTAGATATTTATGATATAGCATTGCCTAGCTAAGTAGATGGGTTTTAGAAGAACTTGGACCTCACACGGGTATCCACCCCCTACCCTCTGGGTACCCCCTATGCACACCAATTCTTTTCATTTAAATTGGTTGGGCTAGGGAGAATACTTAACTTTCATCAACCTTTGTCCTTGAACTTCATGTGACTTTGATCTTTGCTTTGACCTACTGACCTACTTCTTTGTTTTTTGATGCTACATAATGCAGACTTTTTGTGTAATTTTAAATGCAGATTTCAACTTTGACATTGGCTGACCTTGATCTTGACCTGCTTACTTGTTTTAAAAGCTACATCAATGAAATATAATTAAATGTATAATTTTGCATGCAGACTTCACCTTTGACCTTAGCTGATCTTGACCTAATGACCTACTTCCTTCGGGGGCATGAAGTTTTTTAACTGTCCGTCCATCTGCCATTCCATATGAAAACTATAAATTTGCCCATTATTTCTTTATTGTTACTTAAACACAATACTATTTTGGATAAGATTTTCACTCTGACATATATTTGTTTGACACTGACCCCTTATTGACCTTATTCCAAAGGTCCAAATTGGCAAAAAACTTTAACATTTCCGATGACTTCCTTATAAGCTTGACTATTCAAAGAATAAGTAGGGCTATTGCACTTGTACCAGTGTCAGCAGTGGTTAAATGTTTTTTTTAATTGTAATCTTTTATTCATTATCAAAGGTATTTAACTAAATCTTAAAATACAAGTGTAATAGCTTCATTATTAAATAAGGGATTCAGTTAAAACTAAAAGTACTTGCATATAGTGACAAGGCCATGCTGTGGGACAGGGGTTATAACTCTGCTAGGAATATTTACAGAATTATTAACTTAGAAATTTTGTCATTTAGATTTTGGTTTTATGTAATGAGTGTAACACTTAACTTGCCTTTGCATATAGAGTGAATTTAAAAAATAAGGTACATTATGGGATTTGACTACATGAATTCCTTTCCCGACATAGAATTACAGCCAAGAGTTAAGCCTTTTTTAAAGACATTCTCAGATTCAACTATCAAAACACTGAGAGTAGTTGAGCGTGCCGTGATCAGACTGCTGTTGTTAGTAAATTGATTTACTTAAATTTTTGAACACAAAACTACTTTGGACAAGACCTTCTCACTGACATATATTTGTATGACCTTGACCCCTGAATGCCCTTGACTTTGAAAGTCCAATTGTCAAAAAACTTTAACATTGCCCATAACTTCCTTATTAGAAAATTGATTTCACTTCATAGTTAATCACAGCACCCCTTTGGACAAGTCTGTCCCACTGACAAATATTTATATGACTTTTGCCTTGAAGGTCCAATTGTCAAAAATACTCAATATTAGCCATAATCCGCTTTTAATAAAGAGATTTAAAAATTCATGTTTTTGCACACAACAACCGTTTGGGAGAAATCTTCCTTATGCATTTTTCTTGACCTTGATCACTACATGACCTAGACCTTGAGGTGAAATTGTCAAAAAAATTTCTTTTGAAGGATCTGCAATTTATCTTCATCTGGTAGCCTATATTTATTTTTACCTCGACCCCTTAATGACCTTGACTTTGAGGTTAAATTGTCAAAAGAAAAAGTTCTTTTGAAGGATCTACAATTTATCTTTATCTGGTCCTTAGCTCAAAGATCAAAGTACCATTTTTTGGGCATTGTCTTCTTACTGTGACAGTTCTTGTTTTAGAAGCTGCATGAAAGTTTAACTTAAATTTTACATGCAGACTTCAACTTTTACTTTGGCTGACTTTGACCTACTGACCTACTTCCTTGTTTTTGGAGCTATGTCATTGAAATTTTGACTATTTGTATAAGTTTAGTTTCTGTTTTGAAGGTACTTCCGTGACATTTGTACCATATGTACAGTGTTGAAAGCAGATTTAATTACTGACAATTGCTGACATTTTGATATGTTTCAGTGCAATTCAGGTGAGCAATATAGGGCCATCATGGCACCCTTTACTCTTCTTTCTCCAATTACTGCAGAGTGCATGGGTTTGGTTTAAAGATATTTTTTGATATCAAAAGAATATTTTAACCCTATGCCATTTGACACATGCCTTAGGTGGCAGAAAAGATTGTCAGTATCTGAATTTATATTTTTTTGTTGATGGGATTTTTGGTTTCAAAGGGAGACAACAGATACTGTGTATAATACCGCCAATCAAGTTGCTGCCACATATCAATGTCAGTTACAAATGGCTATATGAATTACACAAAATGCTAGGAAAGTGCATTTTAAATGGGTTTGTCAATTTAATGGCGACAAACACAAGGCAGGATGTGTACATTTTCAAAAAGTAAGATTTAGGAAAAATTGATCTTCATTTTCTGTATGAACCATAGTGTAGTTATTGTCTGCGTGTGCATCACTTAGTTAGTCCTGGACCATAACTCCAAAGTGTTTGCATTGATTTAGTTGTTACTTGGTAGGATTATAAGTAAAAATAAAGAAATGATGCATGTCAATTGCTGTCATAATTTACGAACTTATAGCTGAGTCATGTCCCATTGATACAAATGAAGGCAGTATGTCCATCTGAAGTGATGCCTCTCTAACCATTTGATGGAATTTGGTGACAATCAGTGCAAATCTGTATCATTATTACGGGAGGATATAGGCAAAAGTTTGTTTTAATCAGATTAGTAACATAAGAATTACGGCCTTCAATTAATTTACTATACAAAATATAACGCATAATAATAGAGTAATATAGGGAAAGCTTAGTCATTTATGTCAGCACAGATAGGTGTCATCAGCATAGGATAGTGCTGGCACACAGTTTGTTCCAGTAAGATCAGTGACAGCAGAGTTATGACCCTTAATTAAAATATTAACTCAGCATGTATACTTGTAAAGGGAAAACTTGAAATAAAAAGTCTTCTTACTATTTGTAGAGCATAAAAAGTTTCCAAAGTTGTTCAAGCAGTTCAGTTCTATGTAGAACACTGGTTGCTATGGAAACCAAAGTTGGAAAAAAAATTGAAAGTGAAAAATGAAAAAAAAAGAACAAGAAAAAAAAACTTTTAAAAAGCCTCTTATCTGAAACCATAAAGCTTACTGGGTTGATATTTGTTATGTGGAATCCACTTGAGTCAGGTATCAAGATATAAAAAAATAATGCTTCATCTCAAAAACAATGAAGCCTTGGACTTAGCTATTTGGAAAGTGGCTCAGTGCAGTTGCCCTTTTAAAGGATTATTTAAATTGTGTCCCTGGGATTAGAAATGACCTGGCTATGGTAGTCCCAAGTTTTATATAGACTTATAAGAAAAGCAGAAAACAAAATTGTTTAAAAGTCTTTCAAACCACATGGCTTATGGCTTAGATGTTAAAGAGGGATAAAGATTTTACATTCTGAGATGAAACAGGCAGAAAGTTCTGACCAGACAAGTGATACTTAAATTGAGGCCCTTGGATTATTTCTTAAAACAGTATAATTGGGTAAGGCATATCTACTCATAAAGAAAAAAAAAACAGGATCTTCTTCTTGTAGGCTGTGCTTGGAGCATTAAAACTGACCAGAAGTGTTCATCAGAGGTTTATAGTTTTTGTGCTGTCTGTCTGTCCTTCTGTCTGTCTATCTGGTCCCATAACAAATGAAATTTGACACAATTCTGTGTTGTACATTCGTCCAAATATTTCAATATGTAGGATTTAGAGTAATTGCCTTCTGACTCAACAACCATTGTCACATTTGACAACTGCTGAGCCTAAGTATAAAGGTATCTTAACATGATATATTTCATGATCCAAGTTTCATGCTCATATACTGTGAAATCATTTAAATTCGCTGGGATGAAATTTCGCACAATCGGCAAAAAAAAGTACGTTCGCGCGGTCCTAAATTCGCACATTTTCAATTTCAGATTCATTTTTTTTTTTTTCCAGCATAAAAAGCAGATGACAGCTGCTTGACGCTGGATCACCACCGACGCGTGTATACGTGTCACGTACCGCGGTCTGCTTTTGAATATACTAACTGACAGGTCCAACTGTTAACTGACATGAATTGACACAGGTTAAGTGTGCACAGATTAAAAGATCGATACCGACAGGTCTTTTGTATCCGGTCCCTAATAAATTATGCTAAAAACATTGCCGCTTGAGAAAATTACTTTTACTAATAATTATCAGTAAACACTTCAGACAAGCGTTCAACAATTCAAGGAAAAGCAAACAAAACATACTTAAAAAGAAAACAAAATAAGTTTCATTTTAATTTTGCTAGATATTTAGAATTTGCCAAAACATCCGATTATTCAAGTTATATTGGCTAAAAACAACAATTAATGGTTAATAGTGAGTGGAAAAATATATGCAGGTATTTCGGACAGGATCAAGATTCGGATAACGTAAATGTTTTATTAGTTTAATAAAAGCCCGGTCTTAAATTCGCGCATTGTTCCTAGCGCGAAATACACGAAAATTCGTCCTACGCGAACAAAAATGATTTCACAGTACAAAAGTTTTATATAGCTTGGAGTTGTTGTTTTTTTTTCATCAAAATCATGCATTTGTATTAAAAAAAAGAGTTGTTTTCAAACTCACATATCCCAAAAGTAATGAGCACTTTACAGAGGGGGATATAAATTCAAAGAATTTACTTGTTACAAACAGTAACATTGTTCATTGACTATAGTCAACACATTAAAGAGGCCACATTTTTTATCATTTATTAATGAAACTCGCTCAGAATTTTCGCCTTGATAATATCTCGAATGAGTTCAAAACAGGGTTATGTTCCTACCTGCCATAATTTTTCTGGCCATTTCCAGGATTTTGATAACTTATTTAGGATCAGAAAGCAAAGGAAAATCTTTTATTACTCTACAAGCCACATTTAAAAATGAGATATTATAGTTTTTTGTCAAACTGTTAGTCTTGATGATTTCTAGATTGAGTTTAAGTATGGGTTGTCTGAGGGCAAAAAGTAGCTGACTGGCTTAAAGGGGCTGGCCTCCAGATGACAAAAAAAAGAAAGTTTTCTTGTATTATAAATTTCTTGTAATATTCATGACTAATGCTTAAAAACTAACTAACTGACAAAAAATAAGTCAGATAATCACATTATAAATTGATTTTTTTCCTACCATAGTGCTATACCATAACACGACTGTATAACTTTATTGTATAAGATTTAAAGTAAATAAAGATATTTAGACATGCAGCGATAGTGGTGACAGTAAATGCGTTGGTAAAATTTTGTTAACATGAGGGTCCAGAGTTCAAATCAGGCTGAAGCGAATATATTTTTTTGGGTTCTATTTTGACTTTTATAATCAGTTTTGAAGTAAAATATCATGTTGTTATAATCTCACGGCATCTAGATATATTTAATTTATTAAAAAATATTTTTATATCCAGTCTGGAGTACAGCCTCTTTAAATCCAAGGAAAGTCTTATTAATGCCCTGGGAGCTACATGTAAAGTCAGTCTTTTCTTTACTTTGCCCAATTTTTTAAAGACCTTTCTTTATTATTTTAATGATGCTTATTCTGATAATTACTTAAAACTGTTCAACATTATTTATATGCTTGATATTAAAAACAGTAGGTAGATGCTGTGATAGAAAGTACAGTGTTTAAGAATCACAATTCTCCTGGCCATGTTAATTAAATGTCTCCTTTTCTAGCTCACCTGAGCACAACATGCATGCTTCTGATGGAGACATAAATGTATTGTTTTTATGCCTTGTACATGGGTGTCTGTTTGTCTGTCTGTCTTTCACATTTCGTTTCCTTTCAATAACTTGAGTACCAGTTGACCCAAAGCATTCAAACTTCACAGGGTTATTGCCCTTATTGAGTACAAAAAATCCTTTTTGTGTTTTGGGTCTGTAGGTCAAAGGTCAAGGTCAGAAGGCCCCCTAGAGTGAAAACCATTTCCACTCAATAACAAGATCACCATTTCGCCCAAAGCCTCCAAACTTCATAGGCTGATTGCTTTTACTTAATAGAAGAACCATGTTGTTTTTTCGGGGCTAGTATATCAAAGGTCAGGGTCACAGGGACCTGTAGAGTAAAAACTATTTCTGCAGAGTAACTGTAGTACCATTACACCCAGAGCCTTCAAACTTAATTGTATTAGAAGAACCCTATTGTTTTTAGCGTCCATAGGTCAAAGGTTAAGTTCACAGGGACCTGTAGAGTGAAAATTTCTGCTCAGTAACTGGAGTACCATTTTACCCAGAGCCTTCAAACTTCATAGGATGATTGTCTTTACTCAGTAAAAGAACCCAATCATTTTTAGGGTCAGTAGGTCAAAAGTCAAGGTCACAGGGACCTGTAGAGTGAAAACTATTTCTTCTCAGTAACTGGATTATCATTACACCAAGAACCTTCAAACTTCATAGGGTAATTATATTAGAAGAACCCTATTGTTTTTGGGGTCTGTAGGTCAAAGTCACTGAGGTCTGTAGAGTAAAACTATTTCTGCTAAAAATATTGAGTACCATTACAACCAGAGTCTTCAAACTTATTGCAAAGCTTTTCAAACTTGCACCTATAAATACCAATAACGATATTTGTAACATGAGCAATGAGACTCAGGTGAGCAATTTAGGGCCATCATGGCCCTCTTGTTATGAAATCTTCTTGTCATAAACTGCAAAACTGAGACTTCTGAAATTTACTGTGTGACATTATCTAGTGGTACTGTATCAAGCTTTTCAAGTTGCATCACTCAGGTGAAAATTGAACTCGAGCTAATGGATCATGTTTTATATAGGAAATAAGACTGGGACTTCTAAAATTCGATTTGAAGCATTGCTTAGTGGGCCTTTACCAATATTGTTCAAATATTGCTCCTTGTTTTGTTTCTTTATACTTTTGATGATGAATACATTACATGGCACTTGTCTTTCTTAGCAGTTGTACTCTGATGAGTGCTTTAGGGCCATCATGGACCTCTGTATTTTCTATTGAGGATGAATGGAATATTAAGCATTGGCTTAAGGGGTGAAAAGCTGCTGTTCAATTTTTATATCAGAATTTTTTTAATTTTTATGACCCCTTCGTATAGTAATTGAATTGTACATCTGTACATTTGCCTGTACTGTAAACCTGTTTCGGCAAGTTGGTATATCTAAAGTTCTACTTGTACCAATGGCTTCATACCAATACAAAGGCCATTATTCTGACAAAATAACTGTGACATCCATTTTTCCCCAGTTATTTCCCTTTTAGCACTTTGAAAATAGGTATTGTTTATCTATTTTTGCAAGTTAGATAAATTTGTACTAGTACTAATAGCTTCATACCTTTTTAACACTTCTACTATCAAGTACGAAAGGTTATGACAGTGTCAAGTTGTGTCAACCATTTTTCTACAGTAATCTTCCCTTCCTGAACTTAGTAAATAGGTAAACCTTTTTGTTTGCAAGGTGGATATTTTTCAGCTTCTTCAAGTAGCAGGCAGTTTATAGTATAGGTGGTCATGACAGCATTATGTTACATTATGTGTCAACCAATTTTATGTAATTACCCCCTTTTCTGAATTTAGAGAATAGGTTATCCTTTTTCTGCAAGTTGATTTTTTTCACCTTCTACAAATGGCACTGACACTTTATTAATTAATGACCAGTACAAAATCCCAAATTAGTTTATAACATGTGTTAACAATAGGAGTCTGGCTGTGCCATGATCTTAAGAGAATGCTTCTGGGGGAATGTGTGTTTACCAAACACAGAATCTTGTTTTACTTTAGGGTTTGATAAATATCGAAGTTCCATTTAAACAGCAAGTAAAATTATCACATTCCCTTCTGTACTATTGCATACATGTGAGCTCTCCCGATTCTGGCGGTAGACTACCGATTTTGGGCAATCAAAATCCCTCTCCCGCTCGGGGCTTACATTCTACCGACTTTTTTCGTAACATCCCAAAAAAAAGAAAAAAATACAAACACCTGAGTGATGTTGATGAATTTAAGCAATATTTTGACTGGTTTACCCATAATGCTACGTGTACCACGCTGCTGTATTGGAGAATGAGACCCAGTCTAATTACACCTTGATCTTAGTATTGGAAAGTTTTATTGTCTGTATATTGTCAGTTTGACACTTTAGCACTTGCAGTTATGAAGTTGTTAATTGCCAGGCAGATAAGGCACACATCAAAGACACCAGGGAGACTAGAAACTGGTAATTACTGTACTTCCACTGCCACAAAGCAATACAGACCTAGAAAGATTGTACTGTACTGTTATATCAAAACTGTCAAAAGTCAAAGGAACCATAGTCGAATAGGACTCTGAATGTATTGTTGTGCATGAAATTCTGTTGCCAACTGTTATGACTTTCATGTGACCAAGGAACTGTGTGGTGTAGTGGAAAAGGCAGAGTGTGAAGAGTGAAGAGAAAAGGTACCAATGTTTAACTTGACTTTAACTTGTAAATAAGACAAATTTGACTGTTAACTGATAAAAGTAGAGTGACTATTCAGTGTAAATAATGAATGTTTACTGTTTATTTTTGATACATATTAAATCGATAACAGGTTTTTTCTGTTATCAATACATTTTTTAGCAATCTGTACTTGGACCATGCCTGAAATAATTTTGTGTCGGTAAATCTCCCACTTGACAGACCCAATCTCCCTACTTTCTGAGCCAGATCTCCCTACTTGGCACCAGGAAAAGTTCACATGTATGCTATTGAAGACATTCAGTCTAAGTTATTTGAAGGGTTACTTTTTTGCTCACCTGAGGACACAGTGCTCATCTGAGCTTATAGGATCAGTGCTTGTCATGCATTGTCCTTTGGCGTCCATTGTCCACAATTACTTCAAAGGACATTTCCTCTGAAACCAGCAGGCCAAATTTGATAAAACTTGCCAGGAATGTTCCTTGCATGAAGTTCTATCAAAGTTGTTCAAATGGTTGTGGTCCTTTGTAGATCTAGGCCAAAGGAGCTAAAAATAGATTTAAAAAGTGAAAAATTTAAAAATCTTCTTCTCTGAAACCACAAGGCCTAGAGCTGAGATATTTGATATGTAGCATTGTCAACTTGTCCTCTACCAAATTTGTTCAAATCATGGCCCCAGGGTCAAAATTGACTCCACCCCAGGGGCCACATGATTTTACATAGGCTTAACTAGGGAAAACTTCTAAAATCATCTTATGTGAAACCACAAGGCCTAGAGCTAAGGTATGTGGTATGTAGTATTGTCTAAGGGACCTCTGCCAAATTTGTTCAAATCATGGCTCTAAGGTCAAAATTGACACTGCCCTAGGGGCCACATTACTTTGCAGCAGCTTATATAGAGAAAACTTCAAAAATCTTCTTGTCTGAAGCCACAAGGCTAAGACTAAGATATTTAGAATGTAGAATTGTCTAGTAGTCAAGTCTTTTCAAATCATTGCCCCAAGGTCAGAATTGTCCCCGCCCCAGGGGCCACATGATGTTACATAGGCTTATGTTGGGAAAGATTCTAAAATCTTCTTTTCTGAAACCACAAGGCGTAGAGGTAAGATATTTGGTTTATAGTATTGTCTAGTCATCCTCTACCAAGTTTTTTTTTTCAAATCATGGTCCTAAGGTCAAAAGTGACCCCACCATAGGGGCCACATTATTTTACCTAGGCTTGTATTTCTACTTGAATGCTCTTTGTCATAGTGAAATGAAACTGTTACATAGGTACTTGCATCTTTGTTTGTTGAAATTGATATAAAATGTACAATTTCATCACTGACAATTATGTAAAGTTAGGGTAAGTAGACTGTCAAGCAGATGTATATATTTAAAAGTCTTCTTGTCTGAAGTCACAAGACTGAGAGCTATTTGCAATAAAACACACAGATTTGATTCTTGGTGGTCCCCTCTCAAGATTACATAAAAAATGTATTCCATCGAGAACTCTGGTTGCCATGGCAAATTAAAGGAAAACTTTTAAGCTTTTCTTTTCAGAATCTCCTTGCCCAAATTGTAAATATTTTGGCACAGTTGTTCTTTTTGTGACCCTCTATATAGATTTTGAAATTTATTGCAGTTTGATTGTCACCAGTTGGGCTTATTTTGCCTTGTATGTCTATAAAGGAAACTTTATGAATCTTCTTCTTAGGTGCTGCAAGTCCAGTTTGAAAATAATTTGGCACAAATATTCTCTGGGTGACCCTCTATATAAATTTTTCAATTTATTGCAATCTGTGAAAAAAACATTACCATCGGGGGTGGGGCTTATTTTCGTTAGGTAGGAAACTTCAAAAATCTTCTAAGGTACTGCAAATCAAGTTTTAAAATAATTTGGCACAAATGTTCCTTATGACCCTCTATATAGATTATGAAATTTTATTTCAGTGAATGAAACATTGCGACCAGGGGCAGGGCTTATTTTCATTTATGTTTTTTTGGGACAACTTAAAAAATCTTTTCATACCCTGCCAAGGTTTGCTTGTGGGATAAATAGGAGTCATTTTACAGTTGGTGATTTATCAGTTGGTCAGTCTGTTGAAGAAATCTTGTGACGCAAACTTCTTCCACATTTCTAGGACTGTGGATTTGAAAATTGATGTGCATGTTTACCAATAAATGTAGATGTGCATAATGTGATAATTATGCACACCAATGCTGGCTCTTCTATTTTTACAGCCCATGATAGCAAAATATTGTGACACAAACTTCTTCCACATCTATAAAAACTATTGACTTTTTAAACATAGTGTGCAAGTTCAGTGAGTGTGGATGTGCATGACTTGTTTCCCCTTTCCCTCTGAAAAGGCCATATTGTGGGGGTATTAATCACAATCAGTGATAGCTCTAGTTCTGAGATACTGCTGGTTGGCTTTAAAAATAATTAGGCTGAAATGTGCTTTTGGTGACCCTCTTTACAAATTGTGAAATATATAGGGATCTATGAAAAAATGTGCCTACACAAGGATAGGCTAATTTTTCTTATTTTTCTGTAGGAGAAACATTTAAAGTCTTCTTTTCTGAAACCGCTTGGCAGATTTAAATGAAATTAGGCACAGATATTCTTTACAAAAATTGTGAAATATGAAAAGAACTGTGAAAAGATATTTGGGGTAGGGCTTATTTTCATATGCCATGACCCCTCCCCCACATTGTTTGATAGTCCCTTTTCAGGTGAGCGACCCAGGACTATTTGGTCATCTTGTTTTTCCATGACTTATTTATGCATTTTTTTGTTTGCTAGAACTGCTGAATCATATTTTTTATATTACTGCTGTTCTTTGGAATTTACAAGGAAATCTTCATTCTTAAATATTTTTTTCAGCTACACTATAAGAACAATTAAAAATTCAGCAAAGTATAAAAATTTACATGCTTTGCATTGTAAGACATTCAAAATAAACATAATGAAATTTATTTCAGTTAGACTCAGTGATGTTGGTTTAATAGTTCTGAAATTATTATTAACATTTGTTAAGTTGTAGTAATTGTATATTTTTGTTTGTTTGCTGTTACAAAAAATGCAGAACTCTTTTAAAGTTGTTATAATGATGGATTCAAATCAATGAAAAAATACATGTAACTTGTCCATTGGAAGCCATTTGTGTTTATCAGCTTTCTGATAACCTGATGAACACTTTCAACCCCTACATTAAAAAATTCATTTATTTTTTCTTTGGTCTCAGGGAAACCTGGTAATGTCTTGTTATAGTTTGTTTGTTGCAGATATTTTCAATGTTTTGCATATACCTGCTGCCAAGTGTTTCTTTTGTTTTCTTTTCATGTGATTAACAATTTCCTTGGTGTTTGTATATACTTTGACAGTAAGTGACTAGATGTGGATGGACATTGTAGGTACCATATTTGTTTTCTCACCTGACAAAGGGTCATGTGTAGCTTTTAATATGCTCTTTTGTCTGTCATCAGTCTGTCCTCTGTCCACAATTAACTTCAAACAACGTAAAAGTTCTCCTTCTATACCACTGGCTAAATGCAAGAAAACATTAATAAGAATGATCCATGTATGGTCCCCATTCAAAATTATATAAAAGATTTAATTCCATGCAGAACTCTGGTTGCCTTGGCAAGTGAAAGGAAACACTTTAAAAATCTTCTCTGAAACCAGAAGGTCTGGAGGTTAGATATTTGGTTTATAGTGGATCTAGTTGACCTCTGCCCAAATCTTATAAATCATTGCTCTGGGGTCAGAATTGACCCTGTCCCTATTTTACACAGACTTAGAAAAACAACAAACTTTTCAGATCTTCTTGTCAGAAACCATAAGGCTTAATGTTTAAATACTTGGTGTGTTCCATTGTCTAGTAGACCTCTACCAAGTTTGTACAAATCATGGTCCATTGGACCCTCCACAGGGGTCAGTTTATTTTACATAGGTGATATAAGAAAAAGACGAAAAATAATCATGTCTGATATCACAAGACCTAGAGCTCAGATATTTGGTTGGTAGTATCATCTAGTGACCCTTTACAAAAATCATGGCTCTTGGATCAGGATTGGCTGCACCCAAGTTAAGTGAAGGGAAAAGCTTTAAAAATCTCTGAAACCAGAAAGTCTGAAGGTTAGATATTTGGTTTCTAGGATCATCTAGTGGACTTCTACCAAAATCTAAATCATGGCTCTTTGGTTATCATTGGCTAACCTTATGGGCTAGTTCTTTTTATAATGATTTATATAGGAAAAACGTTAAAATCTTTTTATCAGAAACATTGAGGCCTAGATGTTAGATATTTAATTTGTAGTGTGGTCTAGTGGACCTCTACCAAGTTTATATGAATCATGGCCCTTGAGTCAAAATTGGCCCCACCTCAGGGTTCATTTGGTTTTACATTTAGAAAAAAAGTTTAAAAAATCTCAGAATATGGAAGGCCTATAGCCTAGATATTTAAGTTCAGCGTTGCCTAGTTAATTAGATGGACTTTGGAAGAACTTGGCTCTCAACTGTGTACACACCACCCCCAGTTTTTAAGCTCACCTGAGCACTTTGTTGCCAAGGTGAGCTTTTGTGATCGCCATGTGTCCGTCGTGAGTCATGCATGGTGGACCTTCAACTTTTCACTTTAAACATCTCTTCCTAAATGACTAAGTGAAAGATGATAAAACTTTGCCGGAATGTTCTTTGCATGAAGCTTTATCAAAGTTGTCTCTAGGTCACTATTGGCCCTGCCCATGGGGACACAAGTTTTCCATAGTAATATAGAAGAAATTTTTTTTAAATCTTCTTGTCTGAAACCACAAGGCCTAGAATTTTTGAATTTGACATGAGGAATTGTTCAAATGACCTTTACTAAGCTTGTTCAGATTATTAGATTGGGGTAAAGGTCACTGAGGCAGAAAATACATTTATCTGCTTTGATATTTGGTATGTAGGATCCTAACATGGTGGGGTTTAAGGTCACTGAGTCAAGGTCATTGTCACCATAGCTAATCATAGATATTTCTACTTTCTGTCATAGAGCCTTTATTTATTGACTGATATTGTAGATATGTGGTTTGTAGGCACCTACAAAGCTATAATTAGAAAATGAAATACTGCTTCTTATGTTTCGGTTATAGCAAACCCACAGCCAAAGTACTGAGATGAGCGATCAAGGGCCATCATGGCCCTCTTGTTTCATTAGTTGGTCTAGGAAGGTACTTAAACTTTATACACCTTTGTCCTTGACCTTCATGTGACCTTGAGTTTAATACACTTTATTGACCTACTTCATTGTTTTAAGAAGCTATGTAATTCAAAGTAAAACTTTTTGTATAATTTTGCATGTAGACTTTAACTTTGGCATTGGCTGACCTTGACCTTCAACCTTGTTTTTAAAGCTATGTCACTGAAATTTTAACTATTTGTATTAGTTTGCATACAGACTGCAGCTTTGACCTTGGTTTACCTTGATCTATTGACCTATTGAAGCTACTTCCATGACTTTTGTAATTTGTGTACAGTTTTTAAGGAAGATTTTTGCTGACATTGTGATATGTTCCAACATTATCCAGGGATATAGGGTCATTATGTCACACTGTACACTCCTATGACTCAAGTATCCATGTGTTAGTTTAAAGATATTTAAAGAATCTCCTATTTGACACCCCTACACCACACTTCCTGTAATAGTCTCTATTCAGGTGAGCAGCCAATTTGTTCCTCTTGTTTTGTTAGCTGCTAAAAAAAATTTCTTACTTATATTTGATTGATCATATGCTTCGGGCCAACTTTGTTAAGTAAATGATGAAATTTTAAATGTTTAAAATAAATAAGTTGACCATAACTGTGTTGTGCCTTTTCTGTTACCAAAAGTTAAGTGAGATGGAGCATAAGGGTTGCCTGATCAACCCTGCAAACATTATCTATTTGAACATTGGGTTTTAAATACATAAACCATCACTTACGAGCTGCATTTTAAACTAGTTGTATCTTAGTCACATAAGAGCTAAAATGAAAAACCAGTCTAAAGTATTAACTGTTCCTAGATTTTGTGCCCCCATAAGATTTGCTCTTGTCCATCGGTCAGTGTATATGAAAGTTTGTTTTGCACACTAAGCAAACTCATTTACATTTAAGGTCATGAAACTTCACAGGGATATAGCTTAGTAAGTGAAGTTGTACAACCAGGGATTTTCATCTCCCTCCAAGGGAAAGCAAAGTTTCACCAATAATTTAGTCAAAATAGCTACCAAAAGTTCATGTTGTGCACTCAGCCAACAGTATTAGACTTGGAGGGATATAGATTTGGCAATTTTCTGAATGGCTGTTTGTTCTTCCATCCTTCTATCACACTTTGATTGGAATATAACTCGAAAACTGTTTAAGTCATAAACCAAAAAACTTCATATGTGGTTAAATCTCATTGAGTATAATTGCAATGCATAGGATCTGAAACTCTTCACTTCATAATTTTTGAGTGGTTGAGATGGGGTCAAAAACTAGGTAACTGGGTTCAAAAAATGAAAAAAAACTCACTGTATGAACCATAACTTTATTTTTGATTGGATCTTCATGAAACTTGATCAGTATCTCAATGAAATATTGGAGAAGGAGCATACGAGGTAAAATCAAAGTCATTTGGTAAAATCATAGAGATACCTTGTTAATACTCTAAATATCACATTTTTACCCATTTTAAATGAAACTTAGTCAGAATGTTTGCCTGATGAATTCTTGGATAATTTTAAAACTAGTCTACAAGGGATCAGAAATAAGGTCACCTGGTCAAATCAAAGAATAACTATTTTAATACTCAGGAGGGCACATTTTTCATCAGATTTGAATAGAAAGTTAGTCAGAATGTTGTTCTGATGGATTCTTGCACTTATTCGAAACTGGGTCATATGAGGTCAGAAATTAGGTTACCAAGTTAAAGCATAGAAAAACGTTGTTGATATAGTAGAGATTACATTTTTAGCTCACCTGAGCTGGCTCAGGGTGAGCTATTAGGATCGATGAATGTCCGTCGTCTGTCGTCCGTTCACACTTACTTCGTTAACACTCTACTGGTCACATTTTTGCTCCAATTGTCACGAAACATGGTCGAGATGTTTGTCCCAGTAATTACTCGGACAAGTTCGAATATGGGTCATCTGGGGTCAAAAACTAGGTCACATGACCTAAAAATAGAAAAATCTTGTTAAGGCTCTAGAGACTACTGTCCAAATGTCCTGGCAATTTGTCAGAAAGGTTGTTTGGCTGATTTCTAGCCCAATTTTGAATATGGGTCATCTGGGGTCAAAAACTAGGTCACACAGCCCAAATATGGAAAAACCTTGTTAACACCCTAGAGGTAAGATTTTCAGCCCGAATATCCTGGAAATTTGTCAGAAAGGTTATTTGGATGATTCTAGCTCAAGTTTGAATATGGGTCATCTGGGGTCAAAAACTAGGTCACAGAGCCGAAATATGGAAAAACCTTGTTAACACTTCAGAGGTAACATTTACAGTCCAAATTTCCTGGTAATATGTCAGAAAAATTATTTGAGTGATTTGTAGCCTAAGTTCGAATATGGGTCATCTGGGGTTAAAAACTTGGTCACAGAGCCCAAATATGGAAAAACCTTGTTAACACTTTACAGGTAACATATTCAGCCCAATTAACCTTCTAATATGTCAGAAAGGTTATTTGGATGATTCTAGCCCAGGTTCGAATATGGGTCATCTGGGGTCAAAAACTAGGTCACTGAGACCAAATATGGAAAAACCTTTTTATCACTCTAGAGGTAACATTTTCAGCCCAAATATCCTGGAAATATGTCAGAAAGGTTGCTTTGATGATTTCTAGCTCAAGTTTCAATATGGGTCATGTGGGGTCAAAAACTAGGTCACACAGCCAAAATATGGTAAAACCTTGTTAACAATCTAGAGGTAACATGTTTAGCCCAAATTTCCTGAAAAACTGTCAGAAAGCTTGTTAAGATGATTTCTAGCTCAAGTTGGAATATGGGTCATGTGGGGTCAAAAACTAGGTCACAGAACCCAAATATGGAAAAACCTTGTTAACACTCTTAAGGTAACATTTTCAGCCCAGATATCCTGGAAATATGTCAGATAGGTTGCTTCGATGATTTCTAGGTCAAGTTCGAATAGGGGTCATATGGGGTCAAAAACTAGGTCACAGAGCCCAAATATGGAAAAACCTTGTTAACACTTTAGAGGTCACATTTTCAGTCCAAATGTCCTTGTAATATGTCAAGAAAGGTTATTTGGGTGATTTCTAGCCCAAGTTCGAATATGGGTCATCTGGGGTCAAAAACTAGGTCACAGAGCCCAAATATGGAAAAACCTTGTTAACATTTTAGAGGTAACATTTTCAGCCCAAATATCCTTGTAATATATCAGAAAGGTTCTTTGAATGATTTCTAGCCCAGGTTCGAATATGGATCATCTGGGGTCAAAAACTAGGTCACTGAGGATAAATATAGAAAAACCTTTTTATCACTCTAGAGGTAACATTTTCAGCCCAAATATCCTGGAAATATGTCAGAAAGGTAACTTGGGTGATTTCTAGCCCAAGTTCAAAATGGGTCATCTGGGGTCAAAAACTAGGTCACAGAGCCGAAATATGGAAAAACCTTGTTAACACTTCAGAGGTAACATTTACAGTCCAAATTTCCTGGTAATATGTCAGAAAAATTATTTGAGTGATTTGTAGCCTAAATTCAAATATGGGTCATCTGGGGTCAAAAACTAGGTCACAGAGCCCAAATATGGAAAAACCTTGTTAACACTTTAGAGGTAACATTTTCAGCCCAAATATCCTGGAAATATGTCAGAAAGGTTATTTGGGTGATTTCTAGCCTAAGTTCGAATATGGGTCATCTGGGGTCAAAAACTAGGTCACAGAGCCCAAATATGGAAAAAACCTTTTTAACACTTTAGAGGTAACATTTTCAGCCCAAATATCCTTGTAATATGTCAGAAAGGTTATTTGGATGATTCTAGACCAGGTTCGAATATGGGTCATCTGGGGTCAAAAACTAGGTCACTGAGACCAAATATGGAAAAAAACCTTTTTATCACTCTAGAGGTAATATTTTCAGCCCAAATATCCTGGAAATATGTCAGAAAGGTTGCTTTGATTATTTCTAGCTTAAGTTTCAATATGGGTCATGTGGGATCAAAAACTAGGTCACACAGCCCCAATATGGTAAAACCTTGTAAACACTCTAGAGGTAACATGTTTAGCCCAAATTTCCTGAAAAACTGTCAGAAAGCTTGTTAAGATGATTTCTAGTTCAAGTTGGAATATGGGTCATGTGGGGTCAAAAACTAGGTCACACAGCCTGTATATGGAAAAATCTTGTTAACAATCTTGAGGTTACATTTTCAGCCCAAATATCCTGGAAATATGTCAGATAGGTTGCTTCGATGATTTCTAGTTCAAGTTCGAATATGGGTCATATGGGGTCAAAAACTAGGTCACAGAGCCCAAATATGGAAAAACCTTGTTAACACTTTAGAGGTCACATTTTCAATCCAAATGTCCTTGTAATATGTCGGAAAGGTTATTTGAGTGATTTCTAGCCCAGGTTCGAATATGGATCATCTGGGGTCAAAAACTAGGTCACAGAGCACAAATATGGAAAAACCTTGTTAACACTTTAGAGGTCACATTTTCAGTCCAAATGTCCTTGTTATATGTCAGAAAGGTTATTTGGGTAATTTCTAGCCTAAGTTCGAATATGGGTCATCTGGGGTCCAAAACTAGGTCACAGAGCCCAAGTATGGAAAAACCTTGTTAACATTTTAGAGGTAACATTTTCAGCCCAAATATCCTTGTAATATGTCAGAAAGGTTATTTGGGTGATTTCTAGCCCAGGTTCGAATATGGGTCATCTGGGATAAAAAACTAGGTCACTGAGACCAAATATGTAAAAACCTTTTTATCACTCTAGAGGTAACATTTTCAGCCCAAATATCCTGGAGAAATGTCAGAAAGGTTGTTTTGATGATTTTTAGCTCAAGCTTGAATATGGGTCATGTGGAGTCAAAAACTATGTAACACAGCCCAAATATGGTAAAACCTTGTTAACACTCTATTGGTAACATTTTTAGCCAAAATTTCTTGAAAAACTGTCAGAAAGGTTGTTAAGATGATTTCTAGTTCAAGTTGGAATATTGGTCATATTAGGTCAAAAACTAGGTCACACAGCCTGTATATGGAAAAACCTTGTTAACACTCTAGAGGTAACATTATCAGCCCAAATATCCTGGAAATATGTCAGATAGGTTGTTTCGATGATTTCTAGGTCAAGTTCGAATAAGGGTCATCTGGGGTAAAAAAACTAGGTCACACAGCCTGAATATGGAAAACCTTGTTAACACTCTAGAGGTAACATTTTCAGCCCAAATATCCTGGAAATATGTCAGAAAGGTTGTATCGACGATTTCTAGCCCAAGTTCGAATATGGTCATCTGGGGTCAAAAACTAGCTCAAAGAGCTTAAATTTGGAAAAACCTTGTTTACATTCTACAGGTAACATTTTCAGCCCAAATATTCTGGAAATATGCCAGAAAGGTTATTTCGATGGTTTCTAGGTCACGTTCGAATATGGGTCATCTGCGTTCAAAAACTAGGTCACAGAGCCCAAAAATAGAAATATCTTTTTAAGGCTTTAGAGGCTACTGTTTCAGTCCAAATATCCTTGCAGTTTGTCAGAAAGGTTGTTTGGTTGTTCAAATTATTAGATTAGGTGAAAGGTCACGGAGGCTAGAAATAGATTTATCTACTGTACCTCATATAAAGCCTTCATTTATAGACCAATATCTTTGATATTCAATATATAGGTTCCTTGCATGGACCTCTACCCATGGGTAGGGTTTGAGGTCACTGGGTCAAGGTCAAGGTCACCATAGCTTATAATAGATATTTCTACTTTCTGTCATAGAGCCTTTATTTATTGACTGATATTTTACATATTTGGTTTGTAGGCAATTAAATTTTAAATTTCAGTTAAAAAATGAAATACTGCTTAACAGCAAACCTACAGCCAAAGTACTCAGGTGAGCGATCCAGTGCCATCATGGCCCTCTTGTTAGCTCACCTGGCACAAAGTGCCAGAGTGAGCTTTTGTCATACCCCAATGTCCGGTGTGCGTCGTGAGGCGTCAACAATTTTCATACAAACGACATCTCCTCTGAAACCACTGAGTTAAATTCAATGAAACTTGCATGGGATGTTCCTTGCATGAAGCTCTTCCAAAGTTGTTCAAAGAATTCAATTCCATGCAGAACTCTGGTTGCTATGGCAACTTAAAGGAAAAACTTAAAAATCTTCCTGTCTGAAACCACAAGGCCTGGAGCTTAAATATTTGGTATGAGGCATCATCTAGTGAACCTCTACCAAGATTGTTCAAATTATGCCCCTGGGGTCAGAACTGGCCCCGCCCTGGTGGTCACTTGATTTAAATAGAGTTATATAGGGAAAACTTTAAAAATCTTATTGTCAGAAACCGCAAGGCATGGAGCTTAGATATTTGGTGTTGAGCATTGTCTAGTAGACCTCTACCAAGATTGTTCAAATCATGGCCCCTGAGTCAAAATTGGCTCCGCCCAAGGGGTCACATGTTTTACATAGAGTTATGTAATAAATTCTTTAAAAATCTTCCTGTCAGAAACTGCATGGCCTGGAGCTTAGATATTTGGTATGAGGCATCATCTAGTGGACCTCTACAAAGATTGTTCAAATTATGACCCTTGGGTGAGAACTGACCCCACCCATGGCTTTCTTGATTTACATAGAGTTATATTGGGAAAACTTTAAAAATCTTCTTGTAAGAAACTACAAGGCATGGAGCTTAGATATTTGGTGTGCAGCATTGTCTAGTAGACCTCTACCAAGATTGTTCAAATCATGGCCCCTGGGTCAAAACTGGACCCGCCCAAGGGGTCACATGTTTTATATAGAGTTATATAGCAAAAAACTTAAAAATCTTCTTGTCACAAACTGCAAGGCCTGGAGCTTAGATATTTGGTAGTATGCACTGTGACCAAAGTGGGGTCATCCCCCCCTCCCCTGGGGGTCACTCCCCCCCCCCCCGGCCCAAATTTTTCTTTCTCATTTTTTTAGTTTTTCGCCGTGGCAATAAAATTTGGACCATTTGTACAGTTTTTCAAGATGATTTCGAAAACGTCATAGCATGACCTATATTTTTTACCTACTGACCTACTTTTTTGTTTTTTCGCTACAGCATTGAAATTTGGACCATGTGCACAGTGGTTCGTTTCGATTTCAAAAACGTCATCGCATGACCTATATTTTTGACCTACTGACCTACTTTTTTGTTTTAAAGCTACGGAAATGAAATTTGAACTGTGTGTACAGCTTTTCGTTCCGATTTCAATAATGTCATCTCATGACCTATATTTTGACCTACTGACCTACTTTTTGTTTTTGGAGCAATGGCAATGAAATTGCATTGGTCCATTTCTGTGATATGCATCATTACATTTATACAAATTTCTTTCATCTTTGAACCCAGGTGAGTGCTTTAGGGCCATTGGCCCTCTTGTTCTTCCAGTCTTTTAGTCCGATTGTTTGCCTTGATTATTATGATAATAAATTTGAAACTGGGTTATGTGGGTTAAGAAACTAGGTCAACAGGTTAAATCATAGGCAAACCTTATACATATTAACAAAAATATTTTGACATGTTTCCATGATGACCACGATAAAAAATGACCATTAGACTGATTCCTACTTTTCACCACACATGACCCACTTTGAAACCTGACCCAGATATCATAATGACAGTGTGACAAATTTTAATGATGAACTTAAGGAAAATATTGATTATTGCATGCTGACCTACATTTTAAACTCATTGTAACCTACTTCCAAACAAGACCTAGATATAAAGACAAACATTATGATAAATTCTCTTCATATTGAGGTGAAAAATATGGCCTATAGCGTGGTGACCTACTTTATGACCCCATGTGACCCACTGCTAAACATGACCTAGATATATCAAGATAAATCATTTAGATAAATCTTCAGAATGATTGGTTAAGAAAATATTGTATATGGAGTGCCAACAAAAAACGTTTTTATCATTTGACCCAGATACCTGCTTTTTGACCCCAATTGACCCACTTCTTATTTTACCAAGACATTATCAAGACTTAAATTCTTTCAAATTTTAATGATGATACGGAAGAAAACATGACTGCTATATTTTAAAGAAATAATTTTTATGCTCCCCGAAGGATGAGCATATAGTTGCCGCTTTGTCCGTCCGTATGTCCGTCCATCCGCATTTTCTTGTCCGGGACATAACTCTGAAACTACAATAAGTATCAACAATAAACTTTGTAGGTAGATAGATCTTATTGAGTAGAAGTGCAGTGCATAAGAACCATTACTCTGTATTGCCTAATTTTTTTAGTTATTGCCTTTTTTTCATTTTTACACTTTGAACTTTGTCTGGGACATAACTCTGAAACTACAAGAAGTTTTAAGTAGAAGTTCAGTGCATATGAACCGTAATTTGCCTTGCCTAGTTTTGGAGTCATTGCCTTTTTTCATTTTTACACTTGGAACATTGTCCGGGACATAATACTACAACTACAAGTGGTATCAACAAGAAACCTTGTAGGGAGATAGATCTCATTGAGTAGAAGTGCAGTGCACATGAAACGTAACTCTGCCTTGTCTAATTTTTGAGTTATTGCCCTTTTTTCATTTTTTACACTTTTAACTTTGTACGGGACATAACTCTGAAAGTACAAGAGGTATCAATAAGAAACTTTGTAGGTGAATAGATCTTATTGAGTAGAAGTGCAGTGCATAAAATCCACAAGTCTCCGCTTCATAACTTTTGAGTTACTGCCCTTTATTATTTTTCATACTTTTTTTTTGTCCACAATGTAACCTCAACACTATGAAACCTACTGACTACAAACTTCACAGGTGGATAAATCTTATAGTGGTGAAGTGCAGTGCACAAGAACCATACCTCTTTGCTTCATTATTTTGGAGTTACTACCCTTTGTTAATTTTCATACTTTTTATTGTCCTTAATTATCATACTTGTTTTTTATTTGTTGGGGTCGTCAGACCAAACAAATAATGTTAGCACAATTTCAGCCTCTATCACTCTCTTTATTACCAAATCCGCAAATAACCCTACTCAGAGAACAGAAAAATAGTTCCCGACTGGTCAACTTCAACTTATTACTGCCAAAAGTCAATACTGACTAAAAGATTAAAGATTCCTTATATTGTGCAATTCTTTACACTTCAGCAAATTATCGGTAATATTCAAACAATTTTGATTATAAACATGTCGATTTCGTACTCTTGAATGAAAAGGCATTCGTTTACATGAAATTACGAATTATAACGTGACCAAAAGTAAACAGAAGAGATTACCACGCTCATGAAAAGTTTGTAGATTCCTTTCATGTTACTTTATTTGTACATTACCATGAGGTGTTTTCTTAACGATAGATAAATTCAGAGGTTGACTGATTATTACAAACCAGACGAGTTTGAAACAGTTATAACCTTGAGTAAAGCGCATATATTTTAATTAGGTCACGGTTCCTCTGTTTATTACTTACGAGTGACGGAATCCAGATCCGTGGGCAGGTGTAAAAACTTGGACAACTCGGGAAAAACATCGATTTACCGGAATTCATTTTTGACGTTCTTTTAAAAAAAATAACAAAGATAAATGATTGAAAATACTATATATACTCTATTTTCCTTTCAATATCAAACATTTATAAAAAAAAAAATAAGCTTGATTTAATGAGGCTCAGTAAGTAAAAATTGATTTAACGGAAAACGCGGAAAGAAACACTGAATTTCCGGAAATCATTTAAGATGCTCTTGGTAAAAAAAGTAATAAAGATAGACTACAGAAAATAACACATATATTTAAATTACGTTTCAATATGATACATTTAGGAAATTTAGGTTGATTAAATGACGTGAAGAAAGTTTAACTTGATAAAGAATTTACCCGATTCTACGGAAAACCAGGAAAACACCGATTTTCTGGAAATCATTTTAAATAAGTTTAGATTAATAAAGAATATGCCCGATAAGCAGACAGCAGTAATGGTTAAATTTACCAGTAAAAGTAAGAAAGATACCTATCTATTTTAGCTTATTATCGTCGGTATCGGTTGCCAATATGACCGACGCCCCCTGAAGAGATTTATATACAAAGTGCTGTAAAGTTCGTTGCTAAGGTTATTTATTTTTAATACTATCAAAGACAATGCCATATAACTTTAAATACATCTCCCTTTACTTTTAATAGCAGATTCTAAAAAAATGTAAATGGAAATCTAGCAAACGGTGTTAATTCATTCTTAGATATTAAATTGGAAAACAGATTCGCGTCTGATCCATCATTTAACAGGTTTGCATTTGTTTGTTTGCATGCTCAGTGTATAGCACTGATACATGGGACCTCGGTTAGACTATAAGTAATGTTAGTGAAGGAGTGAGAGATTGAACTGGGGACCCCTGGTTTACCATTCCAGCGCGTTACCACTGGACTACATCCGCTCCAGAAGTTTTCTCTGTAATGTAAAAGTTCTTAAAGTAACGCCAGTGAAATATTACTCAGAATTTTATAACAGTCATTGTTTCTCCGTTGCTCCACTAATGAAAACAAGACATATACATGTTAACAACATTGCACCAATAATGTTTGTTGGTCAAATTTTACAGACAAGTAATTTTCAACTTAGCACCCGGCATTGTCTTTAACCTGTCTTTACATGCGAAAAACATTTTTACGTTGAAACAAATCTTCAAAAGTCTTGTATTGTCTCATCTTTAGCCAATGATTAAAAAATGAAAACCCGTGAAATTATTTCGATCAATACAAGTTCTAATAATTAGGAGTTGGCATGCTACATCTATCGACACATCAAAGAAAATACCCGTCAAAAAAAATTATGGCGTTGCTTAATAACGCTGCCGAATGTTTTACGTCACACATTCCGTACAGTAAGCTGTCATTGGTTGATCGCTCCCAGTCGCTTCACTTGATTGACATCAATTCACGGAAAGCACGTGGTGTTCTGCTGATAACTATCTGATGTAATTGTTGTTTATCAAAGACATGTCCCTTTGACAATTAAGGGATGTAGGTGACTTCAAAGCATATCGGAAACGCAGCCCTAAGCCTGAAGGCATGTCGCACGCGACAACGCGACAAGCGATAATAGGCTAGCTAGAACCCTGGTAACAAATCCGAATTATATGTATTGACCGACCATAAATCCATTAATACAGCATTCACTATGTGCAATTTATTTACTTATAGATACTGGTTTGCACATTTACACTACCTGTCTAGTATTTCAAACTTCATCACCTGATCTTAAGCAATTACTACTTGAATTTCATTATATCCACACACACCCGCCAACCTCCCGCACAGGGCGGGAGCGGGGATGATACTGGAATCAACTTGACCAGCTAACTGCCTAGCTTGGTTATTTGTTGAGGGCATAATTCAAAAAGTATTGGCTTAATCAATTTGAAACTTCTTTAATGAAATGAAAGATGGATAGACCTCATTGGGAAAATAAGATCTCCTTAGCATAATTTTAAAGTTATTGCCATTTGTAATTTATCAAACTTACCTACGTAGATGGACAGATCTTACTGAAGAGATCGCAGTGTCCAAGAACCACAACTTTCTTAGCACAATTTTGCAGTTATTGTCCTTTGTGATTTTTCATCCTTAATTTATGGCCGGTGAATCACTCAAAAGTATTGGATATATAAACTTGAAACTTCACACTTTGATAAATTTCATTGATAAAGTGCAATGCAGAAGTATGAACCATGAAGTTCTTATGCATATGTCCGTTGTAATTTTTCATATTTAATTATTGTTCATAACTTTAAGGCAATATCATGTGTTAACATGAAACTACATAATACTCTACTGACAAAGTGGTATGTGGGAGTATTTTCGACTGGACAGTGGTTTTCAAAGTTCAATACTGAGTACACTGGTGCAGCATGTAGAGGAGTATTCAGTCTCTTATAGGATCAACCAATAATTATGAGATATGAACACTTTTAAACAAACTTTCTGCAAAATGGAAGGAAAACAAAATATTTGCAACACTGATTACTGGTTCTGTGACCCAAACAAATTCGGTGCCTTCAGTTCTTTGATTAATATGTTTCATATGTACATTTCCATTTGTAATATATGTTTTAATACTTCCTCTCTCATTTGATGTCACGAGGCTTTTGGCAGTAGATTATTTGGCAGTTGTCATGGATTCGCAATGTGCCAGTTATCTTCAGTGTAAATGTAAGTAACCTTTTTTAAAAAAATGTTTTTATACTACATTTGCACTGCTTTATATAACTAGCGATGGGTACTACCGAGGTTGATTGTTTGGTCAATGATGCTGATTTATTTTGTGCTTTTTTAACAAAAGATTTGTTTTGATTTTTCATGTGAGGTGGTTAAAATTTAATCGATATTATAATTTGCAATAAACTACAAATCGGAAGTGGTCATGGTCACATCATTGATTAACACAGTGATCCTTGAAAATGCATTGGAAACTTCAGTAGGCAAAACATATTTAAATTTTAAATTTATTCAATTACGTTCTTGTTTATGTAATCATGAAAACATATTCATATAACTACATACCTTTTTATTATGCTCACCGAAGGGAGAGCGTAAAGTCGCCTCTTTGTCCGTCCGTATGTCCGTCCGTATGTCTGTACGTCCGTCCGCATTTTCTTGTCCGGGACATAACTCTAAAACTACAAGAGGTATCAACAAGAAACTTTGTAGGTAGATAGATCTTATTGATTAGAAGTGCAGTGCATAAGAACCATAACTCTGTATTGCCTAATTTTTTTAGTTATTGCCCTTTGTTCATTTTTACACTTTGAACTTTGTGCGGGACATAACTCTGAAACTAAAAGAGGTATCAACTAGAAACTTTGTAGGTAGATTGTCCGTCCGTATGTCCATCCGTATGTTTGTATGTCTGTCCGTCAGTCCGCATTTTCTTCTCCGGTGCATAACTTTGAAACTACTAAGAAGTATCAACAAGAAACTTTGTAGGTAGATAGATCTTATTGAGTAGAAGTGCAGTGTATAAGAATCATAACTCTGCCTTGTCTAATATTTTAGTTATTGCTCTTAGTTCATTTTTACACTTTAAACTTTGTCTGGGACATAACTCTGAAACTACAAGAAGTATCAAAAACCTCTGGTTTACCTATCACCAGCCTACTTCAGTGACCATGACACTGTCTGGATAGGACTGCTACTGTCTGAGTTGATAGTAAAATAAAGAATAAAATGGTAACTGTCTTACATTCTTCATTGCATATTTAAACAGTTTTAACCTTTTTCAGCAACTACCAATAACTTTATATCTTTATGCTGAATTTGGCAAAGACTTTATGGACACACTATTCTGTGTCCAAAACCTATTCGGGGAGCATCACCTGGCTCGACCGGCTCTTGTTTATTATGCCCCCCCCCCCCATCGAAGATGAGAGGGGCATATATTTTTGCAAATGTCGGTAGGTCGGCCGGTATGTCTAGCGTTCGGTCGGTAGACTTTTTGGTTTCTGATCGGTATCTAGAGAACCCTTGCACACACCTTCCTAACACCTGGTTTGTAGTTTGATCATGACTAGTAGAGGACACCTTTAGTTTTTCAGGTCAAAGGTCAACGTCACAGTGACCTTGAATAACAAAATGGTTTCTGATCAAAATATATGGAACCCTTGGTCCCAGGGTATTCTAACTAAGTTTGTAGATTGTTCATGACCAGAAGATGTACCCTATAATTTTTCACGTCACCAAGTCAAAGGTGACATTGGATAGCAAAACGGTTTCCTATAAATAACTAAAGAACCCTTTGTCCCAGGTTGTTCAGTCTTAGCTTTTAGGTTGGTCATGACCAGTAGATGACCCCTATATTTTTCAGGTCACCAGGTCAAAGGTCAAGGTCAGAGTGACCTTGAAGAGCAAAACAGTTTCTGATCAACAACTATCAAAACCTTTGGTTCCAGGTTGTTAATCCCCTTCCGTAAAGCGGGGAGGGAATTATAGGAATGGTCTCCGTTTGTCAGTCCGTCCGTCCGTCGTCTGTCCGTCCGTAACACTTTCGTGTCCGCTCCATAACTTTTAAACCGCTGAAATTTTTTTGAAATAACTTGGCACAAGTGATCAACATTATGATACGATGTGCAGAGCGCTATAATTGGGTTGCTACCCCCGAGGTCAAGGTCACACTTAAAGGTCAAGTGTTAAAAAGTCTACATTTCGTGTCCGCTCCATAACTTTTAAACCGCTGAAAATTTTGTGAAATAACTTGGCACAAGTGATCAAAATTATAAGACGATGTGCAGAGCACAATAATTGGGTTGCTACCCCCAAGGTCAAGATCACACTTAAAGGTCAAGTGTTAAAAGTCTACATTTCGTGTCCGCTCCATAACTTTTAAACCGCTGAAATTTTTTGAACTAACTTGGCTTATGAAAAGTTTTTTTATTACTTTGCACAAATGATTACCCCTATGAAACAATGTGCAGAACCCAACATCTGTCCGTCTACCGTCCGTAACACTTTCGTGTCTGCTCCATAACTTTTAAACTGCTGAATTTTTTTTGAAATAACTTGGCACAAGTGATCACCATTATAAGACGATTTGCAGGGCGCTATAATTGGGTTGCTTCCCACAAGGTCAAGGTCACAGTTAAATGTCAAATATCCACATTTCACGTCTACTCTATAACTTACTAACTTGGCTTACGAAAAGTTTTTTAATTACTTTGCACAAATGATCACCACTATGACACGATCTGCAGAACCAAACTTCCAGGTCGCTTCTCCCAAGGTCAAGCTTAAATGTTCTCCATAACTTTTTGACTTTATGGAAGATTTTAAATAGCTTGGCACAAATATGCTTATAATATGCATGGCACAACATTAAAGTCATGGTTGGTTAAAGGTCAAGAAGTACATATTCATGTCTGCTTCGGAAGGGGATTTAGCTGTCCTTCAAATTTCCTTGTTCAAATTTAGTATGTAGGCTGGCCATGCCCAGTGCATGATCCTATCATTTTTCAGGTCATCAAGTCAAAGGTCAAGGTCAGAGTGGCCTTGAACAGCAAAACGGTTTCCAATTAATAACTACAGAACCCTTGGTCCCAGGTTATTCAAACTAAGTATGTAGGTTTGTCATGACTAGTAGATGACCCTTATAGTTTTTTAGGTCACCAGGTCAAATGCCAAGGTCACAATGACCTTGAAAAGCAAAATAATTTCCAGTTAATAACTGTACAACGCTTGGGCCAAAGTTCTTCAAACTTGGTATATAGGTTGGCCATGCCCAGTAGATTATCCCTATAGGTTTTTAGGTAGAAAATCAAGGTCAGAGTGACCTTGTGTAGCAAAACTATCCGATCAATTACTGTAAAACGCTTAGGCCCAACTCCTCAAAACTTCATAGGTAGGGTGGTCAGTAGAATTGGATGACCCCTGTAGTTTTTTTAGTTATTAGGTCAAAGGCCAAGGTCACAGTAACATTAAAACGCACAACAGTTTTTGCTGAATATCTATGATGGGAATTTCTAGAAGTGACTAAAAATCACCTTTTTATGGGTTCACAAGGTATAGAAACATATTGTTTTTTCTTAGACTAACCATTAAAACAAGTGTTACATGGTATGTAATCATTCACATTATGAAGACCTACTGACTGCTGACAAAGGTAAACAAAATGAAAAGCCGAAAATGAGAAGAAACGAAATTTCATTATAAACATGGCACGAATCTACCCCCACCCACTTCAATATGAGGGGATGTTATCAATCTTAATTTCAATATACATGTATATGCATATCTTCATGGCTTCAAATTAGCTAAAATTATTTTTATTCATGTACTGTTTTGAACAAATAGGCAAAATATCAAATATTTTTACCGTCAAGGTCACAGAGATCTTATATGAAAAAATTGGTTTCTATTTGACCCAAAGTCTTGAAACTTCATATAATGATGTCTTTATTGAGTAGAAGAAGACTATTGATTTTGGGGTCAGCCGGTCAAAGGTCAAGGTCACAGTGATCTTTAACTTGAAAATGGTTTTCGCTCGATAACTTGAGTTCTATTTGACCTAGAGTTTTCAAACTTCATAGGATGATTGTCCTTAATGAGTAGAAGCCTATTGATTTGGGGTCAGCCGGTCAAAGGTCAAGATCACGGTGATCTTTAACTTGAAAATGGTTTCCACTCAATAAGTGGAGTTTTATTTCACTAAGAGTCTTCAAACTTCATAGGATGATTGGCCTTAATGAGTAGAAGATGCCTATTGATTTTGGGGTCAACCAGTCAAAGGTCAAGGTCACAGTGAGCTTTAACTTGCAATAGGTTTCCATTCAATAATTTGAGTTCTATTTGACCCAGAGTCTTCAAACTTCAAAGGATGATTGTCTTTGATGAATAAAAAAAGCTATTGCTTTGAAGGTCAGCTGGTCAAAGGTCAAGTCACAGTGATCTTCAACTTGAAAATGGTTTCTGCTCAATAACTTGAGTTCTATTTGACCAAGAGTCTTTTAACTGCATAGGATGATTGTCTTTATCAGTAGAAAAAAGTCTATTGTTTTGGGGTCAGCTTTTTTCAAAGGTCAAGGTCATAGCGACCTTACCTTCTGCAACAATAGTACTCCTTGTTAGACCACAGCTTTTTTCCAACACACTCATTCCTATTCTCCAGTTTACAATTCTGTCGCTAGCTGACCTCTCAACTATTCTGTGCCCCGTTTCAATGATGAGCTAGGGGAGACATGCATTTTTTTACAAAAACTTCTAGTTATCATATAATGACGACACATCCCAGCCATGATAATTTCTTGTTTCTTGCCCATAATTTCAACATTTTCATCATGCTCATCATGTCATTTTAGTAAGGTAGCAGATGTTGAATATGGAATTATCACACAAGGCGGGTGAGCAACAAAGAACATACATGAATGTAATAGACATTTATACTGGGCTACAGGTATGTGTGTTTTTTTGACCTACTGAACTACTTTTTATTTTTTTTAGCTACAGCAATGAAATTTGGACCGTGTGCAGAGTTTTTTGTTTTGATTTTAAAAATGTCATCGCATGACCTTTACTTTTGACCTACTGACCTACTTTTTGTTTTTGGAGCTATGGCAATGAAATTTGGACCATGTATACAGTTTTTTGTTCCGATTTCAAAAATATCATCGCATGACCTATATTTTTGACCTACTGACCTACTTTTTTGTTTTTTAGCTACAGCAATGAAATTTGGACCATGTGTACAGTTTTTCGTTTCGATTTCAAAAATGTTATCGCATGACCTATATTTTTGTGCTACTGACCTCCTTTTTGTTTTTGGAGGTATGGCAATGAAATTTGGACCATGTGTACAGTTTTTTTTGTTCAAATTTCAAAAATTTCATCGGAAGACCTATATTTTTGACCTTCTGACCTACTTTTTGTGTTTGGAGCTATGGCAATGAAATTTGGACAATGTTTACAGTTTTTTGTTCCGATTTCAAAAACGTCATCGCATGACCTATATTTTTGACCTACTGACCTACTTTTTTTGATCTATGGCAATGAGATTTGGACCATATGCACAGTTTTTTGTTCCGATTTCAAAAATGTCATCGCATGACCTATTTGTTTGACCTTCTGACCTCCTTTTTGTTTTTGGAGCTATGGCAATGAAATTTGGACCATGTGTTTTTTGTTCCGATTTCAAAAACATTATAGCATGATCTATATTTTTGACCTACAATTTTTGTTTTAAAGCTACAGCAAATTTTTCCCTGCATGGATCCTATAATCCGTGGGTAGGGTTTGAGGTCACTGGGTTAAGGTCAAGGTCACCATAGCTTATGATAGATATTTCTACATTTTGTCATAGAGCCTGTATTTATTGACTGATATTTTTCATGTTTACATATATTTATATTTACATTACTTACATATTTTCAATTGAAACATGAAATACTGCTTAACAGCAAACCTACAGCCAAAATACGATCTAGGGCCATCATGGCCCTCTTGTAATGGTTAGTCATAGAAATATTACACCTCTGGGGATTTAAATAGATCATAAATATCTATACATCAAACTTAAGTATTTTCATATTGCATTTTTATACACTCAGGAAGCATTGCAGTGCCATCATGGAACCCTTCTTTGCTTTTTAGCTGCCTTACCATTATTATTCCATTAGGTTTTTTATGGTTTGGTTTGATTTATACCGGGACAAAATAACACTGACGACAAGACTGACATATTGATCATTCAAATGTGATCTTGACCTTGAAATGACCCTGACTTTCAAGGTCAAATGATTAAATTTTGCTTATATTGACCAAAACGTCATTTTTATTTTTTTTATTAATACTTAAACAATACAATGCCCATGACAAAACCTACATGTTAAATTATTCAATTATGACCTTAACCTTAAAATGACCTAGACAAACTATTGAATTTCACTAATATAGGCAAATTTTTATTATTCATGGATGGATTTGATTCATACAGGAACAAAACAACACTGAGCATAAAACAAACGTGTTGAACAATTCAAGTATTACCTTGACCTTTAAATGACCTTGGTATTGCTTAAGTTGACTATATCTATGTTGTTAATGGATGTAGTGTCTTCATGCTTTGACATAAGTACCTTTTAGACAATATCCTCCAAAGAAGGTTAAACTGAACTTGACCTTGATCTTTAAGGTAAAATTTCTGAATGTTGCTAAAACTAGCCATAACTTTGTTATGTATAATTATATTTCCAAATAATGTTTCATTTGAAATCCCTTCACCACAATCTGCTTCCTCTGATGTGCCTTTGGAATAAGGAAAAAGTGGAGCTTGGTTCCTGCTTGTGATGGTTCTTGTGTATAAGGTGTTTCTGACTTTGTTTCATCATGTTGATAAACAATAAAACTTTAAATGCTTATTTTATTGTTTGCTGTATATTATTATTGCTATATATTAATATTGTTTTCAACTGACCATCTAATTCTTATACAGATTATCTTAATATGTTCCATGTATTTTTATACAAGATATCAGACTGTTCTAACATATAGTAGTCTAAGGTGAGCCCATCCCGAGACAGCATAATGTTGACTAGCCAGTTCAGCAGTAAATACCCCAGAGCTTGCAGCGCTTTGATTTTGTGCTGACCAATAGCAAATAACTTAAAGAAATTTTAAGATTTTAATTCCAGATTTATAATTTACGTTCGTTGAAACTATTATTAAAGCGACTGTCTCACAGAATTTAGCTCATTTTCCCTAAAATCAAAGAGAAGTTAATATACCGTGGCTAAAACGTAATATTTGTTTCTATTCACCGTGAAAAATAAAAAAAAGAATTGGACTTGAACCCATACCCCTTTCGACCAGTAAAATCCAAAGCGGCGATCTAATTCACTGAGCCAAAACATATTATTATTACTACTGCTCAAATTTGTAATTTCAACAAAAACTATTGATTTACAGAAGTCTATTGATTAGCGGTCAAAGGTCAAAGGCATAGTGACCTTATATGGAAAAATTGGTTTCCACTCAATAACTTAAGTTTTATTTGAACTAGAGTCTTTAAACTTCATATAATGATTGTCTTTATTGAGTAAAAGAAGCTTACTGATTTTGGCGTCAGCTGGTAAATGTCAAGTAACCTTTAACTTGAAAATGGTCTTCTCAATAACTTGAGTTCTATTTGCCTAGAGTCTTCAAACTTCATAGGATGATTGTCCTTAATGAGTAGAAGAAGCCTATTGATTTTGGGGTCAGCTGGTCAAAGGTCAAGGTCACGGTGATCTTTAAACTTGAAAATGATTTCCACTCAATAAGTGAATTTCTATTTGACTCAGAGTCTTCAAATATCATAGGATGATTGTCCTTAATGAGTAGAAGAAATCTATTGATTTTGGGGTCAGCCAGTCAAAGGTCAAGGTCACAGTGAGATTTAACTTGAAAATGGTTTCCGCTCAATAACGAGTTCTATTTGACCCAGAGTCTCCAAACTGCATAGGATGATTTCCTTTTTGAGTAGAAATAGCCTGTTGTTTCTTTTTGGTCAACTGGTCAAAGGCCAAGGTCATAGTGACCTTACCTTCTGCAACAATAGTACTCCTTGTTATACCACGGCCTTTTTCCAACACACTCATTCCTATTCTCATTATCATATGATTTATTCGCTATCTGAATAAAGTAGGGTAAAGAACAATAAATTCCAAAACCTGTACCTTTAGAGTACAATATAATTCATTGTACTTTACGGTACTTTATTCCCTACGAGTATTGGATAAATAGTATCTGATTAAATGCTGTTAAGCATACAAAATCAAAGGAATTTATCACATCGACAAGCAATATTTCTTGCAATAGTAAATATTGTCGGAATGTAAACATTCTGTCTCATGTGAATTCATGCGCATCATTTGAGGATAATATATCTTTAAAAACACTAACCAATATTTGCCAAACACAATGAAAAAAACCCAGATTCAATACATTGAATGCAGCTTCCTCCATTTTTAAACACTCGCAAAAAATCTTATGATTGCACATAGCTAAAACTCCTCGCACAGGCTGCGCCACGTTTTGCTACTTTCGCCACCGCCACCATTATTACCAATGTGACAATAGGTGTATCATATGACCAAAACAATCTACTTTAGGTAGTTTTATGAAATATTCTTCTTTACGTGCATTTTTTACCCTTTTTGACATTAAGCATAACAATTAAATGAAAGTAAACTAATTTGAAAGAAAGTATGAAAATCTAAAATTAAAAGTGAAAAAAATATATTCGGCTCAATAACGACCGAATTTACTTGTGATGGCAGTGGTTTCTGTACTGATCAAGGGAAGTAGCCGCTAAAGGCTCTGCTCAACTGACCTGGTTTCAACTGGTTGTCAGAACATCGCCATTGTTATTTGCAACCAGATCGAGAAGATATTCAATTTGACATTTTTAGTAACTGAAAGTAAACATAAACATGCCGGGTCTGAGGACGAGCAATAGGTCACCTTCTCGTGAAAAGCACTCATCAGCCAATCAGAGCTACTCTACCATCCTTCTGGAAAGCAAGATAACGTGTATTCAACTGGATGTTAAAAAAAGAAAGTTTCCAGACCCTATGAAATCCTTTTTGTGGGTGGGAAAACTGTGGGGTGTTATAACATCCCACTTTTCTTGACCCGATTTTCTTGCTGTATCGTCGGTATATAATTTAAAATTAACAAAATTGTGACAATCTGGTTTTACATCGCAATCTTTTTTTTTAATAAAAAATGTTGTTCCATAAGGTTTCATATTTTGGCCAATGATAAAATGAAAAACGAAGTATAAGTAAAAAACAGGTTCGTCAAAGTATGGTACAACTTATATGGCCTTGATATCAAATTCAAGGGCAGATAACTTAAAAACAAGATCGGAGCCCCTTTGTTATGCAGAAAATGTGTTTACCATATTCTCAAGATAATGTTAAGTTTAAATATAATTATACCATGCAGTTTTCATTCTGTCTATTTGTCTATATGAAAACTGTAGCAAATATCTTTTATCCGTGAATTCAGTAAAAATGAACAAACAAAGTAAATGTTTAATGGAAAGGATATCATTCAGGAAAAACATTTGCACTGAATTGCACAATTCTACCCAAGTGTCAAATTTGTATAATAAAACAACATCAAAAACAATAAAAATGTTACTTGTAAAGTTGTAGATAACTTATTGATGAGGAAATGCAGAGAACATTTCTAAAAGCTAAAGTTATTATGGCATTATTTTGGCACACTTCCAATTATGTCAGAGTAATAAACACACACATATACCTAATTTGAATGAAAGAATCTGTAGTAATGTACACATACTCTGACTAGAAAACAACACTGAACACATAACTAACATTGATTTTGTGCGGTTTAACCTGGGAAACTGTTAACAATGAAAATACACACACAAAAACTCTGAATCATAAAACTTTTGAAGAAGGTTTCGACTGAAAATAATAAAAACTGCTATGGCACACTTGATCATATAATCTTTACTTCCACCACTTCTCTTCTGGTCAGCTGCATTTTTACAGGTCCATCCTCTGTTAAAGATTCTACATTTCCTCCCTTCTGTGCCTGTACTTAAAGTGCAGCAGGCACAGATACAACATCATTTTCTGATGTAAGCAGGTCTGCTAAGTCACCCTCGACAGAGACACGCTCCACGTTAATCGGTTCATCTTTTTCAACTGGGGCATCTCTCTTCTACAAAACATTTTTGTTTCAGTATTGAAAAAGAATGCTTGGTGGTCAGAAATTTGCAAAAGACCTGGGACCTTTTAATAGTTTTAAGATGTTAGTATTAATTAATTATTTAAATACTTTACCTGTTGAATTTCTTAAATGGTATAAAGCTAGATTTGAATGAATTTATAAACAGTAAAATTATTTTGTTTCCATAATTGTATGGTCTATGCTCTAAAAGAGTTGTAACATAGAATGTCTCTGTTATTTAACAAACATGACTGTTGTATGCAAACAGAATAACATTTTCTGTAACAAAATACCGTATAATGGGTTTTTTTTCGGGACCGAAAATTTTCGCGATTTTGCCAAAATTTAAATTTTCGCGATTGTAATTTTAGCGAATTTGTGGCCACAGAAATTAATTTTCGCGTTTTTACTGGTTGTGGTGCATACATATTGGGCAATTTGCTTAAGCTCTGCTACCTTTCCTGTAATCTTGACTGAATAAGAACCGCTAGACTTCGACGATGTTTTTCTTTACATCAGTGTGTTTACAAATGGACATCGCATGAGAAGGGAGAAAAATGAGAATAGTCGGACTAATCAAATTGTTTGCTATGGCGTGAAAGCTGTGCATTTAACAGTGCACTTTGGTATTTTATCAAAATTGTTATAAAAGCAAATTGCCCGTAGCATTATTGATTATTTGGACCAGGACAATGGCTATCGTCTAGCAATTTAAAATTGATATTATGATAACAATAGTGTTTATGTTTTTATCGACGGATCAATCAATGACCATGACTACCGCAGTACCGCAGATATAGACGTTATGACGAACTTATTAACCCTTAGCTCGCTGGGATGATAATAGTAGCCTGCAAACAGCTTGGAACCAGACCAGACGCCGAGTAACTCTTATTAAGAACGATCGTTTGTACGGTATAGTAGCGTTGGTTTTTTTGTTTACTTCAATATATTTTAACATTGACATGTTGAAGTGCAAGCATACATAACCGTTTTGATGTGACAGTATACATGTAGGAAAAGAAACAACTATGAACAAAGAGCTGAATTTTACTCACAATTTCATTGCATGAACATAAACAACTACAAATCGAAGGCCCAAATTTATTCAAAAGAACATGAACCGTTAATTGTAGCGGTACTTATCTAAATTTGTGCACTATGCAATACACTCGATTAACCCGGAACATAAAGAAATTGCCATGGCAGTTTTAATCAAGCGTACCGTACAGTCTAACAATATGGCGAAAAGAACACTTCACGAAAATAAAGTTGGGATTTTTTGTGGTATATTTTTTAGCGAATTCACGACGGCCGCGAAAATAGCGAAAATTTTCATCTCGCGACAATAACATTATACGGTATTATGCTGCTATTTTAAGTAGTTTTTTTTAAAACTGCTTAACAATGCCTTTGCATGCACCATACACTCATATACAAACATATTTCTGTCCTACAGGTATTTTGGAAGTATTCTTTTTCAAAATTCAAACAATATTTTTGTAAACTATAGTTACCAGATATATAGCTTTATATACTTTAAATGGATTTGTCCAGCTTTCTGTTTTTGAACTGTCTATCAATTTGGGGTATATCAAGATGAAAATTTAAAGTTAGCCAACAGTTTAAGGGTCTTGTCAGACTGCACAAATGTGGTGACAAAGGCTAATCACTCGGTTCTAGCAGGGTAAATGTTAATATGTATCTATAACATCAGGAAATCTTTTTCAGGCCCATATTCCTTTAATATTTGAAGATACAATTAATTTCATCCATCATATCCAATGATACAAACCAATAGCAGATGGTTTTTCATGATCAAAGCTTTCATCAAAATAATGTGTCCAGACAAAGCTGTGGTGGACTGAGACATTAACACCTACAGTGTCAATATCAATTTCATACTCTTAAGAAAATGCTAACATATCTCCTGTTAAAAAAAACGAAATCATTTATTACCAATACTGCTGAGTTCCCTGTGGTACTTGATGACGTTTTTGATTTATAGACACTGATCACACAGTCTGTGACTTCAATATAATCACCAGCATGTGCTTTCAGGTCTGCAATTTCTCTCCACAAGGTCAGCTTTGCTTGCCCACTCTTGTCTTCAATCATCACCCTTCTTTTTTATACTTCATCCCCTTTCATTCTCACAGTCCGTATGTTTTCCTCCTAAAATAAACAAAAATTTTTGGTTACTTGTTACGACTTAAAAAAATTTGGACTTAAATACAATCTAAGTGTTGCTTGATGTTGGATGTTGTTTCTTTTTGTATACATAAAAAACCCCTAGAACTTTTTTCTGCTAGTCTCGTAATGTATTGCATTTAACTAACAACCAATGATTTAAAGAACACCTTCTTACCTATACAAGTTTTCCTCTCACGGACACTTTTTTCTTTAGTGGAGACTTCAGTGCCTCTTTAATGGCGTCTGTGGTGCTGGTGAGAGAGTTCAGATGAAGATTGCACACACCTCCACCATGCTGTAATGCTGTTGTTGACTCAATTCCCCCCTGTCAAGAAAACTTTTGTTGCACTAGTGGCTACCAGGAATGCTGGCATTTCATCCTTCACAATCACTCCTCTTAACACAACACACTGCTCTAAATTCAGCTTTGCAAATTTAGTCTGATCATAGCAGACCAGCCTGCAGCAGCTGCTGCCATCTGTAATGCCTACAGTCAGGGACTGTTTGTTTGATCCTTTTGCTCTCTTGTAATTGAGAATGTTTACACGTACCAGAATTAAAGTAAAAGTTAAAGTTTTTGGACAGTTGGATCTCCAAGGCAAAGTTCATTCACACAAACATAATGGTGTTAACAAAACATGTTGTAATTAATTATACTTTCGATGAAAATAGTGAAAGAATAAATTTTCTTCATTGTTTAAACTGAACTCTAGCAGTTAAGAAATCAATTACTTACTGGGATCCTTTTCCTCTCAACAGATTATAAAGATTTAAAATGGCTTGATGCTGAAACCCTCAAGCAGGTTTGAAACTTGTTATGTACGACAATGTCTACAAATAAATGTGTCAGTATATTACTAGTGAAAAAAGCAAAGCATTAGAACTGTTCATTTGCCCCCCCCCCCCCCCACCAAAAAAAAAAATAAGAGTAAATGACCAGAATAGAGTAAAATTTAATTTTACAGCTGATAATAAGCGTCATTTCTGTGTATGTTATTCAGTAAAAGCACATACCGTATATGATTACGAAATGTGAGAAACAAATGCATAACAGTAATAATCCAATATGGCCAACTTTTGTTTACATATTTTGGTATGCAACTTAGGTTTTCATTACCATTATTAATTACTCAACCAATTCATATATCTTACAGCTTTTCCCCTTTGTTGTAGATTGGTATTATTTGTTAAACTATAGAGAACACATGTATCCATGTGATTATTATAATTGTCATTGAAATTTTTGTTTCTAAAAATAGTTGTCAGGCTTTCCTAAAAACGAAAGTAGGTCATTAAATCAAAACAGATACAGCCCGGAAATAATTTGTAATTTTACCATTTCCTGCGACAGATTTACTGGAAAATAATGATGTTTTATATATTCATCAGCAAGAAAGAGGAGATTTTTAAAATTTATTTGGAAAAAAATGACGTAATATTTTAAACTATCGAGAACACACCTCTCCAGGATAAATAATTGTGACAGGTCGTAAGCATTCAAACATTAATGTAAGAATAATCGTTTCATCCACGAAACTACTTTGTTTGGCTGTTGCATTCTTCATAAATATCATGTGGATGTTTCTAGCAAACCATATTTTTTTCAAAATAAGCATGTATAGCTATAATATAACTCATAACAATTTGCTTCACGACATTGTCAAAGATAGCGGCTTATTAATTGAACAGGGCGCGCGGCGGAGAACGATAATTAAGGAACGACAACTGCATGTTTTTATAAAAACTAGATTGTGTCTAGAACTTTTCGTAACAACTGAACAATATTTGCACTGAATGTTAGGACATATTCTACTTATTACATAACCCCATGGGTATTTTACAAACACCGGATTAAATATAGCGGACCATAGAATCCTTGCGACTAATTACTTGTTAAGTAAAATGAAGATAATTAATGAAGACTTGTGTACTTTCTGCCACAATGACACAGAGACTTTAACTCAGTTATTTTATGAGTGTAAAATAACAAAACAGTTTTTGCAACAGTTACAATCTTATATTATAGATACATGCAACTTGTAAAACTTCCAACACTGGGGTGTCTCTGATATTTTATTTGGTAACTCACATCACGAAGATGTTGTAAATAAAATAATTTTGTATTCAAAACACCATATTTATTACTGTAGAATAAAAGAAATAAGGCCTGGTCTTGTGTAACAGGGTTATAATTTTGGACAAACCTGTACTAGGCTTTAAGGGTTATTTCCCTTGAATTGTTTATTTCAGTTTTTAACCAATGAAAATACTTCTTTCCTTTTCCCTCCTAAAGAGATTAATATTAGTCACTTTTTCTTCGTGGGAAAGTTGATGTTTCATGGAAAACATGTATTTTTGTGGCTCTTACATTTTTTTTAATCTTATAGATTGTTTGAACATGGTATGTCACTAAATGTGTCGTTAAAGTTTCAGAGCAATAAGTTGTTCATTTTATACAAATGATATTTTAATGCATTTAAAGTAAATTCATGAGATACAAGTAATTTTGGTTTGATGTATTTTGTGAAATGATTTGAGATGGTTTTCAGAATGATAATCTTCTCTAACCTCACTTTACTATCTCCTTGTGTGCACATTGTTCTGTATAATATGCATCCTTCATAATTTACAGCACCAAGTCACTGTGAGAACATGAAGTGTGTTTGGTAACCTACATTGGTTGTGCAGATGGTAAACCTGTTGCTTTGCATACAGATCCTTAGTTTGTGTGCTCTTTCTTCGTTTTCTGCAACTCCAAGTGTTTACATTACAGTGACACTATTTTATAGTGATTGACTTATCCTAGGAAATAAAACTTCTTGGACTTCTGTTTATTTACTAAATATCCAAGGGTTACAATTTGGCGCCCAACGTGTGAAACAGGGTAATAATTTTGGACAAACCTGTACTAGGCTTTAAGGGTTATTTGCCTTGAATTGTTTATTTCAGTTTTTAACCTAATGAATATACTTCTTTCCTTTTCCCTCCTAAAGAGATTAATATTAGTCACTTTTTCTTCGTGGGAAAGTTGATGTTTCATGGAAGACATGTATTTTTGTGGCTCTTACATTTTTTAAAATCTTATGGATTGTTTGAACATTTGAACATAATATGCATCCTTCATAATTTACAGCACCAAGTCACTGTGAGAACATGAAGTGTGTTTGGTAAACTACATTGGTAAATGTGCAGATGGTAAACCTGTTGCTATGCATACAGATCCTTAATTTGGTAAGTTAATGTACATCGTCGGTGACCCCCGGTACATATTCCGCACAACTACATTATGTACCGTGGGATAATTGACTGCAGATTATTCGTTTTCATGAATATTTATTAGCAAAGGGAAGTAACTCCTCGTCGAATGAGATTCCGCAAAACAAATAGATACTCTTCAGTGTGAAGAGTATGAATAATGACAAGTTACTTAAAATAGACGTATTTCCCAAGATTTAAACATAGGCGCGAAAGGCAAATTGTAACGAGTACCTTCATTGGCTGAGATTGCGTAAGGGAAATCTTCAGGAAACCAATGAAAGTAGGTAATGAATTATTCATGAGTACGAAATTTCTACCAACCAATTGTCCCACGGTAGATAAATAGAGTGAAACGGAATGGATCGAACGTGGGTTTCCGACGATGGTTAAGGTAATTTGGTATGTGGCCATCACAGCCTTGACCTTCAGTAACCATGTATGCTATTGTGTGGTATTTATATTAAACTAACAGCATATCAGCTTTAAGCTGTGATTTCAATTAAAAAGGGTTTTCTTTTTGTAGACATATGCCTAATATAAAAGAAACAAAAATGCTTAAGTAATTAATAATTAGAAAATTAAAACGTGCATATATAGGGGTTTTTTGGGCAACAACAGAGACTAAAATAACGTTCAGTTGAAAAAAATAAAATAGTAAACAGTTAACTGCCAAAGTAGAGGAGATGCTCGAAGCAAAAAATGTAGGAAAGGTTCCAAACACAGAGCGGTCAAATAGACTGCAAGCGTGTACTTCCCAAATTGAAAGTCGCCATTTTGTTGATCGTGTCGAAATTTGACAGTTTGCAACTTGCTTAAAAACGTTAAATAATAACGAAATTTAACAGTGATCAATCATGCAATTGCCTTACGTCAACCTATAAACATGTAATCTTCACGGCTGCAGCCATCAACAGTTGCATAAAGTTTGCAAAACATGAATATTTGCAGATAAATGAACAAGTCTGATTTGTTTACAATCTCGCGGAATACTGGTTCCTGGCAATATACAAGTTGGGTGCCAATTACTACGCGGAATGTAAAAACTGATAGAAAACATCGTATTTTTTCTCAGTTTACCTGCAATATTGTATATCTTTTAAATATGCATTGTAAATAGGTTGTTTCTACAGACCCTTTGCCATGTTGAATGCTAAAATGTATCTGAACTATATTTATGTGTGAACGTTTCGGTAATTCAACGGTGATTCGGTGTAGCGGAAGTTCTACAAAAAGTTCTGGTTCCACGCTTTTAATTTTATCTGCACCAATGAAAGCGGAAACATACCGGAAACACGATGGCGGCCAACGTTCATGCTGACAGCTAAATCGAGTTATTTTGTTTACAAATTCAGGTAAATAGATGCAGCGGTCTTGAATTTTTCCAATCATTTCTTTTACTGTACTGACTCAAAATAATTTGCTCGTTTGTCGATTGTTTACATACTAAGAGGCAGGTCGGTTTTTCATGTCACATTTTTTGCTGTATAGGTAAACAAAATAAACAATAGATGTTTACGTAGATTTTCGAAATCTGTGTACTGTATAAAAAGTGTTGTATTTTATTGTTGATATCTTTCATTGATATTACAAATAATTTGCAGTACTATATAAAATTTCCATAAAGAAAAAAAATATAATAAAAGAAATATTTGGTGAAACTACTCAACCATAACTATCAATGGACAATAGTGCATGCTTTTACAAATAGTAATATATGGTGTGGTAAAGGATCCAGTGTAAGGAAGAGTTATTTTATGACGTGAAACACGCTGAATTTTTTCTTGTGACAATATTTTCTGTTGACGATGGGTAACAGAAGAAAAAAATGCAAGTACAAGGCATAGCAAGTTCGGTGTGGCCGGAGGACGCCATAGCTTTAAAGCCAAAAAAAGGGAAAAGGAACATCAGAAAAGGTTACAAAAAACATTAGAATCACTTAAAAAACCCTGAAATGTTGTGTATTAAGAAGAAAACTAACTTGAAGTTTACTTTTTCAAGGATTACTTGTCCAAAAGGCAAAGAAGTATATTGTCAATAAAGACATTTATAATGCCATGAAATTTAAATTTAAGGCAGCAGATGGAGTAAAAATGGAAGGAAATCGAATCGTGAACTTAGACTCTTTGAAAAGTCATGTTTCTGAGATTAGCACTCATCCTGCTACATGTGATAAAGCACGTGAGCTTGCTTTGAATGGAATAGATCCTGTTGTTCTTGTTAGTGAAAAAAGAAATGGACTACATAGCCTTCTTAAGGCTAAATGCAAGGGGTGTCACAAAGTGTTTCATTTAAGTAACAGTGAAATAGTAAAAAGAGACAACTGTGAAATATCGGAGATAAATGTAAAAGGTGTTTGGGGAGGTATGGTGACTGGTGGAGGTTGTTCGAGCATGAACGAGTTCCTAGGAACATTAGGTGTACCGGGTGTTACTACTAAGAAATACTCAAAAATTGAAGACCAAATAGGGGATTGGTGGAAATCAGTTTTAGAGGCAGATATGGTTGAAGCTGGCAGGGAAGAGAGAGAAATTGCCATCAAAAACAATTCCTTTCATGAAAGGTGTACCAGCCATCACAGTTGTTTGTGATGGTGGTTGGTGTAAAAGGTCACACAAGCACACTTACAATGCTATGGGAGGTGTAGGAGTTATTTTTGGGTTATATTCAAAGAAGCTGTTACATATTGGAGTAAGAAATAAACTGTGTTATATATGTAGTGCAGCAGATACCAAAAATGAAGCACCTAGAGAACATAAATGTTTTAAAAACTGGAATGAATCATCTCAAGCAATGGAGAGTGACATTATTCTTCGAGGGATTTTTGAATTGTGAATCTACACATGGGGTGAGGTACATGCGAGTGATTGCGGATGGAGATAGTTCGGTTTATGCAAACATTGTTGAAAATGTTGCAGGATGGGGTCCTTACGTTGAAAAAGTTGAGTGTGCAAACCATTCCTGTAAATGTTTACGAGCTCATCTTGAGCAATTGGTTATTGACAAGCCATGTTACAAAGGAAAAGGAAAGCTAAGTGCAATAAATCGAAAAAGGATTGTTCAAGGTGTGAGAAGTGCTATTAAAATGAGGATTTAAAAAACAGACCAAACATTAGCAAAATCCAAGTTAAAAGCCGATATTAGAAATTGTGCTAGACATGTTCTTGGTATTCATGATAAATGCTCTACTGATTTCTGTAAGCATAAACTTTCAAATACAAGTCATTCAAAAGAGCAACACGATACTGATGACAGATGTGCACATGATGATGATGATGATGATGGTGATGCTGTGAAGGACATTTGTGACTTTTGGACAGATACCGTGAAAGACTTAAGCAACGACGAGTTGAAAGAAATAAGAAAAGGCGGAAGAGCAGTTGGAGATGTAGATGAATCCCTTCTTAAGGATGTTTATTTTTTTCTGAATAGACTGTCAGAAAAATCGCATAGACTGATCTCGAATTTCACAAGCAACCTCGCTGAATCTTGGATGAATATCCGATGTAAATTTGATGGGGGAAAATGACTAATAGATGTTTCCGCGGATCCTTTTATGCAAGATGTTATGCAGGTGGGCTTAGAACAAGCCGAGGACCTGCCTGGTCACCTATGGTGTACGCTAAAGTGACAGGCAGAAGACCAGAAGATATTTTCATTAAAACATACAGACAAAGATCTAAGTATATGTAAAAACAACAAAAAGGCAACAACATGAATTAACCAAAAAAATAGGAGTAAGAGGAAAATGCTTGTTTCCAAAACTAACCAAACTAAAAAAGCAAAAAGATCATATGGAGCAAAGGTTCTATCTGATGTTGGTGATATCAGTGAAAAGGAACTGAAAATGGAATGTGAAAAGTATTTGAAAGAAAATGTTAATGTTACTGAAATTGAAATCAAAGAAATTGAAACAGAAACAAGGGGTCAAGGTTATAATGAAAAATGGAAAAATGAAAGAAAAAAAAGATTGACAAGTTCAGTTTTTGGAGAGATCATGAGTAGGAGCATAAATAACAACAGCCATTTATTGACAAAGAGATTACTATATACCAATTTTGAAGGAAATTTATACACCAGAAAAGGCCTCAAGGAAGAAGAAAACACCAGAAAAGAATATATTACCATCAAGAATAAAGAAAAAGAAATTGTATCCCATATCACTGTACCAGGTCTACAGATATGCAAAAGTCATCCATTTCTTGCTTCTTCCAGTGATGGAATAGTTTTATTTAAAAGATGGTAAAAGTGGATTAATTGAGATAAAGAACTTACTTCAAAACAGAAATTTTAACATTAAAGATGCAGCTATAAAAGAAAAATCATTCTGTCTTGGCATGCAGTCTGGGAAAGTCTTTCTAAAGCCCACCCACAAATATTTCTTTCAAATTCAAGGACAGATGAACATACTACAAAAACCATGGTGTGATTTTGTTGTAAGAAGGACTAATCGATATTATATTTTCATACAAAGAGTTGATCGAGATGAGAATTTGTGGAACATTAAAATGGTGCCTAAAGTTAAAGCATTCTTCTATACACATCTGCTGCCAGAACTTGCGGTGCCAAGACATAATACCGTATCTGGTATTAAAAAACCACCTGTTCCTTGGGTGTGTAATTCATTTTTTATACCCCCAAAACAAAGTTTGGGTGGGGGGGTATATAGGAGTCACCCGGTGGTTGGTCGGTCGGGCGGTCGGTCGGGGTTTACCTTGTCCGGAGCATAACTTGAAAACTACCGGTTGGAATTCAATGCAACTACATACAATGGTCAAGCACACTGAGAGAAAATGCAGTGTCCAAGAATCATAACTCCATCTTCACAATTTTCATAGTTATTGCCCTTTATTGGTTTTCCTTGTCCGGAGCATAACTTGAAAACTACTGGTTGGAATTCAGTGCAACTTCATACAATGGTCAAGCACATTGAGTGGATGTGCAATTGTACAAGAGCTATAATTCTGTCTTCACTGTTTGCACAGTTATTGCCCTTTGTTAGTTTTCTTTGTCTAAAGAATAACTTGAAAACAATTTTTTTGGAATTCAGTGCAACTTCATACAATGGTGAAGTGCAATGAGAGGAAATGCAATGTACAACAACCACAACTATCTTTAATTGCCCACAACCATAACTCTTTTTCAATTTTTTTACAATGTATTCTGTAACTAAACTGATAACTTCCTCTGTTCTGTTGTGTTGTTTTGGGGGTATTAATCACATTTAGTGATAGCTCTAGTTCTGTATTGAAATATTAAAGTGAACATGCACATTATTTAAGTTAAAAGTGTCTAGTGATAAAATTAAAGTGGCCTGCCTCTGATTGTTAAAAAAGTATCTTTATTTTTTTTTCGCAGTTATTCATATTTTACATTAACTAACGGCAACAAAAATCAAAGAATAACAACACAATCTTATTTTCATAATTATTATATTATTCTATCAGTATGTAACTCCTTTTAATGGATGCATTATACATGCCATGCACTGTTATATATATATATATATATATATATATATATATATATATATTTGTAATTTCAGTATTCACTATCACCAGTGCAAAGAACAACTGTGAAAGCTTCAGTACAAAATTGCAGTACAAATAATCAATCCCACACAACTTTGAGAATACATGTACCTGAAACACCATCACATACCTCTTCCCTGCCAGCAAAGCCGGAGATTCCTAAACTTACATTGACTGATGCGAAATCTACATACCATAACCCACAAAATACTACAAGTACAGCCACATCAACTTGTGCAACCCCTACAGCCCCATCACATAGGTATGCATATGTATTTAATAAACTACTTATCTTTTAAATCATTTCTTTTTTAAGAAAATCATTTTTTTGTTGGTCATAGCGGCCACCCACGTAAAGCGATTACTTATGCGTAATCTGTCTTCCAAAAATTGTTAAAAATTACTGATGTAATTTTAGCCAAACTTTAAAATAATGACCAGTTTTTCACTTTAATAATTTTGTAAGAATTATGGCCCTTGAATAAAAAAGTTTATTCATTATGTTAAAAACTCACAAAACTTGTGAAGGGTGCTTTTATCTAATTTCTTCTAAACTTTATAAGAATTACCTAACTCCAGTTTTGCATATTGTGGGCATTTTTAGTTCTATGATTTTTTGGTTAAGAGTTACGTCCCTTTTATCAATTTTATGTATCAAGTTTATCTGACGTACTTCTATTATAATACAATTATACTGCAATCTGAATAAAATTTTGCGCGATTGACTGGTGCCCAATTAGTTGCACATACATATTTATGTGTTTTGGGCTTCAATGACTTTTGGCTGACTTCTGGCCCTTGAATAAAAAAATGCATTTTTTTCATTAATTGGCTATCATCAGGCAACACATGATTATTGATGGCTCTTGTTTTATATTCTTGCAGTTTCAAACAGTTCACATAGTACTGTAAAAAAATTAAAAAGTGATTAAAATAATTAAAACACATACATGGATTGTCTGCCTTGATTTTGAGGACTTATTTACATATGTGTCAGTGTGATATTGAATTTGTTAACTCTTTTTGGTTTTCAATAATAATAAAAGTTTCTTTCATCATATATTATCTTAGGAGTGGAAGAGTAAGAAAATTAAAGTTTGTTGGAAGGAGAATCTTACATAAAAGGGAAAATGATGGTGTTGAGGAGTGGTATCGAGGACTTGTTGTAGGTGTAACATCTGGTATTGATGGAAGCCCTTCAACTGTGTATCAGATACAGTATGACAAAGAAGATGAACTGTATGATGTTGAAGACCTCCTTCAGGATTACCATGATGGAAATTTAAATTTTGATGATTTTATAGGTAAATAATTAATATTCATACATATTTCCTACAACAAAAAAATAATCATTTATCACACTAGTGCAGCAGTACCTAGATAGTGCAGCAGTACTTAGATAGTGCAGCGGTACCTAGATATTATTATAACAAGTCAATGTAATCTTTAAAGTTCAAACAAACTCAAACTTGCAAAGTGCATAACAGATAAAATTGCACATGTATGCTTAGCAAATTATGTATTTTAATGGAAGATAACTCTTTTAGTAACATTTAATCTGCATTTCAGTTCACATAAAAATGGAAAATAGAGATGTTATCATAAATTGTAATTGCAAACTACTTTGATTTTTTACTTCAGCAGCAATTACATTTAAACTACAGTATATCAGTTTGTATTACTTGAGTTTTTAGCCTGGGCTTTATGAATTTGTAACATACTACATTTTGAGAGTTAATATTTATGCAAAGAAGAAAGTGTAGAACATAAAATAAGTTTGTAAATTTTTGGATTTTTTCATTCATTCAGAAATTTAGGTAAAGTGTTGTAATATATGTACATGTATTTTTTTACATTACTATAACATTTAACAAAATATATATTAATATTTCTTTACAAGTTATGTATTAATCTGCATATATGTATTTACATTTAACTGAAGAGATGCAATTCTATTTTCAGGTCATGCATGCAATCACCAAACATGTTTCAGATTGATGTGTCCATTTCCCACCATACCTTTTCAATGGACTACTTTACTTTGACAGTTCAGCCATGTGTTAAATTTTATACATTATGAAGTATTGACTATTTTCTACATGACAATGTGTTTTTGTGAATATAAATGTGGACTTTTCATTTCTTCTACCACCTGGAAGACACTTTGAACTATTAAATGTATGTCAGTTATAGACATTTTGTGGTTTATATTTCCTGCAAAAGGTGCTGAAAAACTGGACATTTTCAAAGTAATTTACTTTTTTAGCTTTCAAAGATCAAAAAATACTTATTTCCTTGTAACACACAAGGGAATATGTTCTTATAACAACAATTTTTATGTATTATGTTGCATAAAGGTAAAAAGAACATGACAACCAGCACTGACTTTTTTTCATGGCGGCCATTTTGCACTGATACAATTACCTTCTGTACTGTGATTCATAATTTTACATGTATGTATAAAGTGTATATATAGTGATATTGTAATAAGTAGTATATGTTGTACTGAAAAGATGTTATAAGAGGAAAGCAACTAGATTCACTATTAACAATAAAGCAGTTTGTGTAGACTCAATGCAGGCTACAGTAGGACTATTATATGTGTTTCATTATGGTAATGCTTATTAAGTTTTTACCAATGAACTTTTGAGGATTAGATAATGATTATTATTATGTGAGAGGATCATTGGATTATTTATTAAACGACCTTTCTTTGAATTCTTTTTTTCAGTGTGCTCTTTCTTCGTTTTCTGCAACTCCAAGTGTTTACATTATAGTGACACTATTTTATAGTGATGGACTTATCCTAGAAAATAAAACTTAAATGAACCCAAACCCTTCTTGGACTTCTGTTTATTCACTAAATATCCAAGGGTTATAATTTGGCGCCCAATTTTTGACCTGATGCATGTTTATTGTGACACAGAACACGAACATTTATGAGAGAATATGAAACATTAAATTTTACGGATATATTGACGTAACAGTGACAAGTGATTATTGAAACGTGGATTACTGAACTTAATTTTGCGGTGCATAACAGATGTTGTTTTAAAATAAACACAGGTGGATCCTACCCAGAAGAGAAGAGAATAAAGATTTAAAGAAATGAAACAGAAACTATTTTTTCTCAAGGAACATTTAAATCTTGAGAAAGCGTTTTGCTGATTTCAAGGAGTAAATAGTTGCTCTTGTACACTTTGGACTTGACCTATTTAGTGGAGACGATTTACCAAGTAATACAGAATAATCAGTGTGTGTGTGGGGGGGGACAAGTAATACAATAGACTACAATAGGCTACACTTATTTCCCTGGCGAAAGTATTACACGGTCAACACTATCTAAATAAGAGGCTTGTAGAGAAGAAGATCTTTTTCGAGTACGTTTAATGGAACAACATCAGGAATAGGAGTTGGACAGAAGAGGATTCTAGAGACAAACAAGTGTTACAGTTTAAATAGAGATTATACATAATCACACGTGATTACAAAAGTGGTCTAGTGGCTAACTGGTATCAACCGATTTGTAAGTAAAGAAGTATAGAAAAAACCTATTTGGTGTACAGAAATTGTGATTATGACATAATTTCTTTGGAACATTTTATACATCCTAAAGTTAATCGTTCCAACTAATAATTGCAGTTTCTGTCACCCCGAACTATGTCAGTATGGAAAATTATGTAAGTGAGAAAGGAAAAAAGCACTTTCACCTTGCATGTACTACAGTTAATTAATAATTGGTGAGGGCTAAACCATTTCTTACAACTTATTTCATCTTTACTATCTAGACTAACAGGATATCTTTGACCACTTCTAAGTAAATTTGTGAGACAGGAAAACCATCTCAAATAATGTAGAAAAAATATCTAAACTTTATAAAACTAGACAACTTATTGTAAATTTCTAGCAGAATATATCGGCTTGTATATTGGTGGTTGTAAACTGAAACTTTTTTGTGAAAGTTCAGAATATCTGCAGTTCTCTCCTGGTTCTGGCTGTGTTTACGGTATTGTTTCATTCAGTGTAACCTTGAATTCTGTTAACAGCTGTGTGTTATTTTTCCTATTTACATGACTCTGACCAATTGACCTTATCTTATTTAGGAAACCTATAGGTTCAAGTCTATGTGTAGTTACATTAAAATTTAGATAAAAAGATATATGTAGTGAAGTGTAGTATAATAACCTTAATAAAAAAATCCTATTGTCTAACAAGAATGTTCTGGAAGTGAAATAAAATTTTGAATTTCTTTCAGAGCCAGAAATAGTTGGTGATAAATAGTCATAAAGTTTGTGAAATTAATTTTGCAGTGAAAACTGTAGAAATAACTGTAAACTTTAACAACAGTTATAATAACAGGTACCTCGGAAAACGGGTTTTACTAAATAAGTGACACAGGTTAAATTTATTGAATTAAATTTAACAGTGTGACTTCACATCGGACTTTTTCGCGAAATTTAAAAAAAATCTTTATGACTTTCCTTCCTGAAGTAGTGAATACAGTGAAGTGAAATAGTGAATACTGTGAAGTGAATAAAGTGAAGTGAAATAGTGCATACTGTGAAGTGAATACAGTGACGTAAAATAGTGAATATTGTGAAGTGAATACAGTGAAGTGAAATAGTGGATACAGTGAAGTGAGTACAGTAAAATGATATAGTGCATACAGTGAAGTGAAGAGAGTGAAGTGAAATAGTGAAGACAGTGAAGTGAATTAGTGAAGTAGGTGAAGTGAAATAGTGAAGAAGGTGAAGTGAAATAGTGAGGCCTGTGAATACACACATTCAGATAAAAAAATGTAAAGAAAAAAACTTAAACTGTGAATTGAGTATATTGTGTTTGAATTATTGGAAATAATTCAACAAAGTAACATTACTGGTATGTGACTTAGTGAAGTTTGTATAATACCAAACAAACACAATAGAGAAACAACCAGACTCCAAAGTCAGTAATAATAAATGGCAATTACTAGAAGGCAGTAGGTACTGTGACTTTTGGAACCTGAGTTTGTCTCACATGTTGTTCGAGAAATAGCATAGGATGTGATTGAATTGTGATATATTCATAGAAGTGAATTTCCACAACTCTACAAGGAACAATACCGATGAGTGAAGAAACAAAATTAGAGAAAACTGTTGGAGGTGAGCCTGAGGGTGATACTATCTCAGAAGAAGATAAAACACTGTTAGCTGTTTTTTCATAAATTGAAATTTAAACCAAAGATTGAGTCTGAGGAGGATCTTGTTTCATTTATGATAATTTACGGTACTGAGCCAGTCAAGGAAAAGAAACCAACATTAACATTACCAAAGTTGGAGCCAAGTACTATGACTTATACAAGTACACCGACAACAACAACAACTGACATTACAGCAGCTGCATCACCAACAACAACTGATATTTCAGCAGCAGCAACATCAACAACGACAACTGGAATTACAGAAACAGTTACGACAATTACATCGAAGCCAGGAACTTACCATTTTCCTAAACTGTCCTGTTTCTATGGTGAAGAAAATAAGGGGATGTTACTTGGGAATCATTTAAGTTTGAAGTGCAAGCCTTATTAGCAGAAAAGGTATTCACAGATGAACAGGTGTTATTGGGAATAAGAAGAGCAGTAAAGGGGAATGCAAGTGATGTCATAAGAAGATTGGGTGTTGGCGTTAATGTACATGAAGTCATACACAAATTAGAAAGTACTTTTGGTAACATTGAAACCAGAGAAAGTATTTTACGAAATTTTTATTCTACAATACAGAAAGCGAATGAGTCTGTTACAAACTACTCGTCAAGGTTAGAGGAAATATTTAGTCAGGCCGTCAACCTTAAAGGTTTGAAGAAATCAGATGATGAAATTCTTAAGCAAGCACTATATCAAGGACTCAGGCCAGAAGTAAGACATTTAGCTGCATATAAGTGTGATACTATACAGGATTATGATAGATTTAAAAATGAATTAAGAAAAATAGAGGCTGATCTTACATCTGAAAGTGAAAAGAAGAAATGCAGTGCTGCTGTGAACTTAGAGAAGAAAGAAACCCCATCAGAATTATCTGAAGTGAAAAATTTACTATAGAAACTGAATGAAAGAATAGATAATATAGAACATAAGCAGGAAAGCACTCAGTATAGAGCATCATTAAGAGGTCCAAGATACTTTAGGGGAGCCAGATACAATATAGGAAGGGGTAGAGGGAGAGGAGCAACCAACAATAATGATTCTTATCCAAACAGACGTCCAACTGGGGCTAGCACCATGCAACCAGTATGCTATAATTGTAAAAAAGAGGCCATCTAGCAAAGGAATGTTTTTCACAGAGAACTTGTTTTAATTGTAACCTGCCATGCCACTTAGCTAGAAACTGCCCAAAAGTATAAGTGCTCCTGTCTTGGGATTGGGTGAGAGCACAAATGATAATGGTCCCAAATTAGTTTGTTATATTAACGAAGGGCATATCAGTATTATTGACATACCAACGACAGCACTTTTAGATAGCGGTAGCTGTGTTAGTCTTATTAGTAAATCATTCTATGAGAACCATTTGTCTGATGTTTCAATTAGACCCCTACATGACCTGTTAAATATTGAGTGCGCAGATGGACAAAGTCTTCCATATATGGGTTATGTCGAAGTTGAGTTGAAAGTAAACACTGGATTGCCAAGTTCTAAGCCACACAGTTGTTTGCTTCTCATAACACCGAACACTGAATACTCAGCCAAAACACCTGTAATAATAGGTACTCATATACTTAATTATTCTTGGAATGCCGCAGTAATCATGTGGAACAGTTTCTACAAAAAGCAAACCTGCATACATCATGGTATTTAACTTTAGGATGTTTGGTAGTTAGAGAGGAAGAACTAAAGAGGAACAAAAATAGACTAGCTATATTAAGAAGTGCCAGCCCAGACAAAATAGTCATAAAACCAAATAATTCTGTCTCCGTAAAATGTTTCACAGATAAGGAATTAGAATACCATCCAACTACATCAATTATACAAGAATCAGAAGAGGCAAATGTACCGTCATACTTAGACATCACACCTGGAATTATACAGTATGAATATGGAAAGAATAGGGAAGTTTTAGTTAATGTTTCAAATTTAACTACAAATACAGTGACTTTGTCACCAAGAGCTGTTGTCTGTGAATTACAACCTGCAACTGTGGATCAAGAAGTTTTTGACAAATTGGAGCAGAAAGGGAACTTTAACAATGTATTAGATAAGGTGCAGATAGATAATGGGAAACAATTAACAAGTCAGCAGTGCTCATAAATCAAAGATATTCTTAAACAGCATGCAGACATTTTTTCCACTGGAGATGACAACATTGGAAATTGTACTTTGATAAAACACAGAATTGACCTGTTGGATGAAACACCTTTGAAACAGAAGCATAGAAGAATTCCGCCAATGATGATTGATGAAATAAGGAACCATTAGGAACAATTGCTCTCAGCTGGTATCATAAGAAAGTCAAGATCTCCTTGGTGTTCAAATGTAGTCCTAGTGAGGAAGAAGAATGGTAAACTCAGAATGTGCGTTGACTACAGAATGTTAAATAACAAAAGTGTAAAGGATTCATATGCGCTACCTCGTATTGAAGAAATCTTCGATGTTTTAAAAGGAAGCAAGTACTTCAGTACTATAGATCAGAAATCAGAATATCACCAAGTGGAAATTGAGGAAATACATAAGGAAAGGACAGCATTTCCTGTAGGGCCTTTAGGATTTTTTGAATATAACAAAATGCCATTCGGACTTTCCAATTCTCTAGCAACGTACCAGCGACTGATGGAAGAGTGTCTAGGAGAATATAACATGAAAATTTGCATTAATTACTTAGATGATCTTATTATTTTCAACAAAACTTTTGAAGAGCATTTAGTAGATCTTGATTTGGTGTTGACCAGACTACAGGAATGTAACTTGAAGCTTGCCCCGGAAAAATGTTTCTTCATTCAACAGAAAATCAACTTTCTTGGACATGTGGTCAGTGAAAATGGTATAGAGACAGATCCAGAAAAAATTGAAAAAGTGAAGAATTGGCCAACCCCAAAAAATTGATATGAACTTCGGTCATATCTAGCATTTGCTTCTTATTTCAGAAGATTCATCAAGGATTTTTCACTTATAACAAGGCCTTTAGCAGACCTTCTCCCTCCTACTTCAGCTAAGAAAACAAAAAAGGTAAAGAAAGATTGGATTTGGACTGACCGAGAACAACAAATATTTGACAATTTAAAAGTAACTTTGTCATCTCCACCTATCTTAGCATATGCAGACTTTGACTTACCATTTGAATTACACGTAGATGCTTCATCCAAGGCTTTAGGAGCAATATTGTACGAGATTAAGGACAACATAAAGCGTGTCATTGTGTATGGCAGTCGTTCTCAGTCGTTCTCTGACAAATCGGAAAAAAACGATTCTGCATTCAGATTAGAATTTCTAGCTCTCAAATGGGCGGTTACGGAAAAGTTTTCCGAATACCTGGCATTGAAACACTTCACGGTTGTTACTGACAATAATCCGCTTACACACATATTAACCTCCGCAAAATTGGACGCTACAGAACAGAGATGGGCTTCAGTGCTGGGAGAGTTCAATTTTGATACACTGTACAGAACTGGTTCCAAAAACAAAGACGCTGATGCCATGTCAAGATTCCCATACAAAGAAATTGCGGATAATGAAACCATCATGAGGAAAATTGATAATGAAGTGGTTAAAACAGTTTGTAGTTGTAATGTGTGTGTACCACTAATAGAAACATTGCTAGTAGGAAACATTAATATAGTAGAAGCCACAGAAGCAGGACAAACCATGGCACAAATTGAGTTGCGAGAAATCAGGAGGAGTCAGCGTCAAGATAACTTGATCGATAAATGGCGAAAAGCAACAATAGATCAGAAAATACTCAAAATGACATATGATAAAGATGACATGGTAATGCGAAGAAACTTCAGAAATTTTAAAATGAAACGTGGGGTTCTTTATCGACATTTAGAAAAAGACAATTTAGACCAGCTTGTCATTCCAGAAAAGTACAGAAACGAAATTTTAAAAGGACGACATGTTGACGTGGGGCATCCTTGGACAAGAACGTACTTTAGCTCTTCTCAGAGAAAGATACTTCTGGCCAAGAATGGCAGCAGACGTTGAAACTTGGGTGACTAGATGCAATCGCTGTTTAAGAAGAAAAACCAGCACTAACATCAGGGCACCATTATTAAATCAAAAATAGGTTTCCTAAGTTGTCTTTATACATGTCACCTATACAATGACATGCAATAACAGCATACACAAAGACTTATCTGGCAGAGTTAGTAGACCAAAGTAAGCTACCCAGAGTTGTGACAGGGTATTTTTGCCAATTTTGGACCCTACTTTACGTATATAATGTAAACAAAGTACCATTGTCAGCTGCCAAACATTTTCTAAAAGAAGATAATAACCCTAGCCTTATATCAAACTAAATGTAATATACCTCCGACTCTTAATTATGGAAGAATATGATTGAAACAGCAGTTTTACGTAATTTTCCACTTTTCTGGTTTTTTGATGGTATATGAATATGGAGACGCCCATAATCCAGTACCTGAAGAAGAGTAGAGGATAGAAAGAGAAAAAGTAGAAACTCGGTCTACAAAAATGGAACATTTCGATAACATTGTAGATGATGATGGTCACAATGATCATGATACAGAGATTGAAAATAAGGAAGAAAAAGGTAAATCCAACACAACAACAACAGATGAAGATACAATTACAGACACAGGAAATTTACATACTGATGATACACAAACAACTCCAAAGGTTATTACTGAAATAGAACAGACAGTTACAGAAGTAAACATGGATAATGTTAGTGATACATCTGAAACCTGAGAAAATCAAAGAAAAGAAAGGGAAACAGACAAAAGACAAGAAGCTTCAGTATCTCCGCCTGTAGCAGCACCTAGAAGGTCACAGAGGGAAAAGAGACAACCGAAATGGTTTGATTCCTATCATATGAAACAAATGGTTGTAACCAGATATTATGATACAAAGCTCGATCCTTTAGAAGTACTTATGAACTCGGGTGTTTTAAACCATATGGACGTTGGATTAGCACACACAATTTTAGATAACATTATGAAATGATTGTTTTTAAATGTAAGTATTGATGTCTGTCAAGATTAAATTGCATTCAAACATGTTATTTTTTTTAAAGTTACTATGCCTTTGTCATTTTTACAATTGCGAGGTCGCAATTACCTGGAGGGAGGGACAAAGTCCATGATTTTTTAATCAATCTTTATAAATGCCATGTTAAGTAAGAACAGTTGATTAATTACAAGTATTGATATTACTTGTAGGTGGTCAGTATTGTGTTATAAATGTAGTTTTTTTGTAAATTACAGCTGTACTCAGTAAAGAGTGGAAACAAAAATTATTAACAAACTTATTCTTTTAGACGTTAGAAAGGTAGTTTGTTTATCATAAGCAAATGATGACTGGTGACGTAGTGACGAGACGTCCAACAGGGTAATAATTTTGGACAAACCTGTACTAGGCTTTAAGGGTTATTTCCCTTGAATTGTTTATTTCAGTTTTTAACCAATGAAAATACTTCTTTCCTTTTTCCCTCCTAAAGAGATTAATATTAGTCATTTTTTCTTCGTGGGAAAGTTGATGTTTCATGAAAACATGTATTTTTGTGGCTCTTACATTTTTTGAAAATCTTATGGATTGTTTGAACATGGTATGTCACTAAATGTGTCGTTAAAGTTTCAGAGCAATAAATTGTTCATTTTATGCAAATGATATTTTTAATGCATTTAAAGTAAATTCATGAGATACAAGTAATTTTGGGTTGATGTATTTTGTGAAATGATTTGAGATGGTTTTCAGAATGATAATCTTCTCTAACCGCACTTTTCTATCTCCTTTTGTGCACATTGTTCTGTATAATATGCATCCTTCATAATTTACAGCACCAAGTCACTGTGAGAACATGAAGTGTGTTTGGTAACCTACATTGGTAAATGTGCAGATGGTAAACCTGTTGCTATGCATACAGATCCTTAATTTTGTAAGTTAATGTACTGTGATTCATAATTTTACATGTATGTATAAGATGTATATATTTTGATATTGTAATAAGTATTTTTCTGTTGTACTGAAAAGATGTTATAAGAGGAAAGCAACAAGATTCACTATTAACAATATAGCAGTTTGTGTAGACTCAATGCAGGCTACAGTAGGACTATTATATGTGTTTCATTATGGTGATGCTTATTAAGTTATTACCAATGAACTTTTGAGGATTAGATAATGATTATTATTATGTGAAAGGATCACTGGATTATTTATTAAATGACCTTTCTTTGTATTCTTTTTTTCAGTGTGCTCTTTCTTCGTTTTCAGCAACTCCAAGTGTTTACATTACAGTGACACTATTTTATAGTGATGGACTTATCCTAGAAAATAAAACTTAAATAAACCCAAACCCCTCTTGGACTTATGTTTATTTACTAAATATCCAAGGGCTACACTTGCTAATATCAAAAAACAGATAGATGTGAACTATAGAATTGAAAGGTATACAGCGAAACAAGCCTTCAAATAATAATTTTGAAAAGTCTTGGAAAAAATTTAAAAATTTAGTTATACCTGAATAGGTTTTTTTAATAAGGATACCAGAAATTCATCTAAATTACTTACTTCATTGTTTGATTACTTTTAAGTACACACATTTCTCTCCAAATCTCAGTTGGTAACACCTGTGCATGATGCCCTCTGTCGACACATCGCGATGAATTCACCAACACAAAGATTTCTTATTATAGTCAAGAAGTTAAGCTTTAAGCATTATTTCTTTATAAGCTACGACAGGAGCCTAAGTAGTTTTACACCATGACCTTCCTATTTGGAACTTTTTTCACATTCCTTTTTTTTCATTTTTTTTTTGTTTGGAATACTATGTCACTTCCTATTATTAGGTGTTTGTTTTCCTAAAAACATGTATCATAAAGTTATTGCTCCATGATAAAGTTGGCACAACGTAAATATATATATTTTTTGAAAAGTATTAAGTAGTTAATTGATATTATATTTACTGCATCATCGAAATGCTTATGAACATAAATGGGTGATAATGTATTTTGAAGTGATAATATCAATGATGCTTTAATTTTATCAATTGCAGTTCTGTGTTAACTGCAATTGAACCAGACTATTAAATCAATACCATAGTCATTTTCAATAGTGCAGTCGTTTTCTTGTAAGAAGTGATATTTATAAAACTAGTGCTGATAGCTGATCAATACAAAGCTACTGATGATACATTCAAATATACCATTTCATTGTCAGCTTTAATGTCTTTATAATGCTGATGCATTATAATACTGTTTACTGCAGATCTGTTATTTGACAAGTATTATTTTCATAATAATATAATGCGGAAATAAAAGAAAATTTAAAAAAGTGTGTTTGATTACCAGGATCAAAACAAGCTAGTTCTGCTGACTGTGATGGTCCATGGTCTATGCCATTAAATCTTCGTGCGGTCCTTTCGAATGAATAACACCTGCCAAATTGTCTGTGTCAATATTTCGCAGTATGTTTTCCATAGAATCTGTTGACATTTTTCATAACTACTCCGAATTTTCTTAATGTCATTTTCATTCTTCATATGTTGCTTTGCCACGAAGCAAATCTTTGTCTTCATCACGCCAATTGCTGTCAAACATAATAATTGCACGAAGATACTCTTCGCGACTTTAGTTAATTGAAGTGATATGACTATAGATGACCTTCTGCTGTTTTCTTTTTCGAACTTTAGTGCCACAGGCGAATTGGACGAAATTCCCTTCATTTTTTGCACTAATGTCTAAAATCTCATCATCGTGGTCAAGGTAAGACACATACGGGTATGGATCAAGGATATACTGTATGTCCATATTGTCTTGCTAACATCTCATAAGCACAGAATTGTAATTGTTTATACGAATTTCATCAAGAGAGCTTTTTAGAAACACTTTAGGTCTCAAAAATTGGGAACGCAATATCAGAATGCAAATGTCATAGTCTTTTTCCAGTTTTGCAAGTACATCACTAAATTTGGCTCCTGTATCTGTTTTAAGTAAGCTCTCATGACTGAAACAACATTTTCATATTCCACTGCATAAATTGCTCTCTCTTCCTTATTTTCAATCGGGTATAGGACTTATGATTCTGGTAATGGTATGACTGGAAAATTAAATCGGCAAATAGCCTTACCATGTTTGCGACAGGTTTTGGCATGTCTGTGTGTACGGTAATTCACCAAATCGGCCATTGAAGAATCTTTAGCACAAGTAATATATTTGCTCAAAAGATCACAAAGATCAAGATCTGAAAAAATACCATGGACCAGAGTATTTTTCACCAAAAGAATCATATGAATATGAGGTGAACCACTTTGATGGAATTCAACTCGATAAAAGTAATCATGTATTTCTCCTATTGGATAAGAAGTATGTTTCAATACTTGCTTGATCAACAATTGTACCTTGTCAACTTCAATTTCAACTTATTACTGCAATAAGTCAATACTGACTGTACTAGGCAGGCGCGTGTCAGGAACATTAAAATTATAAAAGATAATAACAAAGAAAAACAAGATTTAACTGAAGATATTACTTAAACATTTATTTTAAATACTTAAAATCTATAAAACTTGTTTAGTCCACTGATAAAAGCTGGCACAGTTGGGGTAGCCTTAATCTCGGTCGGTAATACGTTCCAGAGTCGTATAGTCCTTGGGAAGAATGAGTTCATGTGATATTGTGTTTTTGGTTGTGGGAGGAGGAATTTGCTGTTTTTTGTTTGTAAGGTGACTGTGATCGACATTGACCTGTTTTTTTTATTTTGTGTAGCATGACCAGGCTGGCATGGTTTCGCCTTTGTTCTAAAGTTGACCATTTTAGTTCCTTGATCATGTTTGTTACACTGCTTGTATACTTGTAACATTATAAACGTACCTTGCAGCTGACTTCTGGACCATTTCTATTATGTGTGTGAGATATTTTTGCAATGAATGCCATATGGTTAAGCAGTATTCAACTTGTGGTTTTACATATGTTTTGTATGCTGCTTCTTTGAGTTGTTTGTTTTGTGTTTTGACATTTCGTGTGATGAACCTTAAGCTGTTTTTTTGCTTTGTTTGTGATTTTGTTTATATGGTTTGACCTTTGACCTAATGACTTCAAAGTCAACAGGGCACATCTACTGGTGATGACCAACCAGCATACCAAGTTTCGTGAACCTGAGTCAAAGCGTTCTCTAGTAATTGATCGAAAACCGTTTTTAGGTTGAAGGTCCCTGTGAGCTTGACCTTTGACCTAACGACCTCAAAATCAATAGGGGTCATTTACTGGTAATGACAAACCAGCATACCAAGTTCTGTGAACCTAGGTCAAAGCGTTCTCTAGTTATTGATCGGAAACCGTTTTTAGGATGAATGTCCCTGTGAGCTTGACCTTTGACCTAACGACCTCAAAATCAATAGGGGTTATCTACTTGTGATGTCCAACCAGCGTACCAAGTTCTGTGAACCTAGGTCAAAGCGTTCTCTACTTATTTATCGGAAACCGTTTTAAGAATGGAGGTCCCTGTGAGCTTGACCTTTGACCTAACGACCTCAAAATCAATAGGGGTCATCTACTGGTGAAGACCAACCAGCACACCAAGTTTGGTGAACCTAGGTCAAAGCGTTCTCTAGTTATTGATTGGAATCGAAGTGTCTACCGACGGACCGACCGACAGACCGACCGACCGACCGACATTTGCAAAACTATATGCCCCCTCATCTTCGATGGGGGGCATAATGACCGGTTTCTTTTTCCTGTATATTCTGAGTACTCCACTTTTGTCAGGGTTCTGAAAATACCTTGCACATGTGACTGGATCTGACTTAGTCAATTTGCACTTATCATGCCAAGACAGACCCTCTATGTCTTGCTAATGACAACACATTACCATGAACGAGCTTTGAAAGAGATTTCAATAAAGGAACCCATTTTGTCGCTGCTGCTGAAATCGAACAAAACCAAGTTGGAATGCCTTACTGACGAATCATGGAAAAAGATCACGCTTTGCTGCTTCCCAATAAGGAGAGCCACGAAGTGTTCTCAGGACCCTGTAACCATCATTTTGCAAAGTAAATTTGTCAATAAAACCAAGAGTCAATAAATCACCAGCAGTGTATTTTTTTTACATTCTGCTTTGCATTTCCTAACAGCCAAATTAACCTTGTCCTTTATCTGCTTGATCTGAAGCCTTTTCAACTTAAAAAAACGTTTGGGACACAGTGCTACACGACGATCAATGTTTCTAAGTTCCCATTTGCAAATATCACTGTTATGAAGAGAAACAAATTATTCATTGTTTCTTTTGCGTGTTTGGCCGCAATATATACTAGGAAAAGAGAAGATTTCTGAATATGTATCTTGAAATAACCCAATGGGATATTTTTTTCTGCCGGGGCAACCCACAACACCTGATAAACTTAACGAAAATCAACTGATTGCAAACATGTATTTTCTGATGCAACAATACGGCGGTCATCATTCTCTATCCAGTCATCAGAATCACGATCACAACCGTTTGAATCGTCAGTCTCTTCAACAGAAGGCTCAGTATCATGTGAATTTAATGACTGTGAAAGCCAATTTTTTTTAACAACTATACCTTCATTTTTAAATGGTTGACTGTTTTCTGTTAACCACTTTGCAGCCAGAAACACTTTGTTTGGTCTGACATTTTCAAATGCAATGCAATTTGTGTATGACAACTTCCTTTTTAACTTTAGCGTAATTGTTTTATTGTCACTGAACATCCTTGGCAATGACTTGATAGTACTACTCACTTCCGAAGGAACATTTACCACATTCCTTTTCATATTAACTTGTCCACCTCTAGGTATTTCTCTCAACTGCATAAACTGTAACCTTGGAGACACATGTCTTTCCTCCAGTGCTGGGAGCTCTAACTCGGATGGTTTATTTGGAAACTGCAAACCGTTGTGTATCCAAAATTTAGGGCACCTGCCTTCCTTTGCAGAATTTAGACAAGTTTCACATATCCATTCCATGTTGCCAACACGTTTTAAATGTTTACAGAAAGGATTTAATTTAACCTTTGTTTTTTGCAGAAGTTGCTCTACCTTTTTCACAAAATGAGAGAAAAATGTCTGTGTGCAACAGGTACAAACATAATCAGGCCAAGAGCTTGACAATATATCAAACAACATCATTAAGTCATTACCAGTAACCCTGTACAAGTCATCTATACATTTTTCAAAAGGCCTGTCCATCAAAGTTTCAATTTTGTGTCTTTTACTTTCTCTCCCTTTCTTTTCTTCTTTGAAATCCTTTCTACGCTTCACATCCTTTGTAAAAAGAACGCAGGTTCCTTTAGGTGAACTTAGACCATGCTCACTCGTGAATGACTATCAAACACATATATATCAGTTGTCCCATGTACAAACAAAGTGACATGCTATTGAAAACAAATACACAAGTCTGTGTTTGACTGTAAGCAGCTGATAATGCAGTTTCAAGGGAAGAATAAATGTGTAGTAGGTCATCTGTATTATTTTCTTCTATCAAACCTGTGAACACATTAACATGCGTACTGAAGATACGTTTGTTCTTGTTACAAACATGGACTGGTAATAATGTTGGATCAATTAGCCCTGTTCTGTCCTGTTTATCACAGATGGCAAGGTACAGATGGCTACCAGCTATCAAAATTTCATTCAAGACTTCAGTCATAAATGAAGGGTCAGGTTTGAAATATTTGATTGTAATCAAAAACTTAAAACATGATGGTACACATTGCCTACCTCTTGCATTCAATGGAAGACCAGTTGATCCTTGATGAAAGTCGGCACAGCACTTTATGTAAAACATAATGGATATTATTACTTAAAAAAATAAGCAAAATTTGCAAATGGAAGGATTGCTTTCAGTTATTTTTCTACATTTAAAAATTTTTTATTAACCAACCCAGATGTCAATAGCATTATAAATTGTATACAGTTAAATCCTAATTCAATCCCACGCTATACAGTTTGCCTTGATTGCGATACTATGAAAATTAACTTCTGTCAACCTGTTCCTAACACTATGAGATACAATATACAGTTCAATCCTTAGCTTTACAACAAGTATATAGTTCCATCCTGTTCGCATACCATTGATGGATTGATAGTGAATGATCAATTTATCCCTTTTTTCGTAATTCCATAAAACTTAAAACGCAGTTTAAACCTAATTGATACATAGATTGCCTCAAACCATGTAATATACATAAATCCTTATCTGTACAATGTAATCTAGTTCAATCCTTATCTCAACACCATTTAGTTAAGTTAAATCCTGATCTCAACACCATGTAATATAGTTCAATATTGACCTTAAAACCATGTAATATAGTTCAATCTTGATCTCATCACCATGTAATATAGTTTAATCTTGACCTCAACACCATGCAATATAGTTCAATCCTGATCTCAACACCATGTAATATAGTTTAATCATGATCTCATAGCATTGAGATATTTAGTATGAAAATATCTTACATATATAGCGACAAGACTGTACCCATACAGTAGTTGATAATGATCAAGGTAGCCCCTCTTCATTAAAGATTAATAAAGTGAGAGGGGTATTAGTAGGAATATCTGAATATTTAGTAACCTTGCATGAACAGCTACTTTAATATACTGTACCAGACACAAAGGTGTAATATGAATAGTCCTTGTTTTAGTGTATTTTTTCTCAGTATAAAGGATCCTCTATTTCAACTTCGATGGCTAAGTGATTTTACAGGCTGGTCATTTAACTCATGTTAGCTCACGTTAATTTTGAAAATGAAAAAAGCTAGAGCTATTCTAGCTTGACAGAATCTCTATCATGTAGTCTATGAACATAATTTCTGAACCGTTTCCAGGACTTATTAATAAATGTCATCCAGACAAAACCTTAAATGGTGCCATAACTTGTAAAGATTTTTTTAAATGTCAACAGATGTATTTATGACGATATCTTCTGGCTATTAATTCCAGTCATCTAAACAGCGATGGAGAAATGAGTTTAGCCGCAGGGACTTATTACATCTAACTTTTTGTTAAACATGTCCTCTTGTCGTTGAAATACAGGAATTTGTCAAAGTTGTTAACTTTCGAAATTTTAATAATGGGTTGACAATATCTACTGAATTTTATGTTAAATCATGTAAACATATCGTGAGGGTCTTGGTCAGTGCGTCGACTTACTAGTACTATGCATTCACAAAGTCAAAGATAATTCGTAAAATTTTGCCTGCATTCTCGATCTAGGTCAGACCTCATCAGGCATGTCCGGGGAAAATACCTGCAATATCTTCAAATAAGCAACAACACAATTTCAGCTATAGTAAACAAAATTTAACTTTTTATCTTTATTAAAACCAAACACTCGTTTTCTTACCTTCCTTGTGTAGATTTTCAACACTTTTTTGTTTGGTTAGTACACGTTTCTACTCTAAAATGGCGTCCCCAGTAGCAAGTATGCCAAGAATGAGTACAATATTTTTGATAGTTTTCGAAATTTTATACTCGATATTTGTATTGGCTATGAGGCATCAAATTTGACTTCATTGTCATTGTTTACCCATATTGCAAGAAAGAAGGTACATGAAATATTCTTACCTTTTAACTATTATTACTTTTTGTTTTACTAGTAAATAAAGTTAATCCTAAAATCCTAAAAAAATTAGAAAAAATGGTCTAGTTTGAATTTTAAGGGGGGACATTGGGATGCGTGCTATCAACTGTTACTGTATATACTTATTTTTTCCAAAGCAAAATGCATAATAAAGGAGGTAGTGTCAACCTTGATCTTGCTGAAACATTTAATACAAGCATGTCACAAGTCAATCATAGTCATACCAATGTCATTTCATATTGAAATAGAGATTAACTGATTGTAACATAGCTAACTGAGATAGTTATTTGACAAAGTGAATTTAATATTTTTTTCACTGTAACTTAATAATTGGACTACATAATAACACAAGCACAATGACCAAATCTTTTTGCAACTGTGACTTCCTGTACAGTACAGTCAACACTGATGCTAAACATGTCACTGTGATGATATTAGAAAGTAAATATACAAAATGTAAACCTTCTTTAAATATTTTTCCATTTCAGTTTCATTTATGTTTGTCCATTTTACAAAACCAAAACAAAAATAAGGGCGGGGGAGTTCTTAGAAATATTCATACATGTGTACACAGCTGTAGTATTATTTGTTAATGGTGATATAACTCCGCCTACTATACTGTCTATCGTAAGCCTTATATAGAATGACATGCAAATCCCGCACTAGGAGTTTTTCTTTCAGTATACTTTACAACTGTATTGTTACACCCTCAATGTATGTATATAATAAATATGTTAAACTGTATATTATAATATTGTGTTATTCATATAAGACATTAAGATATCACAACAGCTAGAAACAGTTAAATGTTGGATAGTGATGGCATAGGTCATAGGAAACATCATTTTCAGATATTGCACATGCACATTTCAAATGTGATGGTTACATTATTGCCTGCAAATGTTAAAGTTTATTATTACAGATAAAAGACTTATGCTTATATCATAAACTTTTATGACTAAGGATTGCAAACAGGTCATTAAGTGAACTCTTATTTGTCTAATTAAGTCTGTGCTATTTATAGAAATAATTGTTCTATGTACATTATTTCTTTTTAGGGTGCGATCTAAGGATTTTGTGGATGGCAAATGTCAACTGTGCCAGATCAAGGAAGGTACCTTAACTTGCCTCAAAGAAGTTATGTTCCAGTGTACTAATGAACTTTTGGGAAAGGCTGTTCTTTTTCAGCAGGAGTTGGAAACAGATGCCTGCAGATGTACAAGGTTTTAGAAAGTTGATGAAGATGAAATCATAATCTTACTGGTGTCTTTGTTATCTATAGCATTTTCTGCTAATGTTACTGCAGACAGCATAACTCCTGGCTGATATTTTAACAAATTATGTTGTTGTGTTTTGGACAAGACATCAAACCAACAAGTTAGATAATTAAATAACGCTGAACCACTTTTTTAACAGTCGAACATGCTGTCTTACAGACAGCTCTTGTAAATATTGTGTCATTGCTTGTTTTCTTTTTAATAACTGCTTTGTAAATCTTTTGGTTAATTACTTATCGGTTAAATCAACATTGTTCTGTTGTTCAATTTCCCTGTCCTTCTGAGGTCCTTAGAGTAACTCATTTAATTGTACAAACCGGCCACAGGTTAGAAATTATCCTGTTACCTAGTAAATTGTTCCCTTAATAAGGCAAATTATTTGAAGAGATGATATCAGTTTTTATGTAAACTGTAATTTTTCTACCTTTTATATCCTCAGGGTTCACTCTGTCATTAAACATTTCAGCCATTTGCTAAAATTATATTCATTTGGCTACAGAAATTATACTTTGGCTACAGGATGTCTTGCCTTTAGCTTAAAGAAATTTTCAACCAGGGTAAACTCTGTATCCTAATAAACATTTATGAAATAGTCATTTTAATGCTTTGTAACATCAAGGTATAGTTTAGCTGTCTATATATATTGGGTATTATACATTAAAATTAAGGTGATCTGAAGCTGTTTTTTACATTAGATTGCTTCACACACCTTTTATTACATCATTTTTATATTGCAAATCCTACGTACAATAAATCCAACATTCAAAATATCTGAAATTAGATTATAAATTAGATTATAGGTTCTTCTGACATCTAATATTTCACACATAAGTGATGTTTGTTTGATCTCTGCTTTTTCATGAAACTCCCAAGTGTTTCAAAAGCTAAGTAGTTGTTAAAACATTTGTTGTTTTTAAAATATTTCTGTATGTGATCTTTGTTCAAATATCTTTTTATTTTTGAATAAATACAATGCTTTTAGTTTGTGTTTCTTCCTCTTTATTATAAATACCTTGGTGATCTATCTCCGAATTACAAACGCCCAAAAACTTGGTATTGTGCTCATATTCCCTGCCCAATACAGACTCCGATATCTTATTAAGTGAATTCTTAATCAAAGTGGACCTAACATGTTGTTGTTCAGCTGTAGTAACTTTCCCTCTGTCGTTCTCAGTATTTTTATACTACTGCCTAACCACGTTGAGAATCTCTGTTACTTCTACACACAGTACAAATTAAGTCAACAAAATACTGATATACCTGCCTCAAGTCAAAACAGCTCATTCAAAATACTTGCATGCAGCTCTGTTCGTCGGTCCGCTGTGTTACTTTTGTATCACTGTTTTTCATGTTTACATTTTGAGTTGTCTAATGGATGGATGATTCGTCGTAGGGTAGTCACTAATTAGCTGAAAAGTAACTGTGGATTTCCCTGTCTAAAAATAGAAATATCGTACTGAAAATTAAATTTTAGTAGAGGTAAGAAATTGAAACGTACGACTGATGCGCAGGAGAGTAACTTTACCAATGTTATAACTGTCACAAACTCGTTTGTAACATGCAGTCAACTTCTAAATTTATCTCCGTTAAAGAAAAACAAATAATCAGCGAGTGTTGGTCACGTGACAAATTATTGCGTATTTTTATATGAACGAACGCCTTTTCATTCAAGAGTTCGAAATTGACATGTTTATAACCAAAATTGTTTGAATATATTACCGATAATTTGCTGTAGTGTGAAGAATTGCACAATATTAGGAATCTTTGACAACGGGAACTGTTTTTCTGTTCTCTGAGAAGTGTTAGAAAATTAATGTGGTTATCAATTTATACCGACGTGCTATTTGCGGATTTGGTAAGAGACTGAAATTGCGCTAGCTTTATTTGTTTGGTCTGACGACCCAAACAAATAAACCCCCCAAAAAACGAGGAGTGCATGCTTTCCGTGACCACGTGGCGAGACCTACCCGATAAAACAGCTTTCATTTAGGGGGGCCTTCTCTAAACATTGCTGAATCAAACTATGCAAACCTTTATATACTTTTCATAATATAGTGTGAGAAATTTTTTGTTCTTAGCAAAAGTTGAGTAGTATATATATGACTCGCTTTTTCTCGGTTTGCAGAAAACACACTCAATACAGAAGAATTTATTTCTCAATGTAATATATGTCCGTTTGAAATTTTAATTTTGATGCAAAAATGGAAAATATCACCATAAAATAATAGCACTGCATTGTCAATTATCGATTCTAAATTTTGAACATAGATGTATATATTCATGTGAAAATGTCAAGACAAATAGAATTAGAAATTATGTGAAAATATCGGAACAGACAAAATCAGAATACAACCCTTTCTGGTATTCTAAATAAATGGAGAGAGAAAATATATCTCGGCATACACATTAAGAAACCGTTCTTAAACAGTTAAGAGCTCGTGAAATCATAAAACTGGCATTGTCGTGAATGATATTCGGTGCAAATGGGAACATAAGTTTAGCATGACATTTTCTATTCATAATTGTATGGATTCAAGTTGCGATAAATGCGGTATCGCACAAATAAGACCGTAATGATGTCCGTGAAGTTGGCAGCCTGGCAGCCTAGCAAAAATAAATATTGAAACGCCCCGAAATCCACGTAAATCATATTCTGCAAGTATTAGAAGGTGAGAGAAAATGAACACGAAACAAGTATGATCACTTTCAGTTGCTGTCTTGAACAGACGGCCGAACATACTTTCATATTTTTTTGTTTATCAGGCATTTGTTTTCTCTCTAATATGATGTATAAATCGTTATTTTATGTAAAAAATTGAAATCAAAGTAACAAATATTTTGCCTAGCTATTCTTAACAAACAGACGAACATATTTTTGTAAACTTTATTTTGTTTATTTGGCAAGAGTATTCACTACAAAATTGTATATTATATATAAAAATATCTTTAAAAAATGATGTCAGAATAAGCATTTGAAAATAATACATATATACGCGATGACTTTATTCCGCGCGGCCGATTTTTATTAGGTATGACTGCTTTTAGAAAACTGTCCTAAACAGACGGACCGAAATAATTATTTTACTACACTTTTGTTGTTTATTATGCATTTGTTTTCTCTCCAGTTTGTTGTAAAGTAAATGTATTTTTCTGTAAAAATAAAGACAAAATAATCACTTAAATAATGACGAAAACTCGCTATTTATTTATTTTTCGGCTGGCTGTGCCTATTCAAAACAGACGAACTGAAATATTTTTGAATATTTTGTTTTCTTTATTCGGCAAGGTCATTCTCTACAATATGATGTATAATATATAATTATATCTTAAAAAATGAAGTCAAAATTATCATTTGAAAGTAAAACAAATACGCGATTTCTTTATTCTGCCCGGTCCGTTTTTAAGTATGGGTATTAAATATGGCTAATTTCACTGAACAGACGGAAAAATATATTTAACTATATATCTTGTTTATTAGACATATATTTACAAAAATGATGTCAAAATAATCACTTGAATGTAACGAAAACCCGCTATTTTTTCTATCCCGCTGCTTGCTTTGCCTAACTAACCTGAACAAATGGACGGACATATTTTTATATAGTTTTTTAATATTTATTAGGCAAGGTGTTTCTCTACCATTTCATGTATAGTGTTTAATTATAACTTAAAAAATGAGATCAAATTATCATTTGAAAGTAGAATCTAATACAAAAATACGCAATTTCTTTATTCTGCGCGGCCCGTTTTGTTTATTAAATATGGTTACTTCCATTAGCTGTCCTGAACAGACGGACGGACATATTTTACTTTACTTTTTTTTGTTTATTAGAAATTTGTTTACGGTACAGTTTAGTGTATAAGATTTATTTTCTTCAATTTATTATATCTTCAAATTTAAAGTCAAAATAATCACTTTATATAATGAAAATCGCTATTTTTCTGTAATTTTTCTTGAAGTGACATTTTTGCCTTACCATCTTGAACAGAAGGACTGACATTTTGTCTATTTACCAATGTAATTCCCTTTAATATGTTGTATAACAAGCATATATTTTGCTAGGCTACTAGTCTGCCATGCAGGCTGCCAGAATGTAAACAACTTAGAAATTCCGTGATCATTTCGTTTTCATTTCATTCAAATAAATTTATTATGTTTGTAGAGAACGTGGATAGATTTCGGGGCGTTTTATTATTAATTTTGCTAGGCTGATAGGCAGCCAGGCTCCTATGCTGGTAACTTCACGGTGCTAGGCTGCCAACTTCACCGACATACCGTAATGTTCCTTTCTTCTTATGCCTTTTCTTTGTATTAACACCTAGATTCTGAGTCATACTTTTCTTTAAAAATGTTATGGTTACCAAAATCGACTGTCCAACCACTGATGGCTATACCTGATGACGTCCGATGAAAGAAACGAACGACGTCGTTTCTAATGGCTGATACGAAAATACTTTTTGAGATGTTTTATTCGTTGAATTGATAAAGCCTCATATAGACAGATATGTAATAAATTAATGCGTATTCAAACGCACCCTCCAATGATCAGTTTGGAAGAAGAGGTTCGTCACAGTTTTATACACGAATGATACCATTATGAATGAAGAACTGCGAATTATTCAAGGAGTGTAGCGTTGTTTTGGTGTCATCGCAACGTTACAGGGATGACACTAGAATTTTATGTTGACATTACCTTTTAAAACGGTACATTAAGACTTCAGGTTAGCATACGTTAAAAAAACCCCATAAAACTTTTTAATAAAAATGAAAAGGCGTGAGTTTTCACTGCAAATGTTCCATTAATTTCTTTCAAAGAACGACATATAGATTTGTTGTTCAATTGTTTGTGAGCACTTGACCAAAAAATACAGGCGACTTGATTTTAAAGAAAAACAAATATCGATCGGACAAGAAACCTTACTAAAACACATATGAACATAGTAGATCTATGACTTAGAAGATTCCCTGGATCCCCCAACAACAACACCCTTGGTTCACTAAGCAGCTTCTTGAATGTTTGTTGCTGTTCTTATTGAAAACTGGTAATCAGTATGTCATATGATGTATGTATCAATATGATTACAGCACTGACGCGATTATTTTGGAAATTGCTGGGCCTTTTTTGTTGAATATTCGCATATAAATCATATTGAAAAAAGAAGGGTGAATCACCTTCGAACACTCTATTAGTTACATTGTAGTTTTACTGATAAAAGATGAAATTATTCATTTACAGATTGGGTAGACTCTTAGATATTTGTTAGTTTATAGACACCATAATTTTCAATTTGTCTTTTGTTCAACTAGGACATATGTATAAATTGACTGCAAATTTCTCACAGAACGCAACCATTCGTATTTTCTTTAGCAAATAAGATGTATTGTGCATTTTTGTCAGTGTTTATATTTTGTGGATATTATATTGTCATTTTTTTCACACTGAACTGAGTTTCGATTTCTTTAGTCTAAATGTGTTTGCAGGAAAATGCATAGTGTATATATATATATATATATATATATATATATATATATATATATGTATGTATGGGGAAATATTGTTTGTATCGGAAAACGCGAAACACGATATTCATGCAGCAGTTTACATGTTTCTCTCAATCACTGAATTCTTCATTATTTTAAAGCGATACTGAAAAACTAAGATAAAATACAATGAAGTGAAAAATCATTCAATTATCTGATCAAAAGAGGTTTGAAATTTAAATATAGTCTAAGTTGCCTTAAATGACTGTTTGAAATCAAACATAACATTGCTTATTCAAATGCTTACATAAAATGTTTCTGTAACTGATTAGTTCATAATACATGGTAGCAGACTGTTACCGTCTTGAATAGTATTGATATTATTTCATCTATAAGTTGACTGGTTTATGATGTCCGACTTGAAACCATTTAAGACCCTTTTATCTTTTGTTCAGTTTTGTAAAATTATTGCAAGTTTCAAACTTGCTGAATAAACATGTTGAAACTTAATGAAAAACATATTGGGATAATTTCATTTAATTTAGGAACTGTTTTCTCGTATAGCAAACTGTCATTACCTTTTTACTGGTATATAAAATGAAAGCAACACAAGACGACTAAATAGGAGCAGTGAGTTTTGAAAAAAAGATATGTCGGTTAGTATATCCCCATTGTCATGCATATGCAATTTTACAAATAAAACACATGTATTGATATCACAAGTTATGTCAGTTTTCATATAAAAACAACATGAAAAACGTGATTATCGCGCATCATAACCAGATTTAAAGCACTGATTAGTTTACTATAGGTATAAGCTTTATACTAAGGACAGTATATTATTGAACAACTTTTTCTGAGAAACAAAAAAAACCTATTAAACAATGAACAGACATTTCAGAAAAATATAACCATAACTGAAGTGCATACCTTCTTCCGCGTGTTTTGATCCATAAAAATATATTGCTCTGCAGTTCCGCGTTTAAGACACTGAAAACGCAGACTGCAAGTTGCAGTCTGCTCGATTTTCCGCAGTTTTCAAAATGAATTAGGATGAATATGCCTTATGCTTCGTGGCATGTAAAAATGTATAACCATGTCTGTTTTGCACATCATATGTTTCCTATCATTGTTAAGACATGATATAAAATGATATAATGTTAAGAAATCAGAAATGTATTTACTTGCCACATTATGTAACACTATGAATTTAGATTCCAGTATGATATTTATAACGACTGTTAAAGGAAAGCCAGTGTAGACACTGTGTTCACATGAGCTTTCGCTGTATCTTTTCTTTTTATTTTGTTTTTTTTTCTCGCTCAATATTCTATGTATAGATGTTCTGTGTATTTATCTATTGTAATATTTTCAAGTGATAAAAGAAAAATTGTCAGCTATCTCTTAAGGATAGTTGCTTTAATTGGGAGGCAGGTTACTATTTGATTTAATGGTCTGTAACCATAAAATTATTAGTCATGGTTTGCCATTTTCAATTAATATAACAATTTTGAGTTTTGTATTGTGCACTGGTCCGTTGAGCTTTAGAGGCGATACAAGGTTACGGTAACCTTAAGATATAGCTATGAGTAAATATTATCAATTTTTAAAGTAATATCCTTGTACAATGTGCATTTGCATTGTGTCGTACAATTTTCTTTTTGTTTTAGTATGCATACAAGAAGGAGTAATAAGCGGAAGCATCCGGGGGATGTGGTGAAGGGTAACGCACAGCGTGGAGAAGCCAGAATACCCACTGCAACTGCAACCAATGCAGCGACTCCTGGAATGGATGCAGTGCCAATAGATGTTGTTGTTCATGAGGTTGACCAACCCGAAGTGCCCATCGTAGGAAATATACCACATGTTGTTAGTCTGCCATTGGCTGAGCAAGGTAACCTTGATTCCTTTGTGGATAATTCAGTACCGCCTCCACTAATTAGTGCATTCTCTGATCTGGGAGTCACTGTGCCAGCATCCATAAAGTCAAAAATAGTTGCTGGCCAATATGTTGACCTGGCAAGCCTGTTGCAAGGTGACTCCTCGGTAACAGATGTTCCTGGGAATATGGTTGTAGCTGGTCCCTCAGTTGGTCAAAGTATGACAAAAAATTAGCCAGTATTGAAGCTTGGATAGATGCCATTTTGGTTTTTGGGGCAATATACTTGGCTGCACATCCAGAGCGGACCCAAGAAATCTTAAAATATATAAATACAGTCAGGCTGGGTGAGAAGCGACATGGTGGTTTGGGTTGGAGGGGCTAAGACGAGCAGTTCAGGCTTTGGATGGCCATTAACTCTGCTGGTAAATGGTCAGATGTTGATTCAGAGCTTTGGCTTCTGTATATTGCTTTGCCAACTAGCCTTCTGTCTAATCAGGACCCTAGGTCACTTCGCAAATGTTTCGACTTTAATTCTAAAGGGGTTTATACTAAGTATGGTTGCATTTATATGCATGCATGTTTAAATTGTGGCGGTCCTCATCAGCAGTTACAGTGTTTCAAGCCCCGCCAGCAGCAGAATTTTTGTGCTCAGCTTCCACAGTTTTCTCCAACCCAGGTTCTGCAAAGACCGGGGCTCAGACCGCGCAATCTAAATGGAATCACCCGCCCCCAAAGGCTTATGGCACCTAGGCCATATACCTATTAACTGCTCTGTTCTCAAAGAGTATCTTTTCAATTACCCTGACAAAAAGGTTGCCACCGAACTTGCAAATGGTTTTTCTCATGGTTTTAAGTTAAAGTATGCTGGGTCTAGACAGGCTTCTACGTCAAAAAAATTTAAAATCGGCTTTTGAGCATCCAGAGATCATTAAAGTAAAAGTTCAAAAAGAAATTTCTTGGTCCTTATAAAGTTTCTCCCTTAACCAATTTAAAAAATCTCCCGTTTGTGTATTCCCCAAGGCAGATGGAGGTGGGCGTTTAATTACACATTTATCACACCCTGCTGGTTTAAGTGTAAATAATGGTATACCTCAACATTATACATCTGCATCATACACATCTTTTGATAAAGTGGCAAATATGGTTTTCTCTTTGGGTACATCTGCATTTATTGCTAAATAGGACATTAAGTCAGCATTTCGTTTGTTACCAATACATTCTAGTGATTTTCATTTACTAGGATTTCTGTTAAATGGTCAAATTTACATTGACAAGTGTCTGCCCATGGGATGTAGCATATCATGCAAATTATTTGAGCAGTTTTCAACTTTCATTTAGGGGTTAATTATGGATAAAACACATTTGAGTACACTTGATCATTTTTAGATGATTTTATTTTTGTTGGGAAAAAGGCCACAGAGCAGTGCACGCAATTGGTTGACTGTTTTGAAAGCATTTGTACAAATCTCAATCTTCATCTTGCGGAGGACAAGTCAGTTGACCCCACAACAGTTTTGATATTTTTTAGGCTTAGAACTTGACTCCGTTAACATGGTTATTCGCATTCCGCAACATAAAGTACATGAGCATAAGGAAATCCTTGTTCAGTTTCTTCAACGGAAAAAGATGTCTTTGAAAGTAGAGTCTCTGGTTGGTAAATTAAGATTTTTTGTTAAAGCTATCAGATCCAGTCCTGGATTTTTGCGCCGCTTTTATGACAGTCTTGCCAAGGCGTGTAAACCTCACTTTAAATTAAGGGTTTCAGTTTCATTAAGAGAAGATATGGTTATGTGGCTTCAGTTTTTGGATAGTTTTAATGGCAGTATATATATTTCAGAGCAAACATGGATTGGTGCAAAAACATTGCAGCTTTTTACTGATCGTGCAGACTCCGCACATTTGGGTTGTGGTTGTTAATTTTCAGGGAAATGGGCTGACTTTTGGTTGGCAAGAGGATTGGGTAGCCAGTCCATTATTGAAGGATATGTCATTTTTAGAAATTATGCCATAACTGATTCGTTATCTCGTAAAAATTGGCAGAGGTTCAGGTCCTTGGCTCCAGGGCAGGGGCAGAACAGTTACCAGAGATGGGTCCCGAAGAGTTTCGATCCATTCTTTGTAAGGCAAAGTTAGCAGACTGATTGGTATGTCTCAATCAACTAACACTTCCACATCAAACAATACTGCATTGGAGCGTTTCCAAGTTTTTCGTGACCTGTATTCTATGGATCAAATGTGGCCACCGCGTGTTGATCACATTGTTCAGTTTATTGCTTTTTTCTCCTTAGAGGGATTAGCTCCTACATTAATGCGCTTAGTTTTCAGTGTAAGATAAATGCTGTCCCTGACACGACTAAACAATTTTTGATAAAAAAGCTTTTGGAAGGGTAAAAACGGTCGCTAAGAGGCATCTCTGACACCCGGTTGCCAATAACTATTAGTTAAAATTGTGAATACTCTGCCAGCTGTTTGCTCAAATCTATTTGAAACCAAACTTTTCTCAGCAGCATATACATTAGCCTTTTTTGGCTTCTTTCGAAAAGGTGAATTGGTCATCACCAAGGGTGGATACTTTGATAAAGTTCTGTGTTTAACAGATGTGGTCTTAGATGAAGCTGGTGAAAAAATGTCAGTAAAAATTCGTTACTCCAAAGCAGACCAGTCAGGAAATGGCTTTATAATACTAATTGCAAAAGTTGGTGGTTGCATCTGTCCACTGTATCACTTACAACAATACTTAAAGGACCGACCTAACCTTACTAGAGCCTTGTTTAGTCACTTTAATGGTAGTCCGCTTACTAGGTATCAGTTTTCTGCAGTTTTGAAAAAGACATTACAAGTGTGAGGCGTTGATTATAGTCGTTACAAGTCTCACTCTTTTAGAATAGGCGTACTCTCCTGCGCATCGGTCGACTGTTTCACTTTCTTACCTCTGCTACAATTCAATTTTCAGAACGATATTTTTATTTTTAGACAGGGAAAACCACGGTTACTTTTCAGCCAATCAGTGACTAGTTTACAACGAAATGTCCATACATACAATTGACAACCCAAAATGTAAACAAACAATGCATGTATGCAAGTTACTTACGTATTTCACTTTTGAAAGTGTTTTTTAATATGTATACGTAAATAAACCAATCAAACTATCAAAAAGATCAAAATCATGACGGTATGGTTGTTTTTAGATGTTAAATTGCTGTATTAAGATGTTTACGTAAAGGTGTAGCTGAAATGTGTTTACAAAACTGTCAGAAAACACCCGTCTATTTATAATTTTTGGAATCACATGATCGTTTAAACCAATGAAAAATGGTTTAAAGATTTTTCGGTTTTGGGGATATTTGTGCACTTTCATTGGTTGTTTAAAAGTTCATTGTAAAGGTCAATATCATAAATCTACTGGTTTTAAAGCAGCGGTGTGAAGTAACGGTAGTGTATTCATTTAGCTGCTGAGGGAGCGTAGAATAGGCGCAGCGTCTACGGCTGCAGATATTGGTTGGTCAGCCGACAATATAAAAACGGCAGGCCGATGGAGTTCTGATGCGTACAAATCATATGTTAGACCTGTTTCTTTTTCCATGCCAACTCTTTTTAAGCCTGCATGCTAATTTGTACTACTTCTTGCTCCAAAATTTTGCCTAGGAACAAGTTTTGTAGATTTACGCCCTGTCAATGTGTGGTGTTTTGGCTCCTCCATCATACAGAGGGCATTTTGTGCAGCACGAGCGTACAAGCGGAGTGCATTTAGGGCTTGAGAGATTGGGAACATCCATATGGTGGCAAGGCTATAGTGGACTTACGTTGATGAAGCTTAAATGGAAACATAAAACGTTATTACAAGTAAGGGATTCCCCAGACTTTATTCTGTTACAATGTGGTGGCAATGATCTTGGTCTTGCCTCTCTACATATCCTAAGATACTGTATTAATGACATCATTTAAATAATCAATGAAGCTTTCAGCAATGTCAAAATTATTTGGTCTGAAATTTTGCCACGTGGTAAATGGCGTTACTCTTCAAATAGTAAAGCTATGAATAAGGCTAGGAATCGTCTGAATAATTATGCCGCCACCAGAGTATGCGCTGTTGGTGGGTATTTTGTTAAGCACCATGATTTGCCTATTGTTGATCATGCTTTGTATTTACCTGATGGTGTGCATTTGACACCTCTTGGAAATGATGTGCTTTTGAATAATTTGTCTGCACAGTTGGAAACTGTTATCCAAAAGTTTCAGGCAAACCAGCTTCTAAACACATAAATCATTGTTGAAAACTGTTTGTTGTAATGTGTATGACAATAACTTTATGGTGAATTTATTATTTGTTTGAATTTCCTTTGTGTTATAGTGTTTTGCTTGTCCCTGGCATATTTCGCTGAGGGTCAATTGATTGGCGGTAGTTCCGCCTTGTTGCCCTCTTCAACTTATGTTGAAGTTTGTTGCAGGCGGTACCATTTGGCAGTCAGCGAAATACTAGTAGTTATGCAGTTCTGCAAATGAAATTCAGAGCCCGATTTCTGTTACCCAGGATCGGGCTTAATCTTTTTCACATGTTAAACTACTGTTGTTGTTGTATTTATTGTGTTTGAATGATTTTGTATTTGTGTTAAGGGCTAAGCCATTTGTATTTTGCAGCAGCCCAATCAACATGAGCCGTGGACAAGTTTTTGCCAAACACTCAATAATAAATTTTATTTAAAAAAATAACAAGCATTAGTATTATTTGAAGTTGGTCAATGTCATGGAATTTAATTAATACCAGACCTTATCCTTTAAGAACTCAAATGGATACTTTGTGATCTGTCTGTGTCTGTTTTAGTACTTCATACTGCCTTCCCCAATAATGTCAGCTATCTCTTAAGGATAGGTGCTTTTATTGGGAGGCAAGTTACTATTTAATTTAGTGGTCTGTAACCATAAAATTATTAGTCATGTTTTGCCATTTTGAATTAATATAACAATTTTGAGTTTTGTATTGTGCACCGGTCCGTTAATTTCCGGTTCCCGCCTGTTCATTACAATAGGAAAAATTTATCATTAAATTTCTACTCTCCCTTCTCCCTCCTCTCCCAGAAATATATTAGCATTGTAGTCTGGTAGCCAGAATACAATCGAAAATACAAACGTTTGAAATAAAACTTACGCTGTGGATTTGAAATACTGAAAACTGTAACATATGACATTGCTGGGATACAACGGAACCGAGCAGGTCTTTTTATTGTTTCTATCTCATTGTGATCAGTAGGTATCTTATAAACGCTCAAATACTTTATATATTACGAACACTCAGACTTTTCGTTATTTTCGTTATTGGACTTTTTTTAAAAGGACAAATAAATAACATCAATGTTTAATAGACATATTTTCCTAATTTTAAGCAGTATTTTCATTATAAGGCTGAGATACTGAGTTCACAAGTGAAGTCGAACAGATTCGACGGTGATTTTTTAATTTGTCAGAAACAGCCTTGAATGTTCCTGTATGCTGACATACACTATTTAAACAATATTTATACAGCAATATCATACAGCAGATATTTGGGGACATATAAATGTGCAGTCTATAGCAAATTGGACGATTCAGAGCTCAGAGCTGAGCCTTCACACCTCAGCATGAGTACTGTTATAGTCAGTAAGGCAATTCGTCTGAATGACCTCTACTGATTGCAAACACATGGCTGCAATAGAACAGATTGTAAGTAAAATGAACAACTACAAAAATTAAAAAAAAAATTGTGAACCTTGAGAAAAACTTAAAATATTTTATAATAAAGCTGTGACTTTTGAAGTAAATTTTGAAATATCCCGGCTAGAAATTAAAGTTGCACTTTAGTACTGTAACTTTCTTTCATGGCTAAAAGTAAATCATATTATAAAAATACAATGCAGGTCTTCTGCTGACAGGATCTCATTTTAATAGTTAACAAGTCATTTCTACAGATTTATTTTGGCAGAGACATACAGGATGACGGAATATTCTTATCAGTTTAATGTGATTCTTATATTCATGTACTTATCAAACAAGAACGTAAAATTTGAAATAATAATGTAACACTCAGGTTTTAGTTGTATTTACCTGGCGTTTTTATTACAGTAAGTTAACTAATGGTCTTCCTGCCAAGCAAATCCTGTATACTGTTAGAAATTATAGACATCATCAAAGTCCATTAAGCTGTAATCTAAAAAATGCTGTGTCAATTGCTATGAAACTTGCCTTTAGAGGTTTAATTTTTACCTTTCTGTGATCATTTTTCATGTTTTGTCTGCAGACTGATTTGGTAGTTCAGAAGAGTCGCTTTCAGCATGTTTATTTAACATTGTCATTAAATGTGTATTAATATTTGCCAGAATAATAATAATAAAACATTTAAAAAATCCAACCAACCAGTTAACAAAATTAACAAATTAATATGTGACTTCAATAAAAAGCAAAAAGGAATGCATGACACGGGAAAGTGGAAAACGACAACGGGCTGGGTATGACTGTGCTATGCGCATGCACACCTGTGTACTTGTAATAGAGTATGGTAAAAACGTACTGATGTAAATAGGTTTTTAAAGTGCATAGTGTTCTAGCCCGCCCGCGAAGCTCAATAGGTAGAGCACTGGATTAGTAATCATTCGGTCGTTGGTTCGACCCCTGGGCAGGGCACAATTTCTATGTGACAATTGATCTCAGATAGTGTGTCTAATGTTCATTTGTCTCTCATCGCTGATTCTGAGTAGATCATGTTGGAACAGTAGTCAGCCACTTGCGGAGAAATTGGCAATTACTGGTTAGTTAATTAGGAAAACCGGTCAGGTGGCACTGACCGCCGAGATATAACCTATATGTTGAAGTCGGCGGTAAACCCCAAAACAAACAAGAGTGTTCTATATAGCATTATCAAACGATAAATGCACTCTTCTAGTTAATATTTTAAAGAGTTTTATCTCAATGCATTTGCAAAGATTAATTCTCTTTAGTTTAATATCACCGACAGAAGTCTGTGTTGGCAACAAAAAAGATATTAACAGCTTTAGCTTCTGATCAGCGAACAGAAACAATTGCTTTTCACTCCACATACTGTTGTTAACAAGAGTGATATCATTTTTAAATAAAATTATATCCAGACAAATGAAATTTGATTAAAAAAATTAAACACTGCTAAAGTAAATTTTCAGTTGCAACATGTCGAAAGTTAGTTGTGGATTTAGTCAATTTCATTTTTTGTGTAGAAGTTAAAGGACACCTCCTCCAAGCACCTTCTGTGGCGTGTCTTCCTTCGGACGTTTTACGTTCCTTTGTGGAAGCTTTGGAAGTTCATCTGTTGTATTGAAGTGGGCATCAATTCCAACTGACCGTCATTAGATTTTTGAAACAGGAACTTTCAACAAAGGCATATCTTTATCGTGTAGAACAGTATCAGTCTATCTGAAGTTGGATCAGATTACCCAGTCTTTATATTACATTGCGTGGTGGAAGCCATTTGCACGGGTCATAAGTGTCCTTTGATTCATCAATTTTAGAAAACTAAGCAAACATCAAAAGCAGTATTACATTTTCTGATTGAAGATTTGTAGGTGCCTACAAACTAAATATCTAAAATATCAGCCAATAAATACAGGCTCTATGATAGACAGTAGAACATGGATGCTCCCTATAGTAGCACTATTTCAAAATGGGTGTATTCTTTTTAGTATTTTTAAGAAAAGATTGAAATTAAAATACTGTTATAAAATATAACTAAAGCTGTCACTGAATGTGATCGATACCCCGACAATACCACCTTGTCCAAGGGAAACATATAAAAAAAGACTAAAATACTAAAATAAAACTTAAATATGCAAGGTAGAGTAACAGGTCTTGTGTACCAAACTTCTTCACAAAATTTTCTACCAAACCTTTCCATCAAAATGACTAAGCTCTCCTTATAATTATGTAAGTATCACTTGTGCCAAAATATTTCAAAATCACTTGACAAAGTAAGAGTGGACACAAAAAATGGACGACCTCTAAGAGTGGCCTTAACCTTTGAGTTAAACAGCTGGGAGTGTATGCCATACATGGTCTCAATGTGTTTAACATTTGTGTAAACTTATTTCAAAATCCCTTCATGCATGACAAACTTACAGCCGGAACATGAAGTTGACCCACCGACTAATCCACATAGTGATTCCTGTAAACCTATCCAAACTTTGTTTGTGAGGGTATGAAAAAAGGGAGATATTTAATAAACATGGCCGGGTAGTGTTTTGATTCTTAAACACTGTACTTTCTATCACTTCATCTATCTATTGTTTTGAATATCAAGGATATATGTTTGAACGGTTTTTAAGTAATTTGTATAATAAGCATTATTAAAATGATAAAGAAAGGTGTTTAAAAAATGGGCAAGGTAGGGTCATACTTCTTTGATAATGCACTTCCTCTATTTGCACTCGATCAACAGGTTAAATATCAACTAAATTCCTTGAATACTTAAGGAGTTATGCTCCGGACAAGCATTAAACAAGAGGGGCATAATGGCCTAATATCCTTCACCCGAGTACCACTTTTTCAAACAGCACGGCCAATGAAGGAATAAATCAAGGTAAGCTCACCCAATGTTAAAATTGAATTCTACATGTAAAATTGTACATCTGGTCCAAACTTTATGGACACAGTAGTACAAAGTCAATGGCAGCTAAAGTCAAAAATGATATTCACATGCAAAATTATCAGTACAGTTAAAATTTCCATACTGCAGCTGCAAATAGGAAGGAAGTAGGTAAGTAGGTCAAAGCCAATGTCAGCTAACGTCGAAGTTGAAATCTGCATGCACAATTATAAGATATATGATTCAAATTTTCATCCTGTACATTTGTGTAGTTGCAAAAAGCAAGAGAATAGGTCAGCAGGTCAATGTCAATATTACCTAGGGTCAGATCTAAAATCTGCCTGCAGATTTATAATTCAAATTTTCTTCCAGTAGCTGCAAAAACAAGAAAATAGGTTAGTAGGTCTATGTCGGCTAAGGTTTAATTGAAATCTACCTGCAAAATTATAAAAATAGTTCAAATTTCCGTACTTCAACTTTAAAAACATAAGGTTAGTAGGTCAAAGTCAATGTGAGCTAAGGTCAAAGTTGTAATCTGGCATGCAAAATTATAAGTACAGTTCAGATTTCTATACTATAACTGCAAAAACAAGAAAGTAGGTCAATGTCACCTATGGCCGAAGATGAAATCTGCCTGCACAGTTATAAGTTTCCATCCTATAACTGCTAAAACAAGAAGAAAGGTCAGTAGGTTAAGGCTAATATCACTTAAGGTTAAGTTGAAATCTACATGCAAAATTATTTTAAAAATTCAAATTTACATATTGTCAGCTTCAAAAACAAGAAGGTAGGTAAGTAGGTCAAGGTCAACTTTATGTAAGGTCAAAGTTGTAATCTGCATGCAAAATCATACATTTAGTTCAAATTTCCATACTGCAGCTCTAAAAACAAGAAAGAAGATCAATATGTCCATGTAAATGTCACCTAAGGTCAAAAATAAAACAACTATAAGTATGGTTCAAATTTTAAATCCTGTAGCTGCAATAACAAGAAAATAGGTCAGTAGGTCAAGGTCATGTTGGCTTAGGTCAAAGTTTAAATCTACATACAAAATAATATATACATCTAGTAGATTATAGTTAAAATTTCCATATTGAGGCTGCAAAAACAAAGGAGTTGGTCAATAGCTCAAGGTAAATGTCTGCTAAAGTTGCATTTGAAATATGCATGCCAAGTTATAAGTATAGTTCAATTTTCAATACTTTAGCTGCAAAAACAAAGAAACAGGTCAAAAGGTCAAGGTAATAAAGAAATTACATTGTATTTGTTTTTCCATGTAAGTCTATGTAAATTAAGTGACGTCCCCACATCAAGCGGGGTTCAATTTTGTCCCTTGGGAGATAATTTAAATAATCTTTGTAAAGGTCAAGTATAAATGCTATATACAAAAGATCTAAGTTCTTCAGCCTATGATTTTTGACAGGAAGATTTTTAAAAATTTTGTATTTAAAATAAATAAGACCTTGTGGTGTGGCCAATTCTGACCCCATGGACATAATTTTTCAAACCTGGTGGAGGTCTACTAAATAATGCTATATAAAAAATATATAATCTTCAGGACATTTACAGGTTGACTTACCAATTTTTCCCTGTTTAGTTTAAAACACTATATATCACAAATGACCAGTCCCCACTCCCCTCACTACCTACAGACGGAGCCGATTTTGACTCTAGGGAAAAGAATTGAGCAATCTTTGCAAAAGTAAGCTATACAACGCTACATACTATATATCTATGTACTTGGGCCAACGGTGTCTGACAAGAAGATAATCAAAGATTACACCCCAGCGATATAATGTGACATCTTGGTAGAGGGCTTCTACCTGACACTCCATGCAAAATATCTAAGCAAAGACCTTGCGGTCAATCCTTTTTATTATTTTAGAAATATACTGGGCAAGCATTTTAACATATTTACAAAACTTATAAAATGAAATACCTAAAAAATGTGGGCAGTTATAATTCTTGAACACTGCACTTCCTGCCACTCCCCTTTATCTGCCCACATTTAACTAAATGTCTTTAATAATTTTAGAGCCACCCAAGCAAAGCTCTAGACAAGCAGAATGTATGAATGGGAGATAATGACAGTGACAATGAGTTATGATTCTTGTGCAGAGCACTGTTTTACTCTCAATATCTTCTTTCATAGTTAAGAAATTATATGTATTGCTTTTTGAATTTCACTTTATTGCTTTTTGAATTTCACTTTGGACAAAATCTGACAAGCATTCAAAAATGTAAAGGGAGATAACTGAAAAACGGGGCAAGAAAGAGTTACATTTATTCAAAAATGCACTTTATGTAAACACTCCTTATCAATATCTTTAGTATCAACTATCTTTAGTATCAACTAAATCCCATCAATAATTTTAGGGATGCGCGTTGCAACATATTTAAACTAATTGTATTCAATTTTACAAAAAAGGACCTGTTTTAGTGATTTAGTGCACTACCCCCGTAACAAAATAACTAATCACTTTGTAAAATTGAAAAAAAATAATGACATAAAATCTTATACTATCGAGAACATGGTTTCAGCCACGAAACTACTTTGTTTGGCCGCTGCATTCTTCATATATATCATGTGTATGTTTTTAGCCAACGATATTTTTCTCAAAATTAGCAAGTATAGCTATAATATAACTTACCAATTTGCTTAACGACTGCGTCAAAGATGGCGGCTTATTAATTGAGAGAACGATAAGACAGGGCGGTTCTAGGATTTCTGGTTGGGGGCGCAAAATGTTCGGCAAAATTTTTGTCCGTTTTCTACCTCATTTTAACGGTTCAAATGTGCCTCTGATAATTCAATTCAATGTTGAACAATAAAGTATACATTATTCAAAACATATTCTAAATAGACCTACAATAATACCTATCGTCAGGGTATTTCAAGGGGCGCGCGACGGGTGCGCCTCCCTCTGGAAGCTGCTAGTGTAAAAGACTGTGTCAAGAACTTTTCGTAACAACTGAACAATATTAATAATCAATACAAGTAAGGTAAAAAAATCTATTTTAGCCTCAGTGGCCTTGACTCCAGTTAATGGCAAGTTTATGCAAAATATGTAAAATATCAGTTAATAAATAAAGGTTCTGAGAAGTAAAACAAGAGGGCCATGATGGCCCTAGATCGCTCAACTGAATACCTTGCCTTTGGGTCTGCTTGGGGAGCCCAACTTTTTGGTCGATTTTGTCCCTCAGATGTTCTGTTTGTCCTTGAAATTGTTGGTTTTGTCCTGTTTGTCTCGCAGATGGTCCTGTTTGTCCCTCAGTGATAGATTAAGTCCCTCAACCGTGTTACGTAATAGGTAATGACGTAAGGTGGTGTATTTATTGTGTAATTTATTACGGCCGCTAATCCAAACATAACTGTAGAGTTATCGGACCTGAGTCATATACCGTGAAAAATTAGTCATCCATATATGGTAATTAGGTATATGTGTCATTTTTTATTAATAATGATAGAGACCCCAAAACAAGTTTAAAGTATTTTGTTGAAGTGTCGTGTATCTAAATGTGCCCGTATATGGGTGAAAATGTTATTTCCAAATTTGGAAAAAATACCCAGGGACAAAATCGACCAATTTTGGTTTAAGGCTAATATCTTTTTTATATTAATTAGGGTTAATAAGTCAAACTTACCTCGATTGTAGGACAGGCCGGGGTAGGGGTACAACAAATTAAGGGCGATAACTCGTCATGTTAAAGTTACCGCCTCTTGGAATACTTCAAAACTCTGATCGCTCTAATCATTTTAGAAGTGTTTAGTTTTTCGTACCTTTTCCATTAATAATAATTCATTTTTAAGTGTAGATATTTTAAACTGTAAAGCAGACTCTTGCGGATATTTTGATGTATCATTTATTAATATATTATGATGAATAAAGTCAGAATGATGATTTTAAAGTGATGAAAAAATAGGATTCTTTCTTAGAGAATGCAATTTTTTATATAGAGTATGATCTGTTCTGCAAGCTGTCACGCACAGACGGATGGTTGTAAAAATAAAATTCTTTTTGGATTTTTTAGGGCAGACCTTGTTCTCAATGTCAGTGTTTCATTTTGAAAAATACTACAATTAATAATATCAAAACAGCAGTTTGAAATTAATGAAACAAGAGGGCCATGATGGCCCTAAATCGCTCACGTGAGTCTCATTGTTCATGTTACAAATATCGTAATTGGTTTTTATGGGTGCAAGTTTGAATAAGTTTGCAAGAAGTTTGAAGACTCTGAATGTAATGGTACTCAAAGTTTTTAGCAGAAATAGTTTTACTCTACAGGTACCAGTGACTTTGACCTTTGACCTACAGACCACAAAAACAATAGGGTTCTTCTAATATAATTACCCTATAAAGTTTGAAGGTTCTGGTGGTAATGATACTCCAGTTAATGAGAAGAAATAGTTTTCACTCTACAGGTCCCAGTGACCTTGACTTTTGACCTACTGACCCCAAAAATGATTGGGTTCTTTTACTGAGTAAAGACAATCATCCTATGAAGTTTGAAGGCTCTGGGTAAAATGGTACCCCAGTTACTGAGCAGAAACAGTTTTCACTCTACAGTCCTTGTGAACTTAACCTTTGACCTATGGACCCTTAAAACAATATGGTTCTTTTAAAACAATTATCCTATATAGTTTGAAGGCTTTGGGTGTAATGGTACTACAGTTACTCTGCAGAAATAGTTTTCACTCTACAGGTTCCTGTGATCCTGACCTTTGACATACTAAACCCAAAAACAATATGGTTCTTCTATTTAGTAAAAGCAATCATCTTATGAAGTTTGGAGGCTCTGCGTAAATGGTAATCCTGTTATTGAGTGGAAACGGTTTTCATTCTAGAGGTCCCTCTGACCTTGACCTTTGATCTACTGACCCAAAACACAAAAGGAATTTTTTGTACTCAATAAGGGAAATAACCCTGTGAAGTTTGAAGGCTTTGGGTCAACTGGTACTCAAGTTATTGAAAGGAAATGAAGTGTGAAAGACAGACAGACAAACAGACACCCATGGACAAGGCAAACACAATATGTCTCCATCAGATGCGCGGGGTTGGGGGAGACATAACACAAACAATTGAAGGTATAGCCCTTGGTGTTTCAGAGCAGCAGATTTTTAAAGTTTTCCCTATATAAATAAAACATTTAAACAGTACCTATATTCGGATATCAAAATTCGGATAACTGATGCAACGTCTGAAAATCGAAAATTCGAATCTTTTCCGATATGGCAAACCAAATATTAGAATATTGATTTCAGTTTTCGTTCAAACCCTTCTTTTTGACTTGTATATAAGGTATATGATAATGTTTATATTTTAATGTTTCTCTTGAAACACCTTCAGTTGATTACAAGATCTCCAAATATCTTGGTCATAAAGGATGATTTGTAAGGATTAAAACATTTCAATGAAAATGTTTGGGGTTTCATCATGACCATGTTTTTTGCTTTAGATTAGTTTCATGCTACATTTCCTGTACAAAAGATAAGATTCAGTCTAAAATTATTAATGCCTTAAAAAAAGTTTTTTTAGTATCTGACAGAATAGGACTCTTTATGAAAGTTTACTTTATGTAAGGTAAGATGTATGCGTCACATTATAAACTTGTCACAAGAAGTTGTTCTTTATAGTCATTATGTAGGTAAAGGACAAATCTGAGTAGATTGATATCCAAATTACATCTTTTAAAACAGCACTGAATGTTTTAAACATGGTCATGGAGTCAAGAAATTAGTTTCTGTTAACTTCTGTATTGTCAGTATAATTGCATTTATGGTGGCAATATATATTTGCAGTATTATTTTTGTACATTTCAGGTTATTTATCTACTGTTTTCATGTCTTAATTATTTGCTCACATGATTTTGTTACCTTTTTATGAACAATTTACACAAAATATATTTGATTTCTGTGTTTCTCTTGACTTGGATATAAGCTATGGTCAAGTATTTCAGTTTAACAGAGATCACAATGGTATTTCCCCTATTTTTAGCTCATCCGTATCGAAGAAAAACTCGAGCTATTATGATCGCTAGGTCGTCTTCGTTCTCGTTCAAAAACTTTGATGTAGCGGTTACTGAAACACTTAAAGGTATTAACACATAACTTGGAATACTTGCATATAATGAAAAGGTGCAGTTGTAAGACAATGGGCACGATTCTGAAATTAATTTTAAGAGTGAATCCCCTTTTTAACTTAAATTTTTTATCAAAATTGGTTATTAAGTGGAATGATTTCAAATCTATCAAAGATATTAATATGAAACTTGAAGTATTTGTTTATGACAGAGCACTGTTGTAAGACAAGATGCATTACTCTGAAAGCTGTTTTTAGAGTTCTGTCATATATCAACTTGAAATATTTGTTGAAATTGGTTACTGATACAGAAAATTTTGAAAACTATCAAACATATTGTACTCATTCTTGGCATACTCGCTACTGGGGACAAGGCACAAGAAGTATTACTAAGTCATCAGTGTCTCTAGAGTTATGCCCCTTTTTCACATGGAAAATAAATTTTGTTTAAATACTAGTATATTGAACATTTACAATCACATAGTTATTCATCTTAAGTGAAGTGCGTAACAGCAATAAATCAATAGCACCATAACTTTCTTGAAATCAATTTTATTAAGTCGATGTTCTTAGCATACGAGCGTTGGCACCGCATGCAATGCTCTTATTAAGAGTCTCAAATGACCATAGTGTCTCCCGTCACATCTGTACACCACAACTCAGAAAATACTTGAGGGATTGAGTTTATACTTTATACAATGGTCACACTTATGTGACAAGGAAGTCAGAACAAAGATTCTATTTTGGCTCATTTTTGGATTATTTCCATTACTTTTATGTTTAAATTATGCTTTTAGAGAGCATATCTAAAAAAGCAATTGAAGAAATTGATATGATTCTTATCACATGGGTGCAGTGACAAAGAACAACCTTCACATATTTTAACTTTCGCTTCTGATAGTACTCTCTGTGCTTTGATTCTAAATCTGAGCATCATTTTTTTCTGCGATATACTTATTTTATCATGTTTATGCACATTCATATACAAGAAGTTTTCATTAATTATTCATCTATTAATGCACTTGTCTTCCTGTTGTATAAAGTTCTTGTGATTTTGGACACTAGATTTCCAAGTTTCAACAATTTTAACTCCTAAAACTTCACTGCTTTGCTTTTCGATCTCCAAATGAACTGATCCATGTTATGCAAACCACAGTGGCAGGGTCATCATCAAGAGCAAAGAAGAGAAGATCTGCTGGCAATACCATGACAATGTATCTTGCAGTAATAACTCTACCTTGCTGTCTTCCATATTGACTGCAACTACATGCAGTTCCTCAAATGCAAAGCCTGTTTCACAATTCTAAAAATTATGGAAAAAGTGAACAGGCATAATTATACAATAATAAATCAAAATATCAAAAGATGTATTCACTGTAAAATTAATTTGGAAATACAAGGGGATCTGTGATCACATGTGTCGCCTGATGATAGCCAATTAAGCAGTTGCATTGAGAGGTGATTTGACAGATTGTTGGGTAAAACACGATTTTTTATTCAAGGGCCATAACTCATTCAACCAGAAAACCTGTTAAGTAAGCGCAAGTACTTGAGGTACCGATCAAATATGTAACATTTCATTTAAATTGCTTCAGTAGTATAAGAGAAGTAGTGCGGACAAAGTTAAAAAAATAAAAATCATTAAAGGGCCATTACTCTGACAAAAATCATTGAACTGGTAATTGCCGAATTGCACAACTAGGCTTGGTACTGATCATTCCTGTAAAGTTTGGAGGAAATTGCACCAGTAGTTTCTGAGGAGTAGTCCGGACAAGTTTTGTGACGGACAGACAGATGGACAGACGGACGACTGAGAAGTGATCCCTGTTTGTCGCGGCTTCTTTGTAGGCGACACAAAAAAGCATAGATCACTGTAATGGCACATTAAGAAGGCATTGTAGTAAAATACAAGATAACTGTGGAATTTAGATAGATAATAATCATAAGCAAAAAATTCTGTATAGAATTGTATTCAAACTTCACAGAAATATTGTTCAAATATATTTTTATTGTAATTATTATTTTATTATTTTTAGGTTTGTTTTGAATTTAATGCCCATATCATATTCAATAATTTATCAGAGCGGGCAGTTTCTCTAACCATCCTTCTTGGTAATGGCCAGTCTCCATTAGAAACTGCCAACTTTCTTACATTAAGGGCCATATAGTAATAAATGTAACATAATAAGGCATCATACAATGAAACAGACCATAACATTTTGATACCACAACTGAAATTTATCAAACATGCCTTAATTGATGTTTGTACAGTTGTGGACAAAGTCTCATTTTCTCACCTTTGTAACTTCCACAAAATCCCAAGTGGCATCACAACATGTTACATCCCACTAGAGTGTGATCATTGCCTTCCAAGATCCATCTTAATGTGTAACTGTTTTACTGAAACATCTTTTCCTTTGACCTTAAACATTCTCTGGTTGTCTTCCTGCAGGATGAAATAATCAGTACAAAATATCTGAACTACTCACTGATTCAAACTTGTTCAAACATAATGACCTATATTAGGCAACCTACTACACATAATTTCCACTAAGGAAATCTAATTTCATTAAGTGGTTTTATGTACATTTTGAACAAAGTTTCAGTTTCATCTAGCACAGACAGGGTTTATCTGTCAGACAATGATCATTTCATAAATGTTTCTTGTACTCCACTCCTGATCTCTTTGAGAATATGCAGCCTTTATTACATATAGCAGGGCTCTAACCAACTGCCCTTTTTATTAGTTGTTCGGGTCCTCAGACCCGGACAACTAGATCCGGCATTTCCAGATCTAACAAGCTTTTGGAAAACCGAAGAACTGCTGAAATAGTTCGAAATTTAACAGCTTAGATGTTTAAAACGGTTTGAATTTTTTTTAAATATCAATGATACAATTTCTTTGTCAAAGTTTCAAGTGAATGGCATCCTATTTTAACAGTTTAATTGTCGTTTAATCTGTGTGACGAGAAAAAACTTTGGTTGTCATGGTTTATTACGCGTACCAGCGCGTAGGAATGGCCTAACAATATAGTCCAACAACTTCCATATAACCATCAAACGAAAAAAACATCTACGTTAAAGACAGAAAAATCATTCCAGTGAATAAATGTTTAAAACAGAAATTATTCCTTGAAAAAGGACACAAAACTCTTATAGTATATCCGTTTTTATTTATCACGGGATCGGAATTTACGCAACACCGTCACCGCATCTGGGACACCGCCATTTTGTCGTCGAAGTTGAGCAAAGATTCAATATACTTGTACGACAGCGATTATTACGTATTATTGTAAGTATAGAGACATAAAAACAACAAAAATTAATTTGACTTCGTCTAGTGTTTTGTTTAATTCAATATCAATGACAAAATACTTTTAAAGATCGTATTTTGATCACTATTTTAACAGAGCGAGACATGATCACTTAAATTCACTTTCAGTCTTGACAAATATCTTTTGTAATCTTTTACATTGAAACTTGTAATTGAAAATATAATGTAAAATCAAGTTAATCATTGAGATCGTTTTACTATTTACCTACACGAAGAACCGTTTTGTTCAAGTTATTTTTCAAGTACATAAGTTCGTAATCTTGTTGAAATGAGGCCCTTGAAATGAAGTCAGTCCGAAATACAGTAGATTACAGTTTCAGACAGTAGTGTTGGACACTAGCATATATTTCAAGCGTTTTATATACAGTGGAAAACAAGCTAAAGCATACAAAGGTAGCCAGCCACACATTCAACTCGATTTGACCAGACAGAAATATTAATGATAGTGTATGATGCATGAATATGTGTATTGTTGGAGTCTAAATTAATTAATTCATGAAGATATTGGTATTCAGAGTGGTCAGGATGATGTACTCGTAGTGTTTTCATTATTGAAAGGTATTGAAATGCAATCGGTTTAGTGTGAAGTAGGAGCTTGTAATTAGAAACTAATGGAAGTAGGTTACGTCACTAGTTTTGCCTGTAAAATTTCAGTAGGACTTTGTATGAGCTGGATACTGAAAAAAGTGTAGCGTTGACAGGTATCTATTCTAGCACTATCTGTTTTAGGTGTGAAATAGCAGAAGAACAATAAGCGTGTAGTGTCATGATTCTATGTTGTGTCTTTGAAGATCAGGCGACTTGTCTGTTTCACAGAATTTGCCTCGGCCAATGGTTAAAAAGTAGGGCTTGGGAGCAGTTTCTTTCTTGCAAATGATGTTTTAAGGGAAGTGTTTCATCTGAAATTTATGTTTTTGTCAAAGATCGTCTTTGGTTCTTAAAGAATAACTGTACTTCTCTTTTCATGTTGTTGTATTGGGATTGTCAGTGAAGTGCTAAAATTTTGAGTGGTTGTCAGTCACTGGATTTCAATGTGAAACTGGTATCTGTTGCGTTAAGGTAATATTGAAATTTTCAGTGTGCTTGAAAAAAGCCTTTAATGTAATTTTTAGAGAAGACTTGTTTATGGATTGACAAAAAAGCTGCAGCAGCTTGTTTTCAAGGCCATATTTTTGTCAGAATGAACTAAAAAGAACAGGGAAAATAATCTGAATTGTGAAAGTGACAATATATATTTTGTTCCTTACAGTCTCTGGTATTTTAATGGTATAGTTGTTTAATGTATGGTTAAACTTGAACAGAATATTGCTGCTTGTAATGTTTTTGATACAGAATGTATAATTTTTCATGAAAACTCAAATTTTTTTATCCTGTTCACACTGAGAAGCTTTGAAAGTGAGGTAACCAGTTGTAATCTTATTAATAAGTAGTTCATATAATTCAGTGGAAAACCGATTTATAAATATAAAAACTTTGAAGCAAATATATTTCTCTTTTAAAGGTCACAAAGAAATTGAAAGTAAAGATAGATTATTGCTTGAGTTCAATGTTGCTTGTTTAAGATTTTCATTTTATAACCCATTCATCATGCTTGCAAAAAATATATTCTCAGTAGGCTTTTCATGTTTTTAGCTCACCTGGGCATGCTCATGTGAGCTTTTAGGATCCTTGATTGTCCGGCGTCCCTCCGTCCGTCGTCAACAATTCATTCAAACGACATCTCCTCTGAAACCACTGGGCGAAATTTAATGAAACTTTCCTAGAGTGTTCCTTGCATGAAGCTCTACCAAGTTTGTTCAAATGGTTCCGGTTCATTGCATTTCTGGGTCACAGGAGCTAAAAACAGATTTTAAAAGTTGGATATTTAAAAATCTTCTTGTCAGAAACTACAAGGCCTTGAGCTTTGATATTGGGTATAAAGCATCATCTAGTGGACTTCTACCAAGTTTGTTCAAATTATGATCCTGGGGTCAAAAATGGCCCCGCCCCAGGGGTAACTTGTTTTACATAGAATTATATAGGAAAAACTTTAAAAATCTTCTTGTCAGAAACCGTAAGACATAGGGCTTAGATATTTGGTGTGCAGCATTGTCTAGTAGACCTCTACCAAGTTTGTTCAAATCATGGCCTCTGGGTCAAAAATTGCCCCGCCCCAGGGGTCACTTGTTTTACATAGAGTTATATAGGAAAAACTTTAAAAATCTTCTTGTCAGAAACCGTAAGGCATAGAGCTTAGATATTTGGCATTTAGCATTGTCTAGTAAACTTCTACCAAGTTTGTTCAAATTATACCTCTGGGGTCAAATTTGGCCCCACCCTGGGGTCATTGGTTTTACAAAGGCTTATATAGGAAAAACTTCGAAAATCTTCTACTGAAACCACACGGCCCTGAGCCTTAAAATTTAGTATGTAGCATTGTATAGTGGACCTCTACCAAGTTTGTTCCAATCATACCCCTGGAGTCAAATTTGGCCCACCCCGGGGTCATTGGTTTTACATAGGCTTATATAGTGAAAACTTTGAAAATCTTCTTGTAGAAGAAGAAGTAACATTTTCAGTCCAAATAATCTGGAAATTTGTCAGACAGGTTGTTTCCATGATTTCTAGCTCAGGTTCGAATATGGGTCATCTGGGTTCAAAAACTAGGTCACAGAGCCCCAAAAAAGAAAAACCTTGTTAACACTCTAGAGGTTACATTTTCAGTCCAAAAATCCTGGAAATTTGTCAGAAAGGTTGTTTTGATGATTTTAGCTCAAGTTCAAAATTGGGTTACCTGGGGTTAAAAACTAGGTCACAGAGCCCAAATATGGAAAAACCTTGTTAACACTCTAGAGGTAACATTTTCAGTCCAAATTACCTGTAATCTGTCAGAAAGTTTGTTTTAATGATTTCTAGGTTAAATTTGAATTTGTGTCATCTGAAATCAAAAACTAGGTCACAGAGCCCAAAAATAGAAAAAAACTTGTTAACACTCTAGAAGCTACTTTTCAGTCCAAATATTCTCGAAATTTGTCAGAAAAAATGTTTCAATAATTTCTAGCTCAGATTCGAATAAAGGTCATCTGGGGTCAAAAACTAGGTCACAGAATATGGAAAACCTTGTTAACGCGCATTGAGGTAACATTTTCAGTTCAAATAACCTTGAACTTTGTCAGAAAGATTGTTTTAATGATTTCTAGCTCAGTTTTGAATACGGGTTATGTGGGGTCAAAAACTACGACACAGGGCCTAAAAATAAGAAAATCCTTGTTAATGCTCTAGAGGTTACATTTTCAGTCCAAATGTCCTTGAAATTTGTTAGAAAGGTTTTTTCAATGATTTCTAGCCCAGATTAGGATATGGGTCATCTGGAATCAAAAACTAGGTCACAGAGCCCTAAAATGTAAAAACCATTTTAACACTCCAGAGGTTACATTTTCAGTCCAAATATCCTGGAAATTTGTCGGACAGGTTGTTTTGATGATTTCTAGCTCAAGTACTAATATGGGTCATCTTTGGTCAAAAACTAGGTCACAGAGACCAAATATGGAAAAACCTTGTTAACACTCTAGAGTTAAGATTTTAATTCCAAATAACCTGAAAATTTGTCAGAAAGGTTTCTTCTATGATTTCCAGCTCAACTTTGAATATGGATCATCTGGATTAAAAAACTAGGTCACAGAGCTAAAGGAGAAAAACTTTGTAAACACTCTAGAGGCAACATTTTCAGTCCAAATGTCATGGAAATTTGTCAGAAAGGTTGTTTTGATGATTTCTAGCTCAGGTTTGGATATGGATCATCTGGGGTCAAAAACGAGGTTACAGAGCCCAAATATGAAAAAACCTTGTTAACACTCTAGAGGCTACACTTTCAGTCCAAATAACCTTGAAATTTGTCAGAAAGATTGTTTCAATAATTTCTAGGCCAAGTTTGAATATTGGTCATCTGGGGTCAGTTAACCAGGTCCATAGCAACTTTGTTAAAAGCAGTCATATTCAGGTGAGCGATATAGGGCCATCATGGCCCTCTTGTTTTTTTTTCAGATTTCAGTTATTGAAAAGGCAGCTATGATTATGCAGGAAATGAGTTGATTCTATTTAAAAACTATGAATGGCCAAACAAACCAAGAGCTAAAATTTTGACTGAAACTGGAGCATGGTATTTCCTTTGTAAAGGAAAATTAAAAAAGTAGCAGGTTATGAAAGATCATTTTTAGATTTTTTTTCTAAATCACATACATCATTCTGTTTTGACAGTCAGCTCAGGTAAGTATGATTATGTTTAGTTCTTCACAAATATTTTGGTTACTTGATTGATCTTAGTCTGTAATATTTCATAATGACTTGGCTTTTATGCACCCATCGAAGATGAGGGGGTATATAGTTTTGCAAATGTCCGTCAGTCAGTCAGTAGACTTTTAGTTTCCACTTAATATCTAGAGAACCCTGTGACCTCTCTTCCTCAGACTTAGTATGTAGGTCATGACTAGTAGATGACCCTGTAGTTTTTCAGGTCAAAGGTCAAGGTCACAGTGGCCTTGAATAGCGTAACGGTTTCAGATCAATAACTAAAGAAGGCTTGGTTTCAGGTTCTTCAAACTGAATGTGTAGGTTGTTCGTGACCAGTAGATGAACCCTGTACAGTTTCAGGTCAAAGGTCAAGGTCTTAATGACCTTGAATAGCAAAACGGTTTCTGACAAATAACTAAAGAATGCTTGGGGCCAGGTTATTGAAACTTGGTATATAGGTTGGCCATGACCAGAAGATGACCCGTATAGCTTTTTCGGTCAAAGGCCAAGGTCATAGTGAACTTTAATAGCAAACTGGTTTCTGATCAGTTACTATAGAACGCTTGATCCCAGCTCCTCAAAACTACATGGCTGCCGCTAGGGATAATGTGCTAAGGGGCATATATGTTTTACAAATATCTCTTGTTTACTTGGCATTTTACTTCAGTTGTCAGCTGTCTTTGATTCCTGCAGTATTCCTGCCAGTTGGTATATTCACACTAGAACCAACAAAAAACCATTAAAAATTTCAGGAAGGACCCAAAAAGAGGAGAAATAAATTCATTGAATGTATAAATGCATGACAGTTAGACAGAAGTGTTTGTATTACATGTTTACATTTAATAATATATATCTAAAGATACAAAATGCATTTAAAACATTTTGAAGTTATTTAAACAGTTTAGCTCAGTTTATTCAGTCAAAGTATGATAGTTAAAGCACTTTTAAGTTTTTATTTATAATAGAAAAATTAATGGTTGATGTACTGTTTCTAATTTACTTTCATGTCATATTGTTTTTCCAGTGAAATGAGTGCAGTTTGGCAAAAGGAGTATGCAAAACTACCCTGATTATCAGTGATTGTGAACTTTACATTGTATGAGAAGGGGTATAAGCAACAGGCTGGTCTAGCTGTTGGAAAGAAGACCAGAGGTCGGTTCACTTCATCCTGATAGGAGTTGGTGTATTAGGTGACCAACCAGTTACGTCAATGGACCATCTTAAAAGATACAGTCATTTGTCTAGAAGTTATGCTTAAATCTTTTTTTTTTCAGATTAATCAGAATAAGTTGTCTGACATCCCTGTGCTTAACATTTATAGAAAGATACATTGTCATAAGAGTTTAGCCTTAGTACAAGCACAGTGTAAATTTTAGGAAAGTGGTTTTTATGTAGTTTTTAATGCTCATTTTCTGATAGATTAAATTTGATAATTGTTTTTGTCATTTATACACACCTAGATATGGGGGCTATATTTTATTCACATATTTTGGTCAGTTGGTTGGTCCGTCCCTCCATCCATCCAACTCTCTGTAGACAAAATTTGTCTGGACTGTTTCTCAGCTACTATTTCTCAGATTTTGTTAACACTTTGCAATACTTTATAAGTATGAAACTTATTTGTGTATATCATTGTCATGTTCCATTCTTATTATGGTCATATTTACACACCAATTTGTACGGACTATTTCTCATCAGCTATAATTCAGGTCTTAATAATAATTTGCAAGAATCATAAGTACGAAGCATACTTGTTGCGGCATTCCACTGCCATGATTTTTTTCACTGAGGTATGGGCCTTTTATGGTTTTTTTAATTAATACATAAATTTGTCCATGATTAATCTTAGCAAATGTATGTCAGATTTTGATAATACTTCGTAAGAGTCATAAAAACCAAACCTACTTGAGCATGTCATTTTTGTGTTCTAGTCAAATGAATTTTCACTTTTATTTTTCATACATGTGAAGGATAAAACGTTTGTCCATGCTGTTTATCAGCAACTAAATAGAATTTTTGGGAGCTAAATTGAATTCATGTCATTCCATCTGTCAGTCTGACTCTCTGGTGTTTATTCTTCATATTGAGGCCATTCAATGCTAGTTTGTGCTTTGTCTTGGCAAATATTTGTGGGATTTCAATTAAACATTGTACCACTTATAACCACCATAGACATTACATGTTAATCAGTATAAGTTTGTATGTGCTTTCTTTAGCAATTAATAATTAGAGTATTATCAAATTGTTTTTTACTTGGCACAGATTTGCTTGTCCTCTGCATGTAGTGTTTGTATTCTGGCGAGTTTTTTGCAGGATGGTTAAGTTGTATGTGTTTATTCCTATGGTTGAAAATAATGCTGATTTAACTTACCCCAGAAGTTTGTTTTGAATTTTTCAGCCAAGTTCTTTTAATATTATGGCAGACAAATCATATATTAAGAAACTACCGTGTCAAGGCGGTATCTGGTGGTATTCATCACCATAAGTGTTAGATCTTGGTATATATTTGACTAGGTTTGACTTGGTTTGCTAAAATACCTATCTGGACACTAACCTGCACAATACTTGAAAAGCAAGCTAGTTAGTATTAACAGAGTGCACTCTGTTCTTTTTGAATAAGGAAATTCAACACTAAAATACAAAGACCTAATAATAAAACAGTCATCTTTTATTGAAGAAAACACAAAAATGTTTTTCATGCCAGTTGTAGCTGAGGTTTTTTTCCATTAAAATGTCAAAGCAATCAAAAATGAAAAAGGTCTCTTTGTTACATTGCCTATCTCCGCATTCATCCATAAGACAAGGGAGGTTATTTGTAACAAAACATCGATAATCCAACAGGTTAGTCATTACCATTCCCTCTTTTTCGTAAATGATCAGCCATTAAGCCATCTCAGAAGGTCAAACCGAAAGTTATTGACTGCATCAAAAAGTTACATAAAGCAATTCTAGCAAATGAATGAAACTGCATAATTTTTAATCAATTCCTAATTAAAGAGTGAGGTTGGCTCTGCACTGAAGAATAGATTTTACATTTGAATGTTTTGTTAACTACATTGTATGCCCTTTGATTAAAAGTTTGTACTGTGAAATTTGTAGTGGCAGTCATTTATTATTTTTCGTGTTCATTTTTGACTCCATCCTGGAGGTCACATGTTTTATATAGAAATATATAGGAAAATCTTGAAAATAGCTTTTGTATGAAATGTATAAGGCTTACATACTGTAAATAGCATTGACCACTACTAAGATTTTTTAAGATAAGTTATTTTTTTGTTCCAGCCTATGTGATTACATGTTTTAAATAGACATTAAAGCACACTTGTAAAAATCTTTATATCAAAAACATAAGGCTTCGAAATCTGAAATCTAGAATAGTACTTTTTTAACCAAAATTGTTCAAATTATGCCCCTTCAGTCATTATTGTCTCCACCCAGGGGTTCATATGTTTGACCTAAAGGAATATTTGTTTTTAATTCTTGTACAGCTCACATCATATGTTTAACGTAAAAGAATATTTATTAAATTCTTGTACAGCCAAGAGTTCTTAGATTTTGCACGAAGGATTTCCTTATGGACTTCTGCCAAGATTGTTAAACTGAGTCCATGTGGTCATTTTTGGCTCCATCTTTTTGGTCAGGTGTTACACATTGACTTATATTTTTCAAAATCTTCCTGTTAGGATCCACCAGGCTGAGACTTTTGAAATATGGTACATGTATGAAGTAATGTCTTGTAAACCTGATAATTAATATAATTCAACGAATTGTGTTGACTGTAATGTTCTATAAATAAAAGAATTAAATGAAATGTTTGTTTTTCTTTCTGTGGCTTGTATCAATTATGAATGATAATGTTACAGAAAAATAGTTCAGTTATGAAAAAGCAGTTACATCCGCTTTGTAATTCAGCCATTTTTTACAGGATTTTGATGTAACTTGATTAGATATTCTATATTGAACACAGGTCAGTTGTAAAAAGTAAAACCAAGACAAAGGTTTAATGCAAAAGATAAACAAGAGGGCCATGATGGCGGTAGATCGCTCACCTGAGTATTTTGGCTGTAGGTTTACTGTTAAGCAGTATTTCATGTTTTAATTGAAAATATGGAAGTAATGTAAATATAAATATGTAAACATGTAAAATATCAGTCGTTAAATACAGGCTCTATCACAAAAAGTAGAAATATCTATCATAAGCTATGGTGACCTTGACCTTAACACAGTGACCTCAAACCCTACCCACGGAATATAGGATCCATGCAGGGAAAAATTTGCTGTAGCTTTAAAACAAAAAGTAGATCAAAATTATAGGTCATGCTATGTTTTTGAAATCGGAACAAAAAACTGTAAACAAATTTTATTGCCATAGCGAAAAACTTAAAAAATGAAATAAAAAAAATTTTGCGGGAGGGGGGGAGTGACCCCACGGGAGGAGGGATGACCCCACTGTGGTCAAGGTGCATACTACCAAATACTACCAAATATCTAAGCTCTAGCCTTGCAGTTTGTGACAAAAAGATTTTTGAAGTTTTTTGCTACATAACTCTATGTGACCTCTTGGGCGGGCCAGTTTTGACCCAGGGGCCATGATTTGAACAATCTTGGAAGCGGTCTACTAGACAATATTCAACACCAAATATCTAAGCTCCACGCCTTGTAGTTTCTTACAAGAAGATTTTTTAAGTTTTCCCTACATATATATAACTCTATGTAAATCAAATAAGCCCTTGGCGGGGCCAGTTCTGACCCAAGGGTTACAATTTGAACAATCTTTGTAGAGGTCCACTAGATGATGCCTCATACCAAATATCTAAGCTCCAGGCCTTGCAGTTTCTGAGAAGAAGATTTTTAAAGAATTTACTATATAACTCTATGTAAAACATGTGACTCCCTGAGCGGAGCCAATTTTGACCCAGGGGCCATGATTTGAACAATCTTGGTAGAGGTCCACTAGACAATGCTACACACCAAATATCTAAGCTCCATGCCTTGCGGTTTCTGACAAGAAGATTTTTAAAGTTTTCCCTATATAACTCTATGTAAATCAAGTGACCCCAGGGCGGGGCAGTTCTGATCCCAGGGTCATAATTTGAACAATATTTGTAGAGGTCCACTAGATGATACCTCATACCAAATATCTAAGCTCCATGCCTTGTGGTTTCAGGCAAGAAGATTTTTAAAGTTTTCCCTATATAACTCTATGTAAATCAAGTGACCCCAGAGCGGGGCAGTTCTGACTCCAGGGTCATAATTTGAACAATCTTGGTAGAGGTCCACTAGATGATGCTCAACCCAAATATCTAAGCTCCATGCCTTGGGGTTTCTGACAAGAAGATTTTTAAAGTTTTCCCTATATAACTCTATGTAAATCAAGTTACCCCCAAGGCGGGTTCAGTTCTGATCCCAGGGTCATCATTTAACAATCTTTGTAGAGGTTCGCTAGATGATGCCTCATACCAAATATCTAAGCTCCAGGCCTTGTGGTTTCAGACAAGAAGATTTTTAAAGTTTTCCCTATATAACTCTATGTAAATCAAGTGACCCCAGGGGGGGGGGGGCAGTTCTGACCCCAGGGTCATAATTTAAATAATCTTTGTAGAGGTCCACTAGATGATGCCTCATACCAAATATCTAAGCTCCAGGCCTTGTGGTTTCAGACAAGAAGATTTTTAAATTTTTCCCTATATAATTCAAGAAGATTTTCAAAGTTTTTCCTTTTAGGCTGTCATAGCATTCGCCTCCCAAAAATCGCGTTTTTTCATTAATTTTGAATATTAATTTTGACTCCATTTATTAAGATAAAATTATAAAATAAACACCATAGTGTAACATATTATATTGCCTATTTAGAAAAGTAAAATATCTGTGTATATGATCGTCCGTCCGTTCAAGGTGCTTCGCACAATTAACCACTAAATTTTAAAATCTGTACCCTTAAATTTCCATTATAAGTGTCTTGCGTACGGACGGACGAACATATAACAAATGGTCGTATTTCTATCTAGTATTATAATATGTACAAGCATAAAGTATTTTTTTCCTTTAATTATGACAAACTGACAATCAACAAATAGAAAATATATCATTTTTCAAGCTTTTCCGAAGACAATTTTCACCATATTTGGAACTATTTTTCCGACGGATGCGCCGTGGGATAAGGACTCATGGTATATAATTATCATGTAGAACAACTTCTTAACTAAAAAAAAAAGTTATTTCATAAAAATCCAGACTATTTTATAGCTTGTTGAACTTGAACTTGATGAAATTTATTGAAAAAGTACTTTGACCTATTGACCTGAGCGTACAGACTGACGAATCTAGTGAAAATCATTTTGATTTTCTTGTTTATATTCCTGGTTAAAAGTTCAGGCTTTCTCGGGTCTTAATAAGTATATTTTCTTAGAAAAAAAATAAGACAACATATATGTTTTTGTTATTCTTGGGTTTGCGACATGGGTCAGAAGATGGAGTCAGTCTAACCCAACGAGCCGGCACTTAAGGCTGCGTAATACTATTTTTGTAAACTACAAAAATATACCTTTCGAATCATGTTTATTGCAAGAAGATTCTGTGTTTTGTTTTTGTAATTCTAAATGTTCGAACTTAGTGATTTTTTTTTAAGAAATTGGATTCGAACTTGGTTTTTTGGCTCCTGTGACGTCATTTTAGCATATATTTTAAAAATTATTTTTTATTTTGTAGATTTTATTTCACACAAATGCATTTTGTAGCTTTTATGACAATTGATTAATAAAAAAGATATCATCAAAAAACGAACTTTAAGGTTGAGGGACAAAATCGACATGGTATCTTTTCCAAGTTCAACTGAAAAAACGCAAGTTTCGATCCCAAGACCGGCTCAGATCTTTGCGTGGACCCCTAGGGCTCGAGTCTGGGTCGATACGAACATTTCAAGACCTCCCCCAAAAAATTATGTCTATATTTGGTGAAGCTAGAAAACGGAGCCTGAAAAAGCTTGAAGTTTGAAAAAAAGTCATATTATTGGGACCCTGGAATTTTCGACTTTTCAATTTTTCGCGAACCAATTTTTTGGGGTGCTTGGTTAGGGGTCAGGTCAGGCCCCATCATTAGGCACCTAAATCCCTACCTATCGGCGTCGAGTATTCCCGACCGGGTTGATTTTTGAAGTTCTGTGTGTTCCCCAAACACGACCCCCCGCAAAGTTAACCCGGCTGCAAAAAGAAAACATGTTACAGTAGGGCTCACCCCCCCCCCCCCCCCTCTACTCCCACCCCAAGTTTCAATAAAATCGACCAGTACAAAAAAAGTTATGGGACCTGAAAATGGGTAAGGGACACAATCGACAAAAAAGTATAATGTTGAGCTAACATCAACAGCTTTTTTAGGTTTCTCCCGATAAAAATCTATATGAATTCAAGTGACCCCGAGGGTAGTGCCAATTTTAACTCGAGGGGAATAATTTGAAGAAACTTGGTAGATGACCTCTAGCTGATGCTCCATTAAAAATGTCTAATTTCTAGGATTTGTGGTTTCAGATAAGTTTAACTCTAGGGGTACAATTTGAGCAAACTTGGTAGAGGTCCACTAGAAAATGCTACATACCAAATCTTAAAGCTCAGGGCCTTGTCGTTTCAGACAAGATTTTCAGGGTTTTCCCTATATAAGCCTATGTAAAATTAATCGACCCCAGAGGCATTATTTGAACAAATTTGGTAGAGGTCCACTAGACAATGCTTCTTTCCAGATTTTAAGGCTCAGGGCCTTGTGGCTTCAGACAAGAAGATTTTCAAAGTTTTCCCTATATAAGTGTATGTAAAATCAATGACCCCAAGGGTGGAGCCAAATCTGATCCCAGAGGTATAATTTGAACAAACTTGGTAGAGGTCCTCAAGACAATGCTATATACCAAATCTTACGGCTCAGGGCCTTGTGATTTCAGACAAGAAGATTTTCGAAGTTTTTCCTTTCAGTTGCCATAGCAACCAGAGTTCTTGATGGAATTCAATTCTTTGTGGACAAAAGGCTATCACATCTGCTCACCTTGGGCACATAGTGTTCAGATTAGCTATAAATCAAGTGACCTTTGGGGCAGGGTCAATACTGGCCATATAAGCATTATCTTGGTAAAGGACCTCTAAATAAAGCTCCATCCCTGGTTTCATAAAAAAAATCAATATACTTACATAAGCCTTTATTAAATCAAGTGACCCTCTTGGCAGTGCCATTAATGACCCCAGCGGCATAATTTGAACAATCTTTGTAGAGGAGCCGTTAGAGGTGAACCTGTATGCTAAGTATAAAATACCAAGGCAAAGAAGTTTTGGAAAATATTGTTCAAGTTTTCCCTAAAAAAGCCTATGTAAAACCATATGGCCCATGGGGCAAGGTCAGTTTTGACACCTGAGCCATGATTTGAACAATCTTTATAAAGGTCCACTGACAATGCTACATACCAAATATCTAAGCCCTAGGCCCTGTGGTTTCAGAGCTGAGGATTTTCAGTTTTTCCTGTAAAAGGGTTTGTGAAATAAAATGGCCCCTGGGTCAATTTTGATTCTGGGGGCCATGGTTTGAACAATCTTAGTATAGGTCCACTAGACAATATTACATACCAAATGTCTTGGCTCTAGGCCTTGTAGTTTCGGTAAGTTCAAACTTTTCCCTATATAAGCCTTTGTGAAATCATGTGGCCCCTGGAACAGAGCCAATTTTGACCCTGGGGCCATGTTTTGAAAGAGACTTGGTAGATATCCTCCAGACAATGCTACATAACAATTATCTTAGCTCTAGGCCTTGCAGTTCCAGAGATGAATATTTTTTAATTTTTCACTTTTTAAATCTAGTGCCTGCACTGTGTGCTCAAATGAGCTAAAACATTGACGAAGCACAACCGACACCCTGGTCATAGTAATTTATCATGAGCTTGTTGTGCTCATGGAAGCTAAAAATAAACATATTTTTAGCCTTGGTGACTTTGACCCCATTTAATGGTAGAGGTACATGCTCTGAATCTTTATACCAAATATCTAAAATATCAGTCAATAAATGAAAGCTCTATGGCAAAAAAGTGGAAACATAAATTGTTAGCCTCTGTGACTTTGACCCCAGTGACCCAAATGACCTCTTACCAATATACCAAATATATAAAACAGCAGTCAATATATAGTGAAAAGTTGAACAATATATTTAAGCCTTTGTGACCCCAGGGGTAGGGCCAATTTTGACCACAGGGCCAAGATTTGAACAAATTTGGTACATGTCTACTAGGCCGTGTTACACATCAAATTTCTTCAGACTAGGCCAAGAATGTCTTTTAATTGTTTTCCTCTGCAAGTCTTAAACAAGAGGGCCATGATGGCCCTAAATCGCTCACCTGAGTCTCATTGCTTATGTTACAAATATTGCTATTGGTTTTTATGGGTGCAAGTTTGAATAAGTTTGCAATCAGTTTGAAGACTCTAGGTGTAATGGTACTCAAATTTTTAAGCAGAAATAGTTTTACTCTACAGGTCCCAGTGACTTTGACCTTTGACCTACAGACCCCAAAAACAATAGGGTTCTTCTAATATAATTACCCTATAAAGTTTGAAGGTTTTGGGTGTAATGATACTCTAGTTACTGAGAAAAAATAGTATTCACTCTACAGGTCCCTGTGACTTTCACTTTTGATCTAATGACCCCAAAAATGATTGGGTTCTTTTACTGCGTAAAGAAAATCATCCTATGAAGTTTGAAGGCTCTGGGTAAAATGGTACTCCAGTTACTGAGCAGAAACAGTTTTCACTCTACAGGTCCCTGTGAACTTAACCTTTGATCTATGGACTCTAAAACAATAGGGTTCTTCTAATACAATTATCCTATAAAGTTTGAAGACTCTGGGTGTAATCGTACTACAGTTACTCTGCAGAAATAGTTTTCACTCTACAAGTCCCTGTGACCCTGACCTTTGGCATACTAGCCCCCAAAACAATATGGTTCTTCTATTTATTAAAAGCAATCATCCAATGAAGTCTGGAGGCTCTGGGTGAAATTGTAATCCTGTTAGTGAGTGGAAACGGTTTTCACTCTAGAGGTCCCTACTGACCTACTGACCAAAAACACAAAAGGGATTTTTTGTACTCAATAAGGGCAATAACCTGTGAAGTTTGAAGGGTTTTGGTCAACTGGTAATCAAGTAATTGAAAGGAAACGAAGTGTGAAAGACAGACAGACAAACAGACACCCATGGACAACGCAAAAACAATATGTCCCTATCAGAAGGGCGGGGTTGGGGGGAGACATAACAATAAACAATTGAAGGTATAGCCCTTGGTGTTTCAGAGCAGCAGATTTTTAAAGCTTTCCCTATATAAATTCTTCTTAAAATCAAATGACCACCTGTGTGGGGCCATTTTGGACCCCAGGGTCATGATTTAAACAAATTTGGTAGAAGTCCACTAGACAATGCTGCACACTAAATATCAAAACTCTAGGCCTTGTGGTTTCTGACAAGAAGATTTTTTAAAGTTTTTCCTATATAACTCTATGTAAAACATGTGACCCCTAGGGCGGGGCCATTTTTGACCCAGGAGCCATGATTTTAACAAATTTAGTAAAGGTCCACTAGACAATGCTGCACACCAAATATCTAAACTCTAGGCCTTGCGGTTTCTGACAAGAAGATTTTTTAAAGTTTTTCCTAAATAACTCTATGTAAAACATGTGACCCCTGGAGCGGGGCCATTTTTGACTCAGGAGCCATGATTTGAACAAACTTGGTAAAGGTCCACTGGACAATGCTGCACACAAAATATCCAAACTCTAGGCCTTGCGGTTTCTATCAAGAAGATTTTTAAGCTTTCCCTATATAACTCTATGTAAAATCAACTGACCCCTGGGGTGGGGTCAGTTTTGACCCCTCAGTCATAATTTGAACAAACTTGGTAGAGGTTCACTAATTGATGCTTCATACCCAATATCTAAGCTCCAGGCCTTGAGGTTTCGGAGAAGAAGATTTTTAAAGATCCAACTTTTAAAATCTAATTTAAGCTCCAGTGAACCAGAAATGCAATGGACCAGAACCATTTGAACAATCTTGGTAGAGCTTCATGCAAGGAACATCCCAGGCAAGTTTCATTTAATTTTGCCCTTTGGTTTCAGAGGAGATGTCATTTGAATGAAAAGTTGACGACGGACGGACGGACGGACGACGGACAAAGACTGATTAGAAAAGCTCACCTTGAGCACTTTGTGCTCAGGTGAGCTAAAAAGGCAAGAAATCCTGAAAAATGGAAAAAGAATGTAGGAAAGAACAGGAAAAATTTGGGACAAGAATATACTAGCACCAGCGGAAAAACGGTGAAGGAAAGGACCATGAAATATAGGGATTGTTCAAAATGCAAATTTCGTTGTTCAGAAAATATTTCAAAAGATCAGGCTAAAAAAGTGTTAAGGACATACTGGAACTTTGGCTGTTATGACAAACAAAGGAATTTTATGTGTCACAATGTAAATGAAAGTGAACCACAGCGGAAATCAACAAACAACAGGCGTAAATCATGTCATTTTCTGACCGTAACAGAAACTTTCTTTTTAGACGTGCTAGATATAGGCAAGAAGACCATAGAATACGCACTGAAACGAAAAGATCATGGCTGTTTTGTTAGAAAAGACCGGAGAGGAAGACGAGTACCTAAAAATAAAACACCCAATGACAAGTTAAATGTAACAAGAGAGCACATCAAATCATTTCCTGTTGCATCTCATTACACAAGGAAAGACACAAAAAGAAAATATTTAGATGCCAGTTTGTCCATAAAGAAAATGTATGAACTTTATGTAGAGGACTGCGAAAGTAAAGGACGACACAGCTGTGGATTTGATGTTTATCGAAAGATTTTTATTAGTGAATTTAATCTTTCTTTCCATAAGCCTAAGAAAGATCAATGCACAGTTTGTTCAACATTATAGAATAGGAGCCGTGAAATAATTGATGAATTATTAGATGATAAGTATGAAAGACATCGTATAAGTCGCGAAGCAAGCAGAAACGAGAAACAGAGAGACAAACAGAGGGCGAAGGATAATCCGGAATTTGTTGCAACAACATTTGATCTTCAGGCAGTCCTTCCAACGCCTCATACAAATATTGGGTTAGTCTATTACAAACGCTGCCTAGCAACATACAATCTTTGCATTTACTCATTAGGAGATGGAGAAGGCAAATGTTACATTTGGGATGAAACAAATGGTGGGCGTGGCTCATGTGAAACAGGAACATGCCTAATAAACTATCTATGTGCACTTCCTAGAAACGTCATAGAAGTTGTCTTGTATTCTGATACTTGTGGAGGACAAAATAGAAACCAATTCGTAACTATAGGTCTTCGGTATGCAATGACAAGAAACAAGTCTTGTAAAGGTTTCACAAATATTCTTTGAGAAGGGCCATTGAAAGGCCATGAAATCATTAATGGAGTGTGACATAATGCATGCAGCAATAGAGCATTCGAAGAAAAACAAAAACGTGTTTGGTCCATCTCAGTGGGACACAATTATATCAAAGGCAAGAAGAAAACAACCTTACGTCTTGATACCATTGAAATACGATGATATCTATGACTTGAAAACATACAGAAAGTCAATTGCTACCAATTTGAAAACTAGCCTCAGTGGAGAAAAAATTAATTGGTAAAATGTATAGAACTAAGGCGTGATGAACCAGAGAGTATATTCTTCAATTATTCCTTTGATCAAATGAAATTTCTAGAAATAAAATTAAGAAATTTTACACGAAAAGGGAGACCTGAAAGCAAAGAAAAGTTGAAAATGACTTCAATAATTATATAGAGAAAATCTACCAATTTCAGAGGCCAAAAAGAACGATCTGCTTTCACTGTGCGAGAGTCAAATTATTCCAAGATGTTATCAAGAGTTTTACTTATCTCTTAAATCATCAAAAGGCATCAAGGATAAACTACCTGAACCTGACCAAGATGAAGAAAGTGATATGGATCAAGACTGTAATGATTAAAAGCTGACAAGAGTTTCAAGTAGGAGACAGAGAACAAATAAAACAGAAAGAAACGCAATTTCAAACATAATATGTAATTGTGTTGAAGGTTACATAAAACAATATAGGATACCATGGGAAATTACAATAAATAATTAATTGTTTGTGTGTTTTGGAATATAAAAGATCAGAATTAGAAGGGGCTATTTGGCAGATGGCACCTTCTTGAAATAACTTTTAATAAAATGTCATTGTGCCAGAAGGGGATATTTGTAAAATGTCCATATTTGGGTCAGTAAACAGGCAGCAATTTTGTTGAAATAGTTCACACTTGTAGCTTATTAGTTAATGCTTCTACCAAGAAAAAACGAAAATTAAAAAAAGATATTCTGATTTTTGACAGAGGTCCAAACCTTTAAAAGCATTTTCTAAAAGTTTGCAAAAATGCAAATAGCACCTTCTGGCATCACTCCCTCGATTTCATGAATGTACTTTTGTATCAAGTAATACTAAAATACCTCCTTACATGTAGAAGATATGCTCCGGACAAAATCTGGACTTTTCATCATCTTTAGTGACCTTGACCTTACATATATGGATCAGTATTATGTGTGCTCATTTTTCTCATGACGGCGTACATTTGTGATAGAATACCTCAATTCATGATGACTTAATGGGCTACACTCGCATTTTCATATTTTTATCTGAAATTCGACCTCTGTGTGTGACCTTGACCTTGGCCACAGGGACCTGAATTTTGCATGCGACACTGCCTCACAATGGTGAACGTTTATGCCAAGTTATATTAAAATCCGTTACTGCAAGTAGAAGTTTTGCTCCGGACAAGCGTTTTTCTCTAATTCAAAGTGTGACCTTCACCTTTGACCTACAGACCTGGTTCATGCGCGCGACACTACCCCATATGATGGTGAATATTGGTACAGAGTATCATTAAAATCCATTTATGCACGTTGAAGATATGCTCCGGACAAAACTGGATGCCGCCTGCCCTCCCGCCATGGGCGTTCCCATAATACGTCTCCGTTTTTCATATGGGCGTATAAAATTACCATAAAATATCTACTTTTGGATACCATGTGTGACTTCTCAGGGCAATTCCAGTACTAAGTGTATGGGGGGGGGGGAAAAATTTTAATTGTGGGTCATGGTGTGAACTGGAAATTAAAAATTATGCAAGGTAAAGGTCCTTAAAAATCATAATTATGGGTCATGGGTCTTTGTCAAATACAAAAATAATTGGGGTGGGTGGGGTCCATAGACCAAAATTAATTTAATAATTAAATTAATGAAAAACTAGAACTGTGTTCATAGAACACAGATGCCCCCACTATGCATAAGTGCTCATAAACAAGAGCATGTATATTCTGTATGTAAGATTTAGGTGGGGAACAATTTTTGGGGGGCGAATGCTTTCGCCCTCCAAAGGTATAACTATGCTTGCCAAATTTTCAGGAAAATTGAGGCATTTCACATTAGATTTCAAAGAAGTAGTAATCATACACTTCGAAATAGTTCGATCATTTTTTCATAAATGAATTGAAATTTGTTAATCAATGATGGACTTTTTGTTCAGTTTTGATAAAGGTTCTTTATAATGTGTTCATTTTAATTTTCAAATGAGACCAAAAATCGAACACTTTTTACTGAAACAAATTAAGTGATTACGCGCATTGATTTCGCAATGTCGGATCATATTTCTTAGCTTACAGCCATTTTGGATCGTGCAGCTGATTTGTGATGGAGGATATAATTAATAAAATAAAACAGCATTGTTAGTAGTCTTTTTAAATTTAGTTTAAGCAAATTATTATTTTCAGATATGTTTAAGGAAATGAAAACAATTTTGTCTTTGAGCGCTTATTCTGAATGTCACGCATTGCTATCGATACTAGAAAGTAGGTCAACCTTCTTTGTAGGCTTCAAACTTAATCGTTCGGGCGAATTACATTTTATAACAGAGACTAAACAAGATCTTGGGAGTTGCAAATTTAAGATACGGAGATATCGAGCCATCAACATGGTTCTGAATGTATATTGGCCACATGACTGTTTTGACATATTGCATCATTTTTGCAAAAAAACATTCACATGATTAAGTATTTATAGATCAGCCAATCGAAACGCCGAAATTTAGACAATGGGAATTCCGGAAGTTGTGTTGTTCCACATAAATACTACATACTCTGTAAGAAAGGAAGGAGAAATATCATGAGGTTTGTGCCTTTTCTGCATAAAAACGTTTGAACTAGTCATTGAATAATCCGCTTAGACTGTTCATTGTGTTGAAGTGAAGTTCTGCATAATGATAATTTGGAATCCCCGATTGTAGCCTAGTTAAAATGAAAGTATCAGAACTGTCAATATCGTGTCGAAATCTGCAAGCCTGTTCATCTTAAAGATAATCTTCGAAGAAAGGCAGTGAAAACCAATTAGAATTTTATGTTATTTTGACTTCGTTTTCATTATGATATACAGGTAGATCTACATATAGATCTGTTCAATTTTATTATCTATGTTCTAAAAAGACGTTTCAGCCTCTAGCCTAATTAATTGAGCTGAAAGTGTTGAACCCATTTTATAATTCTGATATTTTTTAGTTGTTCAACCTTTAAGCCTAATTTTAAACTGCATATACAATGTAACTGAGCGGATATTGTTCGGCAGATTCTTTACCCTACCCTAGTTAACTTATTACCTAGAACACCGAGTATTCCGATTGCCAAATTTTGAATAAAATGGTGGATTAATCAGGTACGAAATAAGTGTTTCAGTTCTATACTTATGTATTTGTGTGTTTTCTTGGATTACAGGATCAGGTATGAATTTAGTTATCATATTTTATCATATTTTTATCATTTTTGCCTTAAACTATGTGAACTGTTGGACAAACGAGCCATAAAAAGTGCCTAATCGCCTACGATTGGGCGAGTCCGCTTAGCCAGATGCAGATCAAAGTGAGACGTAGAAGGTGAACAACAATAAAATATCAGATTGCAAAATGGGTTCACCTTCGTAGGCGAAATAGTGAGCCTCAAACCCTTTGGGCCCAAACACAGTCACTCGTGAGTTAGGACCTATCCCTGCCTTCATTCCCCGCTTTAACTGCCAATGCACAAGAGTTTTGTAGTATAAAAGTCATAAGTGACAGCTCCATACAACTGTTCCTACTGTTATCTATTACAAATGTAGCCGTTTCAACATAAAAAAAATCCCAGACCCACCATCCTACACATGTTCAAGTTACGAAACATTGTGCCGCAAATTACCTCAACTACCTATGTTTTCCTTGGTTTTCTCAATAATAACAAAGGTCTGCAAAATGTTGGTTGTGCCTTTCAGTTAAGTGATAATTACAAGTGTATTCTACACATCAATATTTGTCTGACCATTCCAAGTGAAAGAATAAGCTTGAAATTCAATAAGAACACTCAAAATTAACTTGTCGCCACATATTCTTTCGAGAAATAATGACAGCGGGAGACAGAGATGGGGACTAGTTCCCAACTTCAAGTGAATGTGGGCCCAAGTTGGTTGAGTTGCATATTCTGAAATCAAAAACAGAAGAGGGAATAACTTTATTTTCTTTATTTAGAAAAAGAATGAAGAGAACTGCAACTCAGTCAGTTGCGCCATCTGAGTTTTGAATTTTGCTTCCCTCAAAAGCACAGGGACACAACACCACATTGACCAAACATTATACCGTATCGTCAGTGAGCCATGTCCCTGTGCTCGAAAGTAGTACGTGTTCATTGAACAAAAAAAATACAGAGAACTGTGTCTGCATTTAGGGTTTTTTATCGTACCAGTTGTCCATATGACTGATAGCATAGTTATTAACTACTTATTTCTCTGAAGTTGCATAAAATTAGTTTTCATAGCTGCAAACACATAACAAATTAACATACAAAACACTGTGTCTTAACCCAATTTAAGGAAGATTGTCATTCTTTTGTTTCATATGTATCAGTCAATGCTGAGAAACACAAATAATGAAAATAAGCAACTTGCAAGATGAAGCTTATAATGCTCGAAATATATGAAAATGACAGCTTAAATACATTAAACTAGATTTTAAGTATTTTTTGTTTACATGTCCTTTCTGTCGGCTCATATATTTTAATATGGGCATTAAAGATAATGGAAATTTTTAATTATTCTTTATTACTATTATTTTTATTACCATAAAAGAAGCATTTTTTCCTGCATAGGATAAGTTATTGCTTTTTAAATTGAAATCATCTTTGAAATTATCACGTGTTTTCTGTTTTTTTGTAAAATTATGTTGATCAATTGTTATCTCAAAATTTGTGAAATTGAGAAATGGGGCAAAATGTCTATTTGTTTTCTTTGCAAAAATAGGTCAAAGAAATTGAGGAACTAAACTGCTAAATGATTTGACAAGGTTGACTTTTTAAGATAAAGCACTGTAAACACTTGTGATGGTATGTGACATGGTTGGTGGTCACCAAATCACCAGTTTCATTCCACTTTTACCTTGTATTATTTGGCTTTTTTTTACCCTTATTATGGTAACAGTAAGTATGTGCTTACTGTGCAGCTGAAACAACCTGATATTCCTAACCTTTGAACCCCAAAGATCAATAAAGAACAAATTGACTCTGAAATTATAGAACATTACTATTATTTATCATTTTTACTCTTGTTCCAGATGAGGATCATTCTAAAGATAGTAAACAAAGGAAGTGGACAGTATGGGATGCCAGTACAAGTTATGGCACTTGCACAAGCCACTCACTACAAGGGCCCTAACGGAAGTGATAGACTGCACGGTCATGTGATGGAGGCGTATGCAGTAAAGTGACTTTTTAAATAATCATGGTGTGACAGGTAAACCACCAGCCAAAAGGAGGAAACTGTTGTTTTGGGGGAGGTAATTTTGAAGAGGGATGACCAACCAGCCCACCTTGTTGCAACACAAGCAACAAAAGTGTTTATCACAAATAATATGATAACGACAGAGGAACACAGAGTTAACTGTGATAACGTCTCTACGGAAGTACCCCTCCCTTGTTCCTGCTCTGCATGTTGGAATTCACTGACCTGTGGTTAAACAAAGGGTCTGTGTGTAGGGTATGATTATAGAGGTGAGTTGTCACACAGTTATGTAAAATTAAACAAAACAAATTTATAAGATTTCTCATGTTTAACATGTCTTTATTCTAATTCCATAGTTATCATACATCCTTATATTGATAGGTATCATAATAAAAAACAAACATTCTATAAAAAATGCTAGAGATGTTTTATTGAAATATTTTTTATCTTTTGCATTAAACCTTTGTCTTGGTTTTACTTCAGGTCAGTTGGTTAGAGTCACTGACTTGCAATAACTAAACCTTTTTACTAATAAAAAAGGCAGTTGGTTTGAGCCCAGCTATATGTAATAAAGGCTACAGATTCTCAAAGAGATCAGGAGTGGAGTATGGCACATTTATGAAATGATCATTGTCTGACAGATAAACCACCTGCTAGATGAGGTGAAAATTTGTTTAAAATGTACATAAAACTAAAAATTAATGAAATTAGACTTCCTTAATGGAAGTTATGTGTAGTAGGTTGCCTAATATAGGTCATTATGTTTGAACAAGTTTGAACCAGTGTATAGTTCAGATATTTTGTACTGATTATTTCGTCCTGCAGGAAGACAACCAGAGAATGTTAAAGGTCAAAGGAAAAGATGTTTCAGTAAAACAGTTACACATTAAGATGGATCTTGGAATGCAATGATCACACTCTAGTGGGATGCAACATGTGATGCCACTTGGGATTTTGTGGAAGTAACAAAGGTGATGATTTATTAGTGAGAAAACTACAATAAAATATATATTTGAACAATATTTCTATGAAGTTTGAATACAATTCTATGCAGAATTGTTTGCTTATAATTATTACCTATCTAAATTAATTTCACAATTATCTTGTATTTTACTACAATGCTTTTTTGTGTCACCTGCTACAAAGTAGCCGCGACATATAGGGATCACTTCTCTATCGTCCGTCTGTCCATCCGTCACAAAACCTGTCCGGACTACTCCTCAGAAACTACTGGTGCAATTTCATCCAAACTTTACAGGAATGATCAGTGTCAAGTCTAGTTGTACATATCTTCGGCATTTTCCAGTTCAGTGATTTTTGTCAGAGTTATGGCCCTTTAATGATTTTTTTAACTTCTCTTATACTTCTAATGCAGTTTGAATGAAATGTTACAAGTCTGATCAGTACCTCGAGTACTTGCGCGTATCTAACGGGTTTTTTAGTTGAATGATTTTTGGCTGAGTTATGGCCCTTGATTAAAAAAAAGGTGTTTTGACCCGTTAATGATTTTGTGTTGCCTGCTTCACAGTAGCTGCGACATGTTACAAAGTAGCCGTTACATGCAGGGATCTCTTCTCTATTGTTTGTCTGTCCGTCCGTTCATCTGTCACAAACTTGTCCAGACTACTCCTCAGAAAGTACTGGTGCAATTTCATCCAAACTTTACAAGAATGATCAGTACCAAGTTAAGTTGTGCAAATCGTCGGCATTTTCCAATTCAGTGATTTTTGTCAGAGTAATGGCCCTTCAATTATTTTTATTTTTAAACTTTGTCTGCACATCTTCTCTTATACTACTGAAGCAATTTGAATGCAATGTTACAGGATTGATCGGTACCTCAAGTTCTTGGGCTTTTTTAATAGGTTTGTCGGTTAAATGATTTTGGCTGAGTTATGGCCCTTGAATAAAAAATCTCGTTTTAGCCAACAATCTGTCCAATCACCTCTCAATGCAACTGCTTAATTGGCTATCATCAGGCGACACATGTGATCACAGATCGCCCTTGTATTTCCAATTAGATTTTCAGTGAATACATCTTTTGATATTTGGACTTAACGTTTTGTAATTATGCCTGTTCACAAGTTTTTTTTTCATAATTTTTAGAATTGTGAAACAGGCTTTACATTTGAGGAACTGCATGTAGTTGCGGTCAGTATGGAAGACAGCAAGGCAGAGTTATTACTGCAAGATACATTGTCATGGTATTGCCAGCAGATGTTCTCTTCTTTGCTCTTGGTGATGACCCTGCCACTGTGGTTTGCAGAACATGGATCAGTTCATTTGGAGATCGAAAAGCAAGGCAGTGAAATTTTAGGAGTTAAAATTGTTGAAACTTGGAAATCTAGTCTCCAAAATCACAAGAACATTATTCAATAGGAAGACAAGTGCATTAATAGATGAATAATTAATGAAAACTTCTTGTTTATGAAGGTGCATAAACATGATAGAATAAGTATATCACAGAAAAAAATGATGCTCAGATTTAGAAAAACTGTAACTTAGTTATAGAAAAAAATCGTTTCTATTCATTTTGTTTTTATTTCATTCTGTTGTCGTAAACTTCTATTTTTTTCTATTATATGATGCGAAGTGTGGTCATTTTATCGTTTGAATAAGGTCTTGATTTGGAAATAAAAGGTACAAGGTTTATTTACATTTTACTGTGCACTAGACTAATTTAAAGTTTCAGAGAAGAACTGATTCCTTAAATAGCAATCATCCAGAAATAAATTAACCTCAAACAAACAGTCTTAGTTAACATTTAATTTTGGCGATGCTTCAAATCCCCAGTCTCTCAGTAGCCTTTATGCAGTTGTTGAATGACATTAAAATGTTTAATAAAAAGGTTTACCTAAAAAAGTGATATGTCTTGGCCTTTGTTTGAAGAATGTATGTGAGTGGAACTTAATTTGTCTTTTACAGTTCTGCTTTGTTCCTATACATAAAACCACTGCTATATACTAGTCTGATCTCATTTATTTTATATTCTAGAGTAAATGTTAAACTGACCTCGTGTTCTTGTCTGTTTTCAAATCTCTTCCTGCTGATGACTAAGTAGGCAAAATTACATTGTGTGTTGCTAAGTTTTTTAACATGAAAAAAAATAGTTTTACCTCCGTAGTAATAATGTGCCCATTACACTTTAAAATACAGGGTACATCTACAAGTTTCAGAGATGATCTCTAAGGCTTCCAAAGACTTTTTTTAAATGAACAAGCTCATGTATTAAAGGCTGTAACTGTCAAAATATTAGTAGTTTTTTTTTTTATTTGCACTGGTGATGGTCCTGAATGTAAAAATAGGTGCAAAATGCTGTTCCTAAGTTCAGAGACCTATTTTTGTAAATGAAAAATCTTGTTTCCCTAGTACCGGTAAAATATGTCACTTGCACTGGTGAAACGTTTAAATGCTGTTATTTAAGTCATAGTTCCTAAAACGGACAATAACTAGAAAATGTGATAGAGAGTTATGTGCGTCCTACCAACTACTATGTCTGCAAAGTTTCAGTTCTGTATCTTCAAGGTTTTCAAGATACTGATGTTTCAAAAAAGTGACGGTATAATTTAAGTAAAAGGACTGAAACACGATCAGACAATTTCCAACATTTTGCAAAGGAATTTTTACTTTTGAAACTCCTCGTTGTATTCATTCTTCGCCCCCCATCAGTACTTTCAGTGCTTTGATTTTCTGTAGTTGCAAATGAATTGTGTTTTGTATATTATTAATGCTGTCCTTTTATTTCAAAATTAGATATTTTATACTGAAACAAGGGCTGTCGGATGGACAGCACGCTTGACTATTCTTAGTGCTTGAAGGTATAATAAAAGCCTGAAATTAAAGATTTTTCAAAGTCTTAAAGGGGGAATAACTAATAAAAATGCTTAACAGAGTTATGGGCCTTGATGGAATGACACAGTCTACGGCCAAGTTTGAACCAAATATCTGCAGTAGAAAGGGAGGAAATAGTGAAAATGAGAAGCTTGCCCTAAAACTTTAACCCGATAGCCACGCCGCAAGTACAATAGACCTCCTTATTCTTTGAATAGTCGACATAAAAATGTTGTAAATATTTATGTACTATGAGGAATCACATTAGCGAAGAAAAAGAAAGAGACACACAAGTAATTACATGTTGCTGATATTAAAGTAAGCAGGTAAAATTTAAAAAATGTTACATATGAAAGTTAACTACAGATTAAAGTATAGAAACCCCAGGTGTGGCAGATCCCGTAAAAAACATTACACTTCCTTTACTATCGTCTACACATTAAGGTTGTTCATCCCTGAAAGTTTAAGCAAAATCTGCCATCCGGTTTATGAGGAGTTGCGTTCACAAATTTATTTCACTTTATGGTATATAGTGAAAAAAATCAACAAAAGGTCATAATTCCGTTAAATTTGGTCGCAGAAAAAATTCCATCCTTAACTATCATCTACACATAAGGGTTGTTCATTCCTGAAAGTTTAAGCAAAATCTGCCATCCGGTTTATGAGGAGTTGCGTTCACAAAATTTTGGGACGTACGTACAGATGTACAATCAACAATGGGCCATAATTCCGTTAAATTTGGTCGAAGCAAAAATTCCTTCCTTTACTATCATCTACACATTACGGTTGTTCATTCCTGAAAGTTTAAGCAAAATCTGCCATCCGGTTTAAGAGGAGTTGCGTTCACAAAATTTCGGGACGTACTTACAGACGTATGGTCGTATTATCGTACGGTCGAACAGACTGACGGACAAGTGCAACGCTATATGCTCCGACTTTGTGGAGGCATACAAAAATATCGGTGTTGCATTAATTTTGCCCGCTGGGCATTTCAGACTCGTGCAGAGGTAAGTCTTTACCAACATTCATTAGTTGCCTCCCTTGTGTACGCAACCACTATGGCGGACAGTCGATAGATGACGTTGTGAAATGGCTATATGCCATTGGCTTCGGGTATCTTGAAGCAAAATTTAGAGGTAATACATTTTTCCTATCGATATGTATCAGAAAAAATAATCAAGCTACGTGGTACTATGGAAGTCCATGGTCTTCTACCTGTTTTTGAACCTGTCAGTTTTCGGACATAAACTCAGCATGCAAAAACCACAATTATTTAAAGCAGCCATCTTTCTTCCAAAAAAATAATATGCCCAGTGGGGTATTCACAAAAAAAACTAACAAAGATGGGGTATGTGGACATATAGTAAAATTCGTAATTAAGGGTGATTGGGTTTCAAGAAAATAGATAAAGCTGGTTGGTGGGTCTGATAATTTATTTATATTTATGGGTGGTGGGGTCTTCAAAAAAGTGCCCTCCCCTCCCCCATACACTTATTACTGGAATTGCCCTTATGAATTACAATTCTTGATTTTGATTTGCAGTTCTAAAAATCCTTAAGTTAAACAGTCGTTTGTGCCAAAAACATGGTACCTAAAAAATTAACGTAATATTACCTTATATATTTACACAAGTACATATATATTCATAAGTTTATGTTGGTTCTTATTTTAGTCATACAAACTTTAGAAAAGTTTTAACAGTGCATAAAATACATGAAACTATGGGGAACTACAATTATGCTAGAACTGTGCTAAATGTTTCAGCACAATTTACAGACATGGTCATTTAATGTATGGGCTAAAGATGATGGTGTACACACTTCATGCTAACATGAATATTTATATCAACGTTAAGCAAAATCTGTATTAACTATTCCCAGCTTAATGACACTAACATGCTTATTCATTTTTCCAGTTTACATTATCAGTATTGTTTAACACTTACTTTTTTTTACCAGTATTACTGCTTGGCAGCATTTTAAACTATTTAAATCTATTTCTTGGCTTTTGAAATTTTTAGCTGTTCTACTGCCTTTTAACTGAACTTTTCTTTTGCATAAATTGCCGCATCTTTTGAAGAGAATCAATTCCTTCATTCATATGCTTCAGCTTAAACAAGAGCCGGTCGAACCGAGTGATACTCCCCAAATAGGTTTTGGACACAGAATAGTGTGTCCATAAAGTTTTTGCCAAATTCAGCATAAAGATATTATGTTATTGAAAGTTGCTGGAAAAGGTTAACACTTTTAAAATATGCAATGAAGAATGTAAGACAGTAACCATTTTATTCTTTATTTTTCTATCAACTCAGACAGTGGCAGTCCTATCCAGACAGTGTCATGGTCACTGAAGTAGGCTTGTGACAGGTAAACCAGAGGTTTTTGATACCTCTTGTAGTTTCAGAGTTATGTCCCGGAAAAAGTTCAAAGTGTAAAAATGAGCAACGGGCAATAACTCAAAAATTAGGCAATGCAGAGTAATGGTTCTTATGCACTGCACTTCTACTCAATAAGATCTATCTACCTACAGTTTCTTGTTGATATCTCTTGTAGTTTCAGATTTATGTTCGGACAAAGTTTAAAGAGTAAAAATGAACAAAGGGCAAGAACTAAAAAATTAGGTAATGCAGAGTTATGGTTCTTATGCACTGCCCTTCTACTCAATAAGATCTATCTACCTACAAAGTTTCTTGTTGATACTTTTTGTAGTTTCAGAGTTATGTCCTGGACAAGAAAATGCGGACGGATGGACTGACGGACAAAGCGGCGACTATATGCTCTCCCTTCGGGGAGCATAAAAAAACTTCTTAATTTCAGCTGTCACTTGCTCTCACAAAATTCATCATCATTTTGGGCTTTTTTTGAGGAACTTCTGGATTTTTGACTGGTTCTGTGCTTTCCCTCTTCCTAGCAGACTGCTCCACAGTTTGTGATTCAGAACTTTTCTCAGTGTCTTGTCGATTGTCTGCTAATTGACTGGATTCTGTTGCACCATCTTTCTTTTCTTCCTTCTTATCATCATCAAAACCTAATCCTTTATGTGACCACTTTGTGATTCTATGCTCAAATGTGTGTTTATACTGTTCCTCTAACTCATGTTCAATTTCTTCTATTTGTTTTTCTGAAATACATGTGTTATATACATTACACATATGTTAGAAATATAGGATCTGACATGAGTTTGCATTTCATATAAAGTTTTATCCAAAAAGTTCAGGAAAATGTTATCAAGCAAGCCTCTGGCAAGCTAATAACATTATTCCTGGATGAGTTGAATAGAAGTTTATATGACATGTTAATGAGTGTCAGATTCTTTTTATCACATGATCAAAACAATCATAAATAAGTGTTATCAGTGTTATATTTATTTGAATAATACTGGAAACAACAGGGCCATGAAGGCCCTATATCACTCACCTGAGTACTCCTCTGCCCCATGATCAACCTTACAAAAGTGAAGGGAAAAAATGTTTGTCTAAATTCCCTATGCTATCAGAGAGGCAAGTATCTATATTAGGTTCAGACTGTAGTGTTTATTTACCAAATAAGTATTTTTTTATTTAGAGCAATAGGTATATTAATCCTCTAATAGAACATCTCCCTTCTTTGAAAATAAAATTAATATCATTTTATGAAATAAAGAAATGACTGTAACTATATAATGTAAACTGCACTTGAATTTTTGAAGCTTTTATTATGTTCATTTACACATGAATTTATTATGACCTAAAAAGTCATTTTATTCAAAAATGAAATTCCACACTTCTTTCAAATCCTATTTCTCATATCCAATAAACGACTGTAATACCTATGATAATTAAAGCACTGAAAGTACTGCAAAACCTGCCACATAGTGCTGGGTTTATGTTTTCAAGTAAAGAATACATGCATGTAATGCAATACCTTTATCTGAGAGGATCTATCTCTGTGCAACAGAGATCCATTGGAGCTAGTCTCATTAACTGAATATGATAAAAATCTGTTTTTTGACCTGCCTTGCCATAAATTATAGTCCAACTTCACTGGACTTTTTTTGTACATAACTACTGAATGCTCTATTCAATACTCACCATCATTGATCTTGATCATTTTCAACACTTATCAGATTTAGTATCGACTATTCCACTTATTTTTCTAAAACCCTGTGGTACTTCAACTATAATGTTCTAGAAAAGTACAAGAGTACTATAATACCAGCCATGATTTATGGATATACCAATATTGTAAGTTCTGTTGGTAGTTTACTGGTAACATTTGCAGTCCAGTACAAGTTCTTTCCAATAATTATAGAAAGGTAATCTGACTCTGATATGAATACAACTGTAAAGAGAGGTAAAACTTTAGCTGACAATAAGTTTACCACAAACACAAGAAAGCGATACTTGTTAACATTATCTTTATTTAAAAATATAAAACTACCAAAAATAACAATTCAGTAGAAATGTGTCCATGGGACACATTTTCCCTAGCCATGTATCATATGCAGATGATAAAAATTAAAGAGGCAGGCGGAATGTCAAAACCAGTATAATTGTTACATTTATTTAACCAACAGTGTGCTACAAAACATTACCCTATAAATGTGAAGACATTTGGTTTTTATCAGAAATTTAGTCTATAAAGGTCAAAACTCTGACAAATTTGGAGGTGTTCTGCCCAATTTTGCAAGTAACCTGTAGTTTCATAAGATACATATACATGCACAATATGAAAAAAATCTGTGTAAGCATTTTTCTTTAAATGTGCAGAAATTTCATTTTAGTAGAAAATAAGTCAAAAAGGAGCGTAATGGAAGGAACCAAATGTAGACACATCTACATGCAAATATGAATGAAATCTGTGCAAGCATTTTCATACAGATGTGTGGAAATTGAATATGGAGTTTAAAAAAGGCCATGCATGACCCAGATGACCTTTGCATTGGTATGTTGCATCACGATGACAATTGTGTGATGATAATGCCTCTATTATTACTTATAGAAATGAAAACTGGATGAACATGAAACCATAACCTTTTCTTGAAGCACAAGAAGAGGATTAACCCTGTAAATGGCAGTCAGAGTTATGTATCTTGTGTCATTACCTACACACAAATGAGTAAATGTAAACTGTCATGCAAATGCTAGAAAAGTAGTTGCAAAAAGTGAGAAATTTCCAACTAGCAAAAAAAGTTGAAATGATGGAAGTATGGACAGATGGTTTAGTTATAAGCTGAATGCATCAAAAAAGGAAATTGTCTGAAGGAGGAAATATATTAGATACTGGAAGTACCAACTACATTGACATTCTATATATTGTCTTCTTCTGGCACTGCTTTCTACAGGAACAGATGTAACATTTGTTCACAAAAAAATACTTATATTCATGTCTACAAACCCAGCAAAGAGCAAAAACTGTCATCTATATGTACAAATATAGTGTCATTACTTTTGGATTATCTCTTTATTTCTGACTAGAAAGCATTTCACTCCCTGTTCAGTGTCCATGAAATTAAAACTATTTCAGTCCATTCACATGAAATTTTCTTTGTTGTCTTCATATGACACTGCTTTCTTTCTCTTTTCGAAAGAGAATATTTTTAATGCCATCATTGTCCAGAAGAAACTCAGCAGTTCCATCTGCTCCATAGCAATCCCCTTGATTGTATACATTTCTTGAAGGAGAGGGGCTTCAACTTCCTGAAAAGTAAAAAAAAAGAATCTATTAATAGCAAAAACTGTCACTGAAAGATGATAATTCACCTGAAATGGTGCCTAGAACTTTAAGATCTGGACCACACAAAGAGTAATTCGTGGGGTTACTGCAGAAACCTCGTATCTCCATTTTATAATTTTCTGGAGAAGGAAAAATATTTCTAAAATGTTCTTGTGTTTCATAGACTTTTCTTTTGTTTATAAAGTAAGTATTGATTATATTTTTTGGTGCCAACATGCCAAGTACATAACTCTAAAAGATTCTGAGAAAAAAGAAGAACTGTGTTTTTGCATACAAATTTGATTGAATATTCACAACTTACTTTCTGCAAAAACATTTTATCTTGTGATACAGGGTATTTGCAAAAACACTTCAAATGAACTGACTTCAATTTCCCACTGCAAAAACCTGGTATCTCAACATAAAACACTTTTGTGAGACAAGAGGGCCATGATGGCCCTGTATCGCTCACCTGAGTATGACTGCTTTTAACAAAGTTGCTATGGACCTGGTTAATTGACCCCAGATGACTCATATTCGAACTTGACCTAGAAATTATTGAAACAATCTCTTTGACAAATTTGCAGGATATTTGGACTGAAAAAGTAGCCTCTAGAGTGTTCACAAGGTTTTTTGATATTTAGGCTCAGTGACCTAGTTTTTGACCCCAGATAACCCATATCCAAACTTGAGCTACAAATCATCAAAACAACCTTTCTGACAAATTTCCAGGACATTTGGACTGAAAATATAGCCTCTAGAGTGTTAACAAAGTTTTTCGATATTTGGGCTCTGTGACCTAGATGTTTCGACTCCAGATGACCCATATTCAAATTTGAGCTAGAAACCATAGAATTAAGCTTTCTGACAAATTTCCAGGTTATTTGGACTGAAAATGCTACCTTTAGAATGTTAACTGGACTGAAAATGCTACCTTTAGAATGTTAACAAGGTTTTTCCATCTTTGGACTCTGTGACCTGGTTTTTGACCCCAGATGACCCATATTCGAACTTAATCTAGAAATCCTCAAGGCAACCTTTCTGACAAATTTCCAGATTATTTGGGCTGAAAATGTAACCTCTAGAGTGTTAACAAGATTTTTCTATTTTTGGGCTCTGTGACCTAGATTTTGAACCCAGATGACCCATACTTGTGCTTGAAAACTTGAACTTGTGCTAGAAATCTTTGAAGCAACCTTTCTGACAAATTTCCAAATTATACGGGCTAAAATTGTAACCTCTAGAGTGTTAACAAGATGTTTCTATTTATGGGCTCTGTGACCTAGTTTTTGAACCAAGATGACCTATATTCGAACTTGAGCTAGAAATCATAGATGCAACCTTCCTGACAAATTTCCAGGTTATCTGGTCTAACTAGAACTATCGCTGAATGTGATTCATACCCCCACCAATGTCCTTGACAGAAGACAACATGGAAAGGTGGTTAAGGGAATAACTTTAGTGGCACAAATACATATACATAAAAAGAAATTATCTCTGGTGAAAAAAACAAACAAATTGTACAGGTAATAGTATAAATATATATTGTCAAATCATGTTCGAAACAGTTACAAATAACCTTTCATTTTCCCAATGTACTAAAACAAACAAAAGCAGTAAAGTTAAGAAAATAGCATAATTATGTCAAAATGTAATTAAGAGTGGAAAAACTTTGCATACTGAGCTTACTTGTTCTAGTTTTAGAAATATTCAAGTACATGTTAAAATTTCTAGAGTGTTAACAAGGTTTTTCAATATTTGGGCTCTGTGACCTAGTTTTTGAACCAAGATGACCTTTATTTGAACTTGAGACAGAAATCATAGATGCAACCTTCCTGACAAATTTCCAGATTATTTGGTCTAAAAATGTTACCTGTAGAGTGTTAACAAGGTTTTTCAATATTTGGGCTCTGTGACCTAGTTTTTGACCCCAGATGACCTATATTTGAACTTTGCTAGAAATCGTCAAAGCAACCTTTCTGACAAATTTCCGGATTATTTGGGCTGAAAATGTAACCTCTAGAGTGTTAACAAGATTTTTCTATTTTTGGGCTCCGTGGCCTAGTTTTAGAACCCAGATTACCCATATCTGAACTTGAGCTAGAAATCATCAATAGAACCTTTCTGACAAATTTCTAGGATATTTGGACTGAAAAATTAGCCTCTAGAGTGTAAACAAGGTTTTTCTATATTTCGGCTCTGTGACCTAGTTTTCCAACCCTGATAACCCATGTTTGAACTCCTCTGAGATATTAATGAGACAAACATCCTGACCAAGTTTCATGACAAGTGAGGCAAAAATGTGACCACTAGAGTGTTAACAAACTAATTGTGGACGGACGGACTGACAGACGACGGACAAAAGGTGATCAGAAATGCTCACTCTGTCACTACATGACAGGTGAGCTAAAAAAGATATGAAAAATGAAAACATTTTTTTCTCTGCAAAAAACATTGTATCATTAGATACCTGATTGTTGCAGAAAATAAAATAGAGGGAATTGTTATATTTAATCCTGCATAAAAATGTTATCTCTGGATACAATACCTTTGCACAAAATAAACAAACAAAGATATTTAGCAAGATGTCACACAAACATGGTATCTGCATATATACAATGTTTTTGCACCAAGTATGTGAAATGTAATTAAACAGTAAAACATCGTATCAGTCGTTTATTATTGTAATAATGAACACATTATTTTGAGATACTTAAATTCATTTGCATATGTGGAAAAAGATGATTTAATTAACTGAAAATATCTCTGCAACTGTATATTGCTGAGCAGTCAAAGGCAGTTAAGCCTGGTTAAGTTATTTCACCCATCTGAGCTTTACTGAATATGTTGAAAGTGAGTGTGAAGTGCTGTGACACTGTGGTAGCTGACGATGTGCTTTTCATTTTCACTGTTATGATTCCACTTATTATGTATCTGTCAATCATCAGATTCTTCTGCATTGGGTTCTGGAAGTTAATCCTGAACTGCAGAACTGGATTGCAGTAATAGTTTTTAATAAACATCAAACTCTTTTGGGGGTGACTACATTTTTGCACAATGAAAGATACTTTTTCTTAGCAGCAGAACGTAGAGGTTTCTGTTTGTACTTTAAGGGATGAGCAGTGCAAGCATCACTGATCTGAATATCTTAGCAAACTGGCATTCAGCTCTCAAATCATAACATTTGAAAAACATGAATCTTTTTGCGTCCACATTTACAAACCTCAGATGCCTCATCTTTGTCCACTGGCAGATTTACTCTGACTTCATGATTTTGTAATATAAAAAATCAGTGTGCTTTAAGTGTATTTCTGTATAAGAATCTCTTCTCTTTGTCATAGTGACAACTGTGTTCCATTAACTTGGTACACAATTTTTTGTTTCGCAAACTCGATGGCTGAGTGCTTTTTGTCGCATCTCATTTGTGTATATCCATTTTCTAAAAAAATATGATCAACTGTTTAAAGATTTCAGATGTAAGTTAAAGCATAAAGTAAGGAAGCTAAAATTATTTGATTCCTAGCCTTGCCTACGCATGCTTCTGAGTAAAGAACATGATGTTCAAAATATTTTGGCAAGACAGCAAGTACAATCTTAGGTATTTAGCTTAGAATATTTTTTCTTCAAAATTAATGATAAATAGGTAAGACATATATCATCTCAAAAACACAACTTTTTGCTTTTATACAGCTTTAAAATTGAAAAAAATCATGTTGTTAGCAGGATTCATATCCATTGTTTTAGAATTCCAGGCACAAATGAGGCAGCTAGCTAACCAACTATGCGTGGACTTTTCTCAGTTTTATGCACTAAATTTCAAATGAAATAAAGAGGTTGATAGGTAAAAAAAAAAAAAAAAAAGCTACTTCTTTAGAGTGATGACAAAAGTTAAGTCATTATATAGTTTTGATGTATCACTCACAATAACAACATTAATTTTGTATACATAAACATTTCTTCTCTAAATATATGGTTCAGCAAATCATGTGACAGTAACCCTAATGAGTAACATGAAAGTCTTTTATGTAAATATTTTAATGGAATTACACTGTCAGTTAAAATTTAATTTCCAGAATATATTGTTTATATTTTAACATTCTAATACTTGTAATTTCATATCTTATTGAATGTAATATGCCTCTTTATTATATTTGTTTGCTCTAAGTCAGTGAGTTAGATAAGCTGTATAGGTTTACTATCCTGCAGTTCTCACATTTACATTTTATATTTAAAATTAAAGTCCTTTAATTAAAGACTCTTCAGACAACTGAGAAAATAAAATTCTATTTAAGCTATTTAAAGTAATTATAATTAATAAAAATATGTTCATTCCATGTATTAAATACATAGTTTAAAGATAAATCCTTATTAGAGCTGTAAAATTTAAATTAAAACAAAAATCAGTAAATACTCTCTTTCGTACAATAATTTTGGTCCAGTAATTTTCTCTGCCACACTGAAGACAAAGACTTTGCTAGAGGTGTAAATATTCTTGTTTTCAATCATTCAACATAGGGCTTTGTTATCTTTTATTTCCCTGATAAACCCAATTAACAGCTTATCAGTTGTTATTGGTCTAAAATTTCAATTTTCCAGATGCTAGGTCATCTGCTAAAACCACTGCATCAATTGCTACTATGTTTTTCTTGAAACATTTACCATCATTGCAGACATCTATTATACTGTATCTGCATATAATGGGATATTGCAGTAAAAAATTGCAAGCATTTCTAGATTTCACTCAATGCAATAACCAAGTATCGCACTATAAGTGGTTCTTGCAGAATGCATATTTGGAGTTTTACTTTTTCAAAAACCCATAAACATGAGTTGTTTTAGCTCCAGAACTATAAATTGATATTATTAAAACTTAAAATGTATGTTCGGATACTTGGTTTTTGCAGTATCAGTAGAAGCTGATAATCGATACTTGGTTCAGTCACAAATCAATATCTAAAAAACTAATAAAGATACAAAGGTGAAATTTTTACACATTATAAATCTTCACCAAATACATCAGAAAATGTAAAAAAGGGAATTTTGCAAAAATCATGAGATACGAGGTTTTTGCAGTAACCCCTCGAATTGTAGATCCTTAAAAAATGCTGGGTTTTTTTTGGGGGGGACAATTTGACCTCAAGATCAAGGTCATTTAGGGGTCCAGTTAAAAAAAAATTCATATGGATGATTTATCTCAAAGGGTTGATGCATGCAAAGATGAACTAAGTTAAACAAGAGGGCCATGATGGCCCTGGAATGCTCACCTGTGTACTTTGGCTGTAGGTTTGCTGTTAAGCAGTAATTTCATTTTTTAATTGGAAATATTAAGTGCCTACAAACCAAATATGTAAAATATCAGTCAATAAATAAAGGCTCTATGACAGAAAGTAGAAATATCTATTATAAGCTATGGTGACCTTGACCTTGACCCAGTGACCTCAAACCCTACTTATGGGTAGAGGTCTATGCAAGGAACCTCTATACTGAATATCAAAGATATTGGTCTATAAATGAAGGCTTTATGAGGTACAGTAGATAAATCTACTTTTAGCCTCAGTGACCTTTAACCTAATCTAATAATTTGAAAAAGCTTGGTAAAGCTTGCTTCGTGCAAAATTTTAAAATTTTAGGCCTTGTGGTTTCAGACAAGAAGATTTTTAAAGATTTTCTTCTATATTGTTATTTAAAACTTGTGACCCCTCAGGCGGGGCCAATAGTGACCCCAGGGACATTTTTCTAACAAACTTGGGAGAGGTCCACTAGACAATGCTGCATACCAAATATCTTAACTCTAGGACTTGTGGTTTCTGACAAGAAGATTTTTCAAGTTTTTCCTATATAATTCTATGTAAAACATGTGACCCCTAGGGCAGGGCCTATTTTGACCAAGGGGCCATGATTTTAACAAACTTGAGAGAGGTCCATTAGATAATGCTACACACCAAATATCTTAACTCTGGGCCTTGTTGTTTATGACAAGAAGATTTTTAAAGCTTTTCCTATATAACTCTATGTAAAACATGTGACCCCTGGGGCGGGGCCATTTTTGACCAAGGGGCCATGACTTGAACAAACTTGATAGAGGTCCTCTAGACAATGCTTCATACAAAATATCTTAACTCTAATCCTTATGGTTTATTCTGTGAAGATTTTTAAAACCTTTTCCTATATAACTCTATGTAAACAAGTGAGGCCTAGGGCTGGGCCTATTTTGACCCAGTGGCTATGATTTGAACAAACTTAGTAGAGGTCCACTAGACAATGCTACACAGAAAATATCTAAGCTCTATGCCTTACAGTTTCTGACAAGAAGACTTTTAAAGTGTTTCCTATATAACTCTATGTAAAACAAGTGACCCCCTGGGGCGGGGACAATTTTTGACCCAGAGGCCATGATTTGAACAAACTTGGTAGAGGTCCACTAGACAATGCTACACACAAAATATCTAAGCTCTATAACTTACGGTTTCTGACAAGAAGATTTTTTCAGATTTTCCTATATAACTCTATGTAAAACAAGTGACCCCTGGGGCAGGGCTTTTTTTGACCCAGAGGCAATGATTTGAAAAAACTTGGTAGAGGTCCACTAGACAATGCTACACACCAAATATCTAAGCTCTATGCCTTACGGTTTCTGATAAGAAGATTTTTAAAGTTTTTCCTATATAACTCTATGTAAAACAAGTGACCCCTGGGGCGGGGCCATTTTTGACCCAGAGGCCATGATTTGAACAAACTTGGTAGAGGTCCACTAGACAATGCTACACACCAAATATCTAAGCCCTATGCCTTACGGTTTCTGACAAGAAGATTTTTTAAGATTTTCCTATATAACTCTATGTAAAACAAGTTACCCCTGGGGTGGGGCAATTTTTGACCAAGAAGCTTTGATTTGAACAAACTTGGTAGAGGTCCACTAGACAATGCTACACACCAAATATCTAAGCTCTATGCCTTTAAGTATGTAAAACAAGTGACCCCCGGGGCAGGGGCCATTTTTGACCCAGAGGCCATGATTTGAACAAACTTGGTAGAGGTTCACTAGACAATGCTACATACCAAATATCTTAACTCTAGGCCTTCTTGTTTCTGACAAGAAGATTTTCAAGTTTTTCCTATATAACTCTATGTAAAACCAACTGACCCCTGGGGTGGGGTCAGTTTTGACCCCAGGGACATAATTTGAACAAACTTGGTAGAGGTCCACTAGATGATGCTTCATACCAAATATCAAAGCTCCAGGCCTTGTGGTTTTGGAGAAGAAGATTTTTAAAGATCCAACTTTTAAAATCTATTTTTAGCTCCAGTGAACCAGAAATGCAATGGACCAGAACCATTTGAACAATCTTGGTAGAGCTTCATGCAAGGAACATCCCAGGCAAGTTTCACTAAATTTGCCCCATTGGTTTCAGAGGAGATGTCGTTTGAATGAAAAGTTGACGACGGACAGACGGACGACGGACAAAGACCGATCAGAAAAGCTCACCCTGAGCACTTTGTGCTCAGGTGAGCTAAAAAGGGTCAAAATTGTCATTCTGAATATCTCTCCCAAACGTTGTTGTGTACCAACATGACTTAAATCTGTCTTGGGAGTTACGGCCAATATTAAGTATTTTTGGACCTTCAAAGTCAAGGTTATTCTTGAGTCAATGTGAAATAAATAGATATCAGTGGGAAGGTCTTGTCCAAAGTTCTGTTTGAGTATAAATCAAATCCATTTACTAATAAGGAAGTTACTGGCAATCTTAAAATTTTCAGACATAATGACAGACTGACAGATGGACAGCTCAAAAGCTAGACCCCTCCTTTGGTGACAGAGAAATGGCATTATCAATCTAGGGTATTTCACATACTTGTGTATTATGGAATCCTGAGGGATACTTGATGTCAAGAGTCTACTGAAGCCTACAACATTTCTGAAAGGTTCTGAATGTGTTCCTCATTGTTGCTATTCTAGAGCATTTACCTTATATGTTTTTTTATTGTAACTGCTCATGAAACTTAACTTCAATGATGTCAAGCAATGGTTATGCACAGTCCAGGGCTGTTTAAATAGCCTATTAAATGTAAGGTATAACAAATTGTGGTTACTTTACATGAAAACCCAATTACCCTATGCAAAAAAATGAAAATGTCAAGGAGTTATCATCACTGCAATATGGCAGTCTGATCTGTACTATCTGCCATTCAGTGAGTAAATTTTCATCACTGCAATATGGAATATCTCAGAATTCAATTAAACATTAAAACTGCTGAAACATAAATCTTAAAAAAGAACTTTTTGTGTGGCACTGTACAATGTAATTTGAACATTTAAATACTTGCATGATTATATAAATACCATTACTCAGTACCACTCTTATCTCAATCTCTTTTAAGACTATTCAGTCTAATAAAACAAATTCGAAAGTAACACTTGAAAAGAGCTAAACAAATCCACTTTTTAAAAAAAAAAAAACTGTTCTAGAATTCCCATTTATTGGTCTAATAGATAAACTAACTAGAAATAAGCAAAATGTAATTTCTAATAGCTGGATAAAGTGGCTATATATACCTCTATTTTGAATGAAAATCAGATAGTTGAAGTTGATGCAGAATATTAGATTTTTTAAAATTCCAGTTTAGTTTAAACTTCTGTATTTTATATTGATAGAGGAAGCAAGTGCTATCTGAGTTCAAACTAGTCCTTCATTGAAAGACTTTGCATTTTCATTCTTTTACAGTTTTACATTTGTCAGAAAATGTAAAGTCTTTCTCTAACTGGCTAATTTCCTATAGCACAAATCGACACGCTTCTTGAGTCGATTTGAAATTAACAGTAAATCACGTCTTAAATGGTATTTTTTTTTACAAACAAGAGGGCCATGATGGCCGTAAATCGCTCACCTGAGTCTCATTGCTCATGTTACAAATATCGTTATTGGTTTTTATGGGTGCAAGTTTGAATAAGTTTGCAATAAGTTTGAAGACTCTGGGTGTAATGGTACTCAAATTTTTAAGCAGAAATAGTTTTATTCTACAGGACCCAGTGATTTTGACCTTTGACCTACAGCCCCAAAAACAATAGGGTTCTTCTAATATAATTACCCTATAAAGTGTGAAGGTTCTGGGTGTAATGATACTCCAGTTAATGAGAAGAAATAGTTTTCAGTCTACAGGTCCCTGTGACCTTGAATTTTGACCTACTGATCCCAAAAATGATTGGGTTCTTTTACTGAATAAAGACAATCATCCTATGAAGTTTGAAGGCTCTGGGTAAAATGTTACTCCAGTTACTGAGCAGAAACAGTTTTCACTCTACAAGTCCCTGTGAACTTAACCTTTGACCTATGGACCCTAAAAACAATAGGGTTCTTTTAGTACAATTATCATATAAAGTTTGAAGGCTCTGGGTGAAATGGTACTATAGTTTCTCTGCAGAAATAGTTTTCACCCTACAGGTCCCTGTAACCCTGACCTTTGACATACCAGCCCCAAAAACAATATGATTCTTCTATTTAGTAAAAGCAATCATCCTATGAAGTTTGGAGGCTCTGAGTGAAATGGTAATTCTGTTATTGAGTGGAAACGGTTTTCACTTAGAGGTGCCTCTGACATTTACCTAGCTTTGACCTACTGACCCAAAACACAAAAGGGATTTTTGTACTCAATAAGAGCAATAACCCTGTGAAGTTTGAAGGCTTTGAGTCAACTGGTACTCAAGTTATTGAAAGGAAACGAAGTGTGAAAGACAGACAGACAAACAGACACCCATGGACAAGGCAAAAACAATATGTCTCCATCAGAAGGGCGGGGTTGGGGGGAGACATAACAACGAACAATTGAAGGTATAGCCCTTGGTGTTTCACAGCAGCAGATTTTTAAAGTTTTCCCTATATCAATCCTTGTGTAAAATCAAATCACCCCCCGGGTGGGGCCAGTTTTGACTCCAGGGTCATGATTTGAACAAACTTGGTAAAGGTCCATTAGACAATGCTGCAAACCAAATATCTTAACTCTAGGCCTTGTAGTTTCTGACAAGAAAATTTTTAAAACTTTTCCTATATAACTCTATTTAAAACATGTGACCCCTGGGGCGGGGCCTTTTTTGACCCAGGGGCTATGATTTGAACAAACTCGGGAGAGGTCTAGTAAACAATGCTGTACACCAAATATCTTAACTCTAGGCCTTGTGGTATTTGAAAAGAAGATTTTTAAGGGCCCTGATTTGAACAAACTTGGTAGAGGTCCTCTTGACAATGCTACATACAAAATATCTAAGCTCTATGCCTTTTGGTTTCTGATGTGAAGATTTTTTAAAGTTTTTCCTATATAACTCTATGTAAACAAGTGACCCCCATGGCAGAGCCTATTTTGACCTAGTGGCTATGATTTGAACAAACTTTGTAGAGGTCCACTGGACAATGCTATACACCAAATATCTAAACTCTAGGTCTTGCGGTTTCTGACAAGAAGATTTTTTAAAGTTTTTCCTATATAACTCTATGTAAAACATGTGACCCCTGGGGTGGGGCTATTTTTGACCCAGGAGGCAGGATTTGAACAAACTTGGTAAAGGTCCACTGGACAATGCTGCACACCAAATATCTAAACTCTAGGCCTTGCGGTTTTTGACAAGAAGATTTTTTATAGTTTTTCCTATATAACTCTATGTAAAACATGTGACCCCTGGGGCGGGGCTATTTTTGACCCAGGAGCCATGATTTGAACAAACTTGGTAAAGGTCCACTGGACAATGCTGCACACCAAATATCTAAACTCTAGGCCTTGTGATTTCTGACAAGGAGATTTTTAAGTTTTCCCTAAATTAATCTATTTAAAATCAACTGAACCCTGGGGGGCAGTTTTGGTAGACCAGTCTAGTGGACCACTAGATGATGCTTCATACCAAATATCTAAGCTCCAGGCCTTGAGGTTTCGGAGAAGAAGATTTTTAAAGATCCAACTTTTAAAATCTAATTTTAGCTCCAGTGAACCAGAAATGCAATGGACCAGAATCATTTGAACAATCTTGGTAGAGCTTCATGCAAGGAACATCCCAGGCAAGTTTCATTTAATTTGGCCCTTTGGTTTCAGAGGAGATGTCATTTGAATGAAAAGTTGAAGACGGACGAGGGACAAAGACTGATCAGAAAAGCTCACCCTGAGCACTTTGTGCTCAGCTGAGCTAAAACACAACTGGCTACATAAACAAGAGGGCCATGATGGCCCTATATCGCTCACCTGAAGATGACTGCTTTTAACAAAGTTGCTATGGACCTGGTTAATTGACCCCAGATGACCAATATTCAAACTTGGCCTAGAAATTATTGAAACAATCTTTCTGAGAAATTTCAAGGTTATTTGGACTGAAAGTGTAGCCTCTAGAGTGTTAACAAGGTTTTTCCATATTTGGGCTCTGTGACCTAGTTTTTGACCCCAGATGATCCATATCCAAACCTGAGCTAGAAATCATCAAAACAACCTTTCTGACAAATTTCCAGGCCATTTGGACTGAAAATGTAGCCTCTAGAGTGTTTACAAAGTTTTTTCAATATTTAGGCTCTGTGACCTAGTTTTTTAATCCAGATGACCCATATTCAAAGTGGAGCTGTAAATCATAGAAGCAACCTTTCTGACAAATTTTCAGGTTATTTGGAATTAAAATCTTCACTCTAGAGTGTTAACAAGGTTTTTTTATTTGGGCTCTGTGACCTAATTTTTGACAAAAGATGACCCATGTTAGTACTTGAGCTAAAAATTATCAAAACAACCTGTCTGACAAATTTCCAGGATATTTGGACTGAAAATGTAACCTTTGGAGTGTTAAAATGGTTTTTACATTTAAGGGCTCTGTGACCTAGTTTTTTATCCCAGATGACCCATATCCTAATCTGGGCTAGAAATCATTGAAACAACCTTTCTGACAAATTTCAAGGACATTTGGACTGAAAATGTAACCTCTAGAGCATTAACAAGGATTTTCTAATTTTTTGGCCCTGTGTCCTAGTTTTTGACCCCAGATAACCCATATTCAAAACTGTGCTAGAAATCATTAAAACAATCTTTCTGACAAATTTCAAGGTTATTTGAACTGAAAATGTTACCTCAATGTGTGTTAACAAGGTTTTTCCATATTTGGGGTCTGTGACCTAGTTTTTGACCCCAGATGACCTTTATTCCAATCTGAGCTAGAAATCATCAAATCATTTTTTCTGACAAATTTCAAGAATATTTGGACTAAAAGTAGCTTCTAGAGTGTTAACAAGTTTTTCTATTTTTGGGCTCTGTGACCTAGTTTTTGATTTCAGATGACCCATATTCAAATTTAACCTAGAAATCATTGAAACAACCTTTCTGACAGATTCCAGGTTATTTGGACTGAAAATGTTACCTCTAGAATGTTAACAAGGTTTTTCCAAATTTGGGCTCTGCGACCTAGTTTCTGACCCCAGATGACCCATATTTGAACTTGTGCTAGGTATCTTTAAAGCAACCTTTCTGACAAATTTCCAGATTATTTGGGCTGAAAATGTAACCTCTAGAGTGTTAACAAAGTTTTTCTATTTTTGGGCTCTGTGACCTAGTTTTGGAACCCAGATGACCCATATTCGTACTTGAGCTAGAAATCATAGAAACAACCTGTCTGACAAATTTCCAGATTATTTGGCCTGAAAATGTTACTTCTCCTTCTACAAGAAGATTTTCAAAGTTTTCACTATATAAGCCTATGCAAAACCAATGACCCCGGGGTGGGGCCAAATTTGACCCCAGGGGTATAATTGGAACAAACTTGGTAGAGGTCCACTAGACAATGCTACATACTAAATCTTAAGGCTCAGGGCCTTGTGGTTTCAGACAAGAAGATTTTCGAAGTTTTTCCTATATAAGCCTATGTACACTGTAAAACCAATGACCCCAGGGTGGGGTCAAATTTGACCCCAGAGGTATAATTTGAACAAACTTGGTAGAGGTCCACTAGACAATGCTACATACCAAATATCTAAGCTCTATGCCTTATGGTTTCTGACAAGAAGATTTTTGTAGTTTTTTCTATATAACTGTATGTAAAGCAAGTTACCCCTGGGGCGGGGCTATTTTTGACCCAGAGGCCATGATTTGAACAAACTTGGTAGAGGTCCACTAGACAATGCTGCACACCAAATATCTTAGCTCAATGCCTTACAGTTTCTGACAAGAAGATTTTTAAAGTTTTTCCTATATAACTCTATGCAAAACAAGTTACCCCTGGGGCGGGGCCATTTTTGACCCCAGGATCATAATTTGAACAAACTTGGTAGAGGTCCACTAGATGATGCTTCATACCAAATATCAAAAATATCAAAGCTCCAGGCATTGTGGTTTCTGACAAGAAGATTTTTAAAGATCCAACTTTTAAAATCTGTTTTTAGCTCCTGTGACCCAGAAATGCAATGAACCGGAACCATTTGAACAAACTTGGTAGAGTTTCATGCAAGGAACATTCTAGGCAAGTTTCATTAAATTTTGCCCAGTGGTTTCAGAGGAGATGTCGTTTGAATGAATTGTGGACGACGGCCGGACGCCGGACAATCAAGGATCCTAAAAGCTCACATGAGCATGCTCAGGTGAGCTAAAAAACGGAAGCATTTGTTCTGAATAACTGTATAAATATGCAAAAATTACTCTAGATAAGTAGCCATTTATCCATTTATTTAAATAAGAGGGCCACGATGGCCCTATATCGCTCACCTGAATATGACTGCTTTTAACAAAGTTGCTATGGACTTGGTTAATTGACCCCAGATGACCCATATTCGAACTTGACCTAGAAATTATCGAAACAATCTTTCTGACAAATTTCAAGGTTATTTGGACTGAAAGTGTAGCCTCTAGAGTGTTACATGTAACAAGGTTTTTCCATATTTGGGCTCTGTGACCTAGTTTTTGACCCCAGATGATCCATATCCAAAGCTGGCCATCAAAACAATCATCAAAACAACCTTTCTGACAAATTTCCAGGACATTTGGACTGAAAATGTAGCCTCTAGAGTGTTTACAAAGTTTTTCAATATTTAGGCTCTGTGACCTAGTTTTTTAATCCAGATGACCCATATTCAAAGTTGAGCTGGAAATCATAGAAGCAACCTTTCTGACAAAATTTCAGGTTATTTGGAATTAAAATCTTAACTCTAGAGTGTTAACAAGGTTTTTCCATATTTGGGCTCTGTGACCTAGTTTTTGACAAAAAATGACCCATATAAGTACTTGAGCTAGAAAACCATCAAAAGAACCTGTCTGACAAATTTCCAGGATATTTGGACTGAAAATGTAACCTCTGGAGTGTTAAAATGGCTTTAACATTTTAGGGCTCTTTGACCTAGTTTTTGATCCCAGATGACCCATATCCTAATCTGGGCTAGAAATCATTGAAACAACCTTTCTGACAAATTTCAAGGACATTTGGACTGAAAATGTAACCTCTTGAGCATTAACAAGGATTTTCTACTTTTTGGCCCTGTGTCCTAGTTTTTGACCCCAGATAACCCATATTCAAAACTGAGCTAGAAATCATTAAAACAATCTTTCTGACAAATTTCAAGGTTATTTGAACTGAAAATGTTACCTCAATGCGTTTTAACAAGGTTTTTCCATATTTGGGGTCTGTATCCTAGTTTTTGACCCCAGATGACCTTTATTCGAATCTGAGCTAGAAATCATTAAAACATCCTTTCTGACAAATTTCTAGAATATTTGGACTGAAAAAAAAAGCTTCTAGAGTGTTAACAAGTTTTTTTCTATTTTAGGGCTCTGTGACCTAGTTTTTGATTTCAGATGACCCATATTCAAATTTAACCTAGAAATCATTGAAACAACCTTGGTGACAGATTACAGGTAATTTGGACTGAAAATGTTACCTCTAGAGTGTTAACAAGGTTTTTCCATATTTGGGCTCTGTGACCTAGTTTTTGACCCCAGATGACCCAATTTTGAACTTGAGCTAAAAATCATCAAAACAACCTTTCTGACAAATTTCTAGGATATTTTGACTGAAAATGTAACCTCTAGAATGTTAACAAGGTTTTTCTATTTCTGGGCTCTGTGACCTAGTTTTTGAACCCAGATGACCCATACTCGAACTTGAGCTAGAAATCATAGAAACAACCTGTCTGACAAATTTCAAGATTATTTGGACTGAAAATGTTACTTCTCCTTCTACAAGAAGATTTTAGAAGTTTTCGCTATGTAAGCCTATGTAAAACCAATGACCCCGGGGTGGGGCCAAATTTGACCCCAGGAGTAAAATTTGAACAAACTTGGTAGAGGTCCACTAGACAATGCTACATACCAAATCTTAAGGCTCAGGGCCTTGTGGTTTCAGACAAGAAGATTTTCGAAGTTTTTCCTATATAACTCTATGTAAAACCAATGACCCCAGGGTGGGGCCAAATTTGACCCCAGAGGTATAATTTGAACAAACTTGGTAGAAGTCCACTAGACAATGCTACATACCAAATATCTAAGCTCTATTCCTAACGGTTTCTGACAAGAAGATTTTTAAAGTTTTTCCTATATAACTCTATGTAAAACAAGTTACCCCTGGGGCGGGGCCATTTTTGACCCCAGAGGTATAATTTGAACAAAGTTGGTAGAGGTCCACTAGACAATGGTACACACCAAATATCTTAGCTCTATGCCTTACGGTTTCTGACAAGAAGATTTTTAAAGTTTTTCCTATATAACTCTATGTAAAACAAGTTACCCCTGGGGCGGGGCCATTTTTGACCCCAGGAACATAATTTGAACAAACTTGGTAGAGGTCCACTAGATGATGCTTTATACCAAATATCAAAGCTCCAGGTCTTGTGGTTTCTGACAAGAAGATTTTTAAAGATCCAACTTTTAAAATCTGTTTTTAGCTCCTGTGACCCAGAAATGCAATGAACCGGAACCATTTGAACAAACTTGGTAGAGCTTCATGCAAGGAACATTCTAGGCAAGTTTCATTAAATTTTGCCCAGTGGTTTCAGAGGAGATGTCGTTTGAATGAATTGTGGACGACGGACGAACGGACGGACGCCGGACAATCAAGGATCCTAAAAGCTCACATGAGCATGCTCAGGTGAGCTAAAAAGTACATGAAATCCATTTAGTGTTGACCCCACATATTGGAAATTCCAAGTTGCACTGTGACATCACTCCGTAACACATAATAAACAAGAGGGCCATGATGGCCCTGGATCGCTCACCTGAGTACTTTGGCTGTAGGTTTGCTGTGAAGCAGTATTTCATTTTTTAATTGAAAATATGTAAGTGCCTACAAACCAAATATGTAAAATATCAGTCAATAAATAAAGGCTCTACGACAGAAAGTAGAAATATCTATTATAAGCTATGGTGACCTTGACCTTGACCCAGTGACCTCAAACCCTACCCATGGGTAGAGGTCCATGCAAGGAACCTCTATACTGAATATCAAAGATAGTGGTCTATATAAATGAAGGCTCTATGAGGTACAGTAGATAAATCTACTTTTAGCCTCTGTGACCTTTAACCTAATCCAATAATTTGAAAAAGCTTGATAAAGCTTGCTTCATCCCAAATTTTGAAATTCTAGGTCTTGTGGTTTCAGACAAGAAGATTTTTAAAGATTTTCTTCTATATTGTTATTTAAAACTTGTGACCCCTCGGGCGGGGCCAAAAGTGACCCCAGGGACATTTTTCTAACAAACTTGGTAGAGGTCCACTAGACAATGCTACACATCAAATATCTAAGCTCTATAACTTACGGTTTCTGACGAGAAGATTTTTTTAGATTTTCTTATATAACTCTATGTAAAACTAGTGGCCCCTGGGACGGGGCCATTTTTGACTCAGAAGCCAGGATTTGAACAAACTTGGTAGAGGTCCACCAGACAATGCTACACACCAAAAATCTAAGCTCTATAACTTACGGTTTCTGACGAGAAGATTTTTTTAGATTTTCCTATATAACTCTATGTAAAACAAGTGACCCCCGGGGCGGGGCCATTTTTGACCCAGAGGCCAGGATTTGAACAAACTTGGTAGAGGTCCACTAGACAATGCTACATACCAAATATCTTAACTGTAGGCCTTCTTGTTTCTGACAAGAAGATTTTTTAGTTTTTCCTATATAACTCTATGTAAAACAAGTGACCCCCGGGGCGGGGCCATTTTTGACCCAGAGACCAGGATTTGAACAAACTTGGTAGAGGTCCACTAGACAATGCTACACACCAAATATCTAAGCTCTATAACTTACGGTTTCTGACAAGAAGATTTTTTAAGATTTTCCTATATAACTCTATGTAAAACTAGTGGCCCGTGGGGCGGGGTCATTTTTGACCCAGAGGCCAGGATTTGAACAAACTTGGTAGAGGTCCACTAGACAATGCTACACACCAAATATCTAAGCTCTATAACTTACGGTTTCTGACAAGAAGATGTTTTAAGATTTTCCTATATAACTCTATGTAAAACTAGTGGCCCCTGGGGCGGGGTCATTTTTGATCCAGAGGACAGGATTTGAACAAACTTGGTAGAGGTCCACTAGACAATGCTACACACCAAATATCTAAGCTCTATAACTTACGGTTTCTGACAAGAAGATTTTTTTAGATTTTCTTATATAACTCTATGTAAAACTAGTGGCCCCTGGGGCGGGGCCATTTTTGACCTAGAGGCCAGGATTTGAACAAACTTGGTAGAGGTCCACTAGACAATGCTACACATCAAATATCTAAGCTCTATAACTTACTGTTTCTGACGAGAAGATTTTTTTAGATTTTCCTATATAACTCTATGTAAAACAAGTGACCTCGGGGCGGGGCCATTTTTGACCCAGAGGCCATGATTTGAACAAACTTGGTAGAGGTCCACTAGACAATGCTACATACCAAAGATCTTAACTCTAGGCCTTGTGGTTTCCGACAAGAAGATTTTTTAAGATTTTCCTATATAACTCTATGTAAAATCAACTGACCCCTGGGGTGGGGTCAGTTTTGTCCCCAGGGACATAATTTGAACAAACTTGGTAGAGGTCCACTAGATGATGCTTCATACCAAATATCAAAGCTCCAGGCCTTGTGGTTTCGGAGAAGAAGATTTTTAAAGATCCAACTTATAAAATCTATTTTTAGCTCCAGTGAACCAGAAATGCAATGGACCAGAACCATTTGAACAATCTTGGTAGAGCTTCATGCAAGGAACATCCCAGGCAAGTTTCATTAAATTTGCCCCATTGGTTTCAGAGGAGATGTCGTTTGAATGAAAAGTTGACGACGGACGGACTGACGGACGACAGACAAAGACCGATCAGAAAAGCTCACGCTGAGCACTTTGTGCTCAGGTGAGCTAAAAATTAGTCTGAACGAAATAATTTTTTCATTAGTGATCTATGCACTGACAGAAGCACGCATTAAAAATTTCGTCTAAAGAATTCAGTTATTACAACCATCGCTCTACGCAAACTCCTCGCACCGGTTACGTCACTCTTTGCTAGTTTGACCACTGCCACCACTATAACCCAGGTGACGATAGGTTATCATGTGAACAAAACAATCTACTTTCGTTATTTTTACGAAATATTCTTTCTGTATTGATCAGGGGAAGTAACCACTGTGGGGAGTTTGCTCTCTACGCCAATATGGAGGCTGTTAATTCGACATTGTCAATTTGTTTAAAGTTGTTTAAAAGTAGAAAACGTTTTTTAGACGGCGGCACGAAATACCCAAATACACCCAAATATACCCAAATACACCCAGATACACTTAAAATATACTTTAATACTAGTGAAAGACGGTTTTCAATAAACACTTATTGTCAACATTGTTTCTACAAGGCACAGATTTACTAGAAAAATCTATAGCGAAATTTTAGATGTTAAGTCATACATATTAGCCACATTTCGGACATAAACGGCTATCGTAAGAATTACAATCTGTGAAAAACATATACTAATGTAGGTTATTTCCCTTTATTAATGTCTACTCGAACTGTTAACTCATTTCTCTTAAAGATTTTTATTCTTTCTTACAGAGATTAATTTTCATACATTGCATTTTTTTTTTATATTTAAGGTATTTTATTTATCTTTAACTGAGGCCTTATATGTGTTGTTCCCAGTATTTGGTAATGCTTAGTCAGAAATTATCACAAGGTGTGTTTTTTCACAACATTGTGTATGAAGAGAAATCTGAACACCATTAAAAACAAGTATAAACTGCAAAATAACCATTAAAACTTATATTTTCTCAGCAAATATTTGAAGTTAAGCCCCTAGTCTTCCTCAGTTAATAAGAATGTGTTGATTAAACGATACAATTTTAGTGTATTTGAGTGTATTTGGGTGTATTAGGGTATATTTCGGTGTATTTGGGTATTTCGTGCTGCCCTTTTTTAGAAGGAAAATAGATTTTGGAATACAAAGCAGTAACTGTAACATTTTATGTGGGAAATTGAAATGATTGTGAAGGTTCATTTTTTTTTATTTTAGTATGGACTTGTAAATACGTATCTTTAGATGTTGAAGCGGATTTGACCAATGTAAAAACTAGCTTCAAATCCATGGTATAGTCTCAATATTTTGGATTACAGTAGGGTTCAAGCTAGTCCAAATAACTCTACTCAATATGTTGTATATCTTGCTTTTTTTGAATGGTTCGATATGAATTCAAGTCTACTCGCGTCGAAAGTGAGGAATGTAGAAAATCACTGAAAACTCTCACACCTTTAAATCAGATCTGGGACTTTGTTGACATTGTTAAATCCAATATGGCGGCCGCAATACACAAACTTTCCTCGATTGCTTGTCAATGTGGGTGCTATAAACTCAGCCGATTTTAATAATTTAACTATCTTTTCAAAGAGTTAAGTGTGGATTTTAAACATGAACAAATAATACTTATATCTTCCAGTGAAATTTGAGAAAATGGCTCTTAACATTATAACTTCTTTTGCCTATATGCATGAAAATTCAACACCCGGGTCAGAGGTGAAACCCTTCCTCTAATTGGATGATTTAATATTATACAATACACGACCTACATGCACCAAATACGTGACCAAATCATGGCTATCAATAATGATTTTATACATGATTGCAGCAATATCCTGAAACTATACATGTTAAGATCTACGTAAAAAATTTTTGAATGATAATTTTATAACCTTTAAAAGATGCAATAATTCTATTATGATTTTTTCGAAAGTTTATTTCTGTTACAAATAAAATTGTTTACACGTGATACTGATATTTGCAAATATTCTTAACATTACTTATTACCTTGGGAGCATGCTACTAGTCAAATTAAAAGAAAAGCGCTCTCCTACGACAGCACAGAATGTCCTTTTCAAGAAACTCATGCAATTCGATCTGTCGATTGCTGAATTTACATTAGTCTATCACCGTTTAATTTCTAAATCTGAAATGCCTACCTCACACGGCTGGAAGAAATTAGACATTTATCTTAACAAATGATACACATGTAAAAATGACTGCTATAAATTAAAAACCCTGATTTTACTGCAAAAATAAAATTTAGAAAAGTACATACCTCAGTTCACACAAAATTTGGTCCTCACTCGATCACTTAGATTGTTTTTGTTGTTTTTCGTCTACACAAAAAGTACTCCGATTATTCCGCGGAAAGGTCAAGTAAAAAGTTCGTGTTACATAAACGGTACACTTTTGTTTCGCAAGATTTTTCAAAGTTTATCGTCAATTTTCTCACTGTGGAATAACCTTTTTTGAATATCCAATTTAAATGACTGTATTTATAAGAACTACCAATTTCAAATTCATCGCTTTTGAAAGGACTATTTTTCAGTCGAATGAATTCCCTTGTGAACAGGCGTTGGGAACATTGTCTCCGGCTTTATTCTGTCTGTATAGAGAAATTGTAGGATGAGCCGGGATGAAATTTTGCAACTTGGTTATAACTTTAAACCTTGTTGCTGACTCGACATGTTTAAACATCCAAATGTTGCAGATATAGAAATTACATTTAAGTGAGAATTAAGGGACTGTTATCAAGTAAGAAATGTTATCAAAATAAATCTAGCACCAACTAAACTGTCCTGATAACATAATCAACAACTCAGTATTTCACAGTGTTTCTTATATCACTATTTCCTTTTAACCTGTCTTTAATATCTTGTTATAACTGGCTCTGGTGTAGTTTTTCCCAGGTAATTGTAGTGATACAGGTTGTTTAGGTGTAACAGGGCAATAGTTTCAGTTCACTCTTTAGGCTGTTCTGTTTTTCTGGTGACCTAGTTTTTGATCCAACTTGACCCAGTTTCCAACCTGACCCAGATATTATCATGGCAAATATTCTGAGCTACTTTCATTAAAACTTGATCAAAACTGTTGTCTCCAGAGTGTGAACAAGGTTTCCTATGATTTGTCCTGGTGACCTAGTTTCTGATCCTACATGACCTGGTTATGAACTTGACCGAGATATCATCAAGTCAAACATTCTGAGCAACTTCCTTTCAGACTTAATCAACAAGAGAGCTATGATAGTCTTTAATCATTCACCTGCCTCCATTGCTAAGGGGCCATAAATCTGGAACCCATGATGGGATGAGGCTGGTTCAGGAAACGAGATGACCCATATTCAAACTCAACCTTAAGATCATCAAGAAAAACATTCAGACAGGTTTTCATGACATTTGGTCCAAACATTGGTCTATACAATGGTGTTTACAAGGTAAATCTGTGTTTTGACAACAGACGACAGACACTGGACATTAAATGATACTAAAGCACACTGAACTGATAAAGAAATATGTAATGGTTATATTGCATTACAAACAACATTTGTCACTTGATAAATCAAGATCTTTACCTTGCAGTTTGAATCATTACAGGATCTTTTCAATTTTCTCCCGTTCTGGTGAAGTTAAACTGAATCTTGTTACTTTCAATATGTTAATACTGCAGTTTAAGTAAATCTAATACAATCTTGCATTTGCAGTAACTTTTCCCAGAAACTTTTTTCTATGATTTAAACTTTTACCCTTTACATAACAAGCATTATCAAAACACTGGAAAGTAAGTCTGAAAACCTTACACTCCTGACCACCAAAGCAACATTTAGTTAGAGATGCTTTGGAGTTTTTAAATTTTTTTTTTCATTATACTTACTATCCCGTGCATGTTTGTGGGCAGGAAGGCTTTTTTCACCAATGATAAATCTTCCTTGATGTTCAGACTGTAAAAACAGAAACATTAAATGTTAAAATGATTATAAGAAAATATTTTACACATCTCACATCTCTGAAAAAAATCGTACTTTTCTACCTCTGATTTTTTTTTTTCAGGAAAACTACTGATTTCATGCACTGGAAAACCCTTTTCAAAGTAATATCTTAGTAGTAACCTGCAATTTTTAACACTAATGAAACACACGTCCAGAATAGTTTGGTGTGGTGATTATGAAACTGGGCTGTTCATACACATAAATGTTTTGTTCTCTTTTAATGCACTTAAAAAAAAAAAAACAAGAGGGCCATGACGGTCCAAAATCGCTCACCTGAGTCTCATTGCTCATGTTTACAAGTATCATTACTGGTTATTATGGGTGTTCGTTGTTCGCAAGTTTGAATAAGTCTGCAATAAGTTTGAAGACTCTGGGTGTAATGGTATTCAAATTTTTGATTTAGTTTTACTCTACAGGTCCCTGTGACCTTGACTTTTGACCTACTGATCCCAAAAATGATAGGATTCTTTTATTGAGTAAAGACAATCATCCTATGAAGTTTGAAGGCTTTGGGTAAAATGGTACTCCAGTTACTGAGCAGAAACAGTTTTCACTCTAGATGTCCCTGTGAACCTTTGACCTATGGATCCTAAAAACAATAGGGTTCTTCTAATACAATTATCCTATAAAGTTTGAAGGCTCTGGGTGTAATGGTACAACAGTTACTCTGCAGAAATACTTTTCACTCTACAGGTCCCTGTGACCCCGACCTTTGACATACTAGCCCCAAAAACAATATGGTTCTTCTTTTTAGTAAAAGCAATCATCTTATGAAGTTTGAAGGCTCTGGGTGAAATGGTACTCCTGTTATTGAGTGGAAACGGTTTTCACTCTAGAGGTGCCTCTGACCTTGAACTTTGATCTACTGACCCAAAAAACCAAAGGTTTTTTTCTACACAGTAAGGGCGATAACCCTGTGAAATTTGAAGGCTGTGGGTCAACCTGTACTCAAGTTATTGAAAGGAAACGATGTGTGACAGACAGACAGATAAACAGACACCCATGAACAGGGCAAAATCAATATGTCTCCATCAGAAGAGCGGGGTTGGGGGGAGACATAACAATTAACAATTGAAGGTCTAGCCCTTGGTGTTTCAGAGCAGCAGATCTTTTAAGTTTTCCCTATATAAGGCCTTGTGTAAAATCAAATTACACCCCCCACTCACAGCCCCTGTGGGGCCAGTTTTGACCCAAGGGTCATGATTTGAACAAACTTGGTAGAGGTCCAATAGACAATGCTGTACACCAAATATCATAACTCAAGGCTTTGTGGTATCTAAAAAGAAAAGTTTTAAAGTTTTTCCTATATAACTCTATGTAAAACATGTGACCCCTGGGGCGTAGCCTATATTGACCCAGTGGCTATGATTTGAACAACCTTAGTAGAGGGCCACCAGACAATGCTACACACCAACTATCTAAACTCTAAGCCTTGCGGTTTCTGACAAGAGGATTTTTTTAAAGTTTTTCCTATATAACGTTATAGAGTACTCTATGTAAAACATGTGACCCCTGGGGTGGGGCATTTTTGACCCAGGGGCCATGATTTGATCAAACTTCGTAGAGGTCCACTGGACAATGCTAAACACCAAATATCTAACCTCTAGTTCTTGTGGTATCTGACAAGAAGATTTTTAAAGCTTTTCCTATATAACTCTATGTAAAACATGTGACCCCTGGGGCAGAGCGTTTTTTGACCAAGGGACTATGATTTGAACAAACTTGGTAGAGGTCCTCTTGACAATGCTACATACAAAATATCTAAGATCTATGCCTTTTGGTTTCTGATGTGAAGATTTTATTAAAGTTTTTCCTATATAACTCTATGTAAACAAGTGACACCCTGGACAGGGCCTATTTTGACCCAGTGGCTATAATTTGAACAAACTTAGTAGAGGTCCACTAGACAATTCTACACACCAAGTATCTGAACTCTAGCCCTAGGCCTTGCAGTTTCAGATAAGAAGATTTTTTAAAGTTTTTCCTATATAATTCTATATAAAACATGTGACCCCTGGGGCGGGGCCATTTTTGACTCAAGGGCCATGATTTGAACAAAATTCGTTGAGGTCATCTGGACAATGATGCACACCAAATATCTAAACTCTAGGCCTTGTGGTTTCTGACAAGAAGATTTTTAAGTTTTTCCTATATAAATCTATGTAAACTCAGCTGACCCCTGGGATGGGGTCAGTTTTGACCTCAGGGTCATAATTTGATCAAATTTGGTACAGGTCCAATTGATGCTTCATACCAAATATCTAAGCTCCAGGCCTTGAGGTTTCAGAGAAGAAGATTTTTAAAGATCCAACTTTCAAAATCTATCTTTAGCTCCTGAGCACCAGAAATGCAATGGACCAGAACTATTTGAACAATCTTTGTAGGGCTTCATGCAAGGAACATCCCAAGCAAGTTTCATTAAATTTGGCCCCTTAGTTTCAGAGGAGATGTCGTTTGAATGAAAATTTGATGACGGACGGATGGACGACGGATGAAGACTAATCAGAAAAGCTCACCCTGAGGACTTTGTGCTCAGGTGAGCTAAAAAAAGAAATACTTTCATGACATTTTACTAAATCATTCCTTCAAAACACTGATGACAGATACCTATGAATTACATACCTTTGCAGCTCCCATCAGTCGCAGGAATTTCTTTTTCCTATCATCATCTCCAAGATCTACTGTTTCCCAGCTATTTGCAGAGTGTACCTGTAGTGATAACAAATTTTAGCCTCATCTGACATTAAAATTTACTCATTCTGTGTAGAAACACCATGTACAGATCCTCCGCTACACCTAATAAAGAACTTCATAGTGGCTGTAAAGTCTACACCTGGATCTTTTGGCCCTCACATTGGCGCTAGAATTTAGCATGTACTTTTTCCTTTAAAATCATGTAAATGTGAATGAAACAAGTAGTGTCAGTAAAAAATTTCTTAGTGCAATAGGTATATCTAAGGCATTAATATCAGTCTTTATATAGACAGAGTTATTGTTGTACCATTTCTGGATGGAAGCAATTTATTCAAAAATGTATTTTCTCAGAGTCTCAATGCCTCAATAAAAAAAAATTTGAACATATGTTTCTTGACCTCATAATTATTAGTAGCGTATATGGTGAAAAAGATGAAATAAAGGTTCACTTCCATCATGGATAAAGTGGCTGCTTAACCTTTTAGTATTATTTATATATGTCACCCAGGCCTTGATCACATCCCACTCTTTGCACACTGAAATGTACAGGAGGGACTCACATAGTCACTTGTTTGGGGAATTAGGCATAGCCCAGTGATGTTGGGCTTATTTGTCCAAAGCAATTTCAATACAGTTCTATCCAATTTTCTGATGTTTTATTATGTAGATAATATCTAATAGCAAACACATATATATTTATAACAAGTAAGTCCAGCTTTTTCTTCTAAAGTAATTTCTTGATATTTAATTATTTCATAAAAATAAGTTCACAGTTCTATTTGATTTAGCAGACTAACTTTCAGTCTTAAATTATGCCACTGTGGCTTAGTTATGTCACTAGAACATTTTATGTCTTATTCCTGTGAAATCTAAATCCAAAAAATCCAAGTTCTCATTTTTTTCCTTCCTTTCTAAAATTTAGTATCCTAATGTAAAAATATATTTGACACTTGAGCAAAATTATTATTGAAACTCAAAAATGGCCTAACAATTTTTAGTGGCAGTTGACCTATCATGTAACAATAAAGGTGCTAAATACTTTTAGATAGATAGGAAGTCAAATAGGCTATAGGGCTTCAAGATTTTACTATTTCCAATTCATTACAAAAATAACATCACAAGTTTGTGTTTAAACAATCAGTTAAATAATACATATTAAAGAAAACAGGAGATTTTCTGTAACAGCTAATAAGAAAGATATAAAATGTTTATCCAAATATGTTGTGAAAGCTTTTTGCACCATTCTCCCTTGGTATATTTTGTTTTTTTATATATCTTATTTCAGAATTCAAAATTATTAATTATTAATTAAATTCATAACGAGGGAGACATTGTCACAAAATACGCCCATCACAAAAGCTTTAGGTGGAGATGTGGGCATTAGGGATACAAAGTGTTAGCAGGCAAGAAAGTTTCTGTTCTTGGCATCGTCTTGTTAAATGAGCACGAAAACTAATTAGTAATAATGAAGGTATATACAGGACTTGATATAAATTAAGATTCAGTAACAAAATGTAACAAGACCTGCCAACAACTGCTCAATGGTTGCAAGAGTCAGTGGATGCAAATACAATTGCCAATTGACTCAAAGGGTGCAGGCAATTATGACCATGGTGTCATCTTTGGTAGAGTTTCACTAGATGTCGTGCGTCATCAGGATTGTTAAAGCACAACGTGGACTATAATGGACTGAGCCTCATAAAAAATATACAATACACGCAGCGCAGACTTTGACAATGAACACCCGTCCCCGCGATTTTACTGTCCGCGTTGAAGACCAAAATGACCACCGCGTCGAGTGTTCATTCGTATAAAACGCGGTGGTCAGCGCAGCGCGGCGTCAGGTCGCGGGGGTTTGCGGTGTCCAAAAAAACGAAGTCGCAACACAATTTTACTTTCCCCTATTTTTTTTTTCAGATGAGTTATACAAAACACGTAATTATTACCAGTTGAATTTGTTTCTTATTCTTTTTAATACTCCATCCGGTTAAACTTTTATTTGTTGACGTTCGATGTTTGGTTGTATGATTGAGGGTAACACAGCCGATTATGAATAGATTTACACACCTACATGCCATCTTGTTAACTTTAATTGCTGCAATTAATTTATTTTCAAGTCTTCAATCGGTGCCGCGCATGCGTTAATCCACTCGCAAATAAATTACACGCAAATAAATTACTAACGATCATCAAACTGCGAAAAGTTAATAGATCTAATTTAAACTGTCAAAATTCGAACAAATCCACTCTAATTATGATACATTTATGTACGAACGCTCCTTTTTATTTACGCAAAGAATGGCCATTCAAAACAGTTGCTTCAGGAAACAGCTGATCATATTTTCAGAAAATGACATTGTTTTTAGGTCAACACGTGTTTAACTTCTTTCGACATTTGTATCGTCTAGGCGCTTGGCAAAAATTATTGATCGATTTTGCTATATAGTAACAAGCATTTTTCAAAAAATCCAAAATCGAAAGTACACAATAAACCTACACCGCATATGTACTTGAAATTTTGTTTTAATTTGACCTGAAGTTAGCCACAAAGTACATGGAAGTAATATAAGAATGAATAAAAAAAAAACCACGTACATGTACTGTACGCTGAGTATGTTTAAATGCAGTAATATCCAAGACAGAACATCGCGGGGACGCGCGGCGTTCTGTCACGCGACACGCAGTGATCATACCATTCGGCGGTTGTGGCGGTGGTGATTTTAGAAGACACCCGAAATTTCGGGTGTTCGGTCCACCACGACTGGCCACCCGGAGACGATACCGGCCCCCGCGACAATGTTAACAACGTCAAAGTCCGCGCTGTGTGTACTGTATCAGGCACGTATACACATGATACCTAACATGTTTAAAGTTTCAAAGCAGTATCTTCAAAAATGTAGAAGTTTGTGCGGCAATATTTTTAAAAAATTCCTGCCGTTATACAAAATACTAGGTTGCTGTGAACTGAATGTTGGAACACCGTTCCAAACAGGGATTATGTACATGACACATGTTCACTCTATTGCCAGTTCTGCTAATTATTTTAAAATCCAACCATAGATGCAAAAAATATATGGGCAAGACACAAACTATCAGCAGTAAGGCCTGTATAGCAGAACTTACTAAGTTCAGAGGGTTGCTGTGACATGGATCTTGGAGGGAGGAACATGGGTTTCTGTGTAACACATACATGTACTTATTTTAATTTTTGGTTGTAAGGGTTGCAGAGACTTTCAGTCTTTAAGTAATGTTATTATAATACTAGAACTTTTATTAAACAAGAAATGTTTGTAAAACATAAATGCCCCCCCCCCCGGCAGCACCTAATTGCTTGTGGTTGGACCAAAGCGTTCTCTAGTTATTGATCAGAAACCGTTTTTAGGATCAAGGTCCCTGTGGCCTTGACCTTTGACCTAATGACCTCAAAATCAATAGGTGTCATTTACTGGTCATGACCAACCAACATACCAAGTTTGGTGAACCTAGGTCAAAGCATTCTCTAGTTATTGATCGGAAACCGCTTTTAGAGTCAAAGTCTCTGTGAGCTTGACCTTTGACCTAATGACCTCAAAATCAATAGGGGTCATCTACTGCTGATGACCAACCAGTACACCAAGTTTGGTGAACCTAGGTCAAAGCGTTCTCTAGTTATTGATCGGAAACCGTTTTAAGGATGAAAGTCTCTGTGATCTTGACCTTTGACCTAATGACCTCAAAGTCAATAGGGGGTCATTTACTGGTGATGACCAATCAGCATACCAAGTTTGGTGAACCAAGGTCAAACCGTTCTCTAGTTATTGATCAGAAACCATTTTTAGGATGAAGGTCCCTGTGATCTTGACCTTTGACCTAATGATCTCAAAATCAATAGGGGTCATCTACTGGTGATGACCAACCAGCATACCAAGTTTGGTGAACCTAGGTCAAAGCATTCTCTAGTCATTGGTCGGAAACCGTTTCTACCTACCTTTGACCCCAAAATCAATAGGGGTCATCTACTGGTGATGGACAATCATCCTACCAAGTTTGAAGTTCCTAGGCCTAAGCGTTCTTTAGTTATTGGTCGGAAACCGTTTCTACCTACAAGGTCAATGTGACCTTAACCTTTGACCCCTTGACCCCAAAATCAAAAGGGGCCATCTACTGGTGATGGACAATCATCCTACCAAGTTTGAAGTTCCTAGGCCTAAGCATTCTTTAGTTATTGGTGGGAAACCATTTGGTCTACGGACTGACGGACTGACCGACAGACAGACAAATGCAAAGCAATATACCCCCACTTCTTTGAAGAGGGGACATAAATACAATGTACACAATTATATAGAAAAAGATTCATAAAGGAAAAAATGTGTAAATGCAATCTTTAATAAAATAGAACAATATTAGCCCTTCAAAATTATTTTTCCCTGACTTTTCACTAACTTTTTTGTATTTTTATTTTTCACTGACCAATTTTCAAAATTCCCTGACAATTCCCTGACCTTAAAAAAAAAACTTTCCCCGACTTTTCAAGTCCCCTGGCAACCCTGCAAGATCTTATATTAACTAAAGTATTGTACAAGTCTGATTAAATTCAAATCAAAAATGAAGCTGCTATTGTGCAGACAAGGTCTAAATAGTTAATTTTGGCACTTTCAGGGGCCATAACTCTGGAACCAATAATGCAATATGGCAATTTGAAGAAAGGAACCAAGTTCTTATGGTAATAAAAGTGAAGATCAGACCAAAATTATGACCTCTAGAGTGCAGAAAAGCTTTTATCATAACTTGACCTAGTGACCTAAATTTCAAAGTCTCATTACCCAGTTTCAAACTTTACCTAGATATCATTGAGATAAACATTCTGACAAAGCTTGAAGAAGATCAGAGCAAAATTAAGACTACTACAGTGCTGACAAGCTTTTTCTTAAATTCAAACTACATGTAGTTACCTTGTTTTTAAGGTCACATGACCCAGTTACGAATCTGACCTAGATATCATTGAGATAAACAATCTGACCAAGTTTGAAGAATATCGGACCAAAATTAAGACTGCTAGCGTGCGGACAAGCTTTTTCTATAATTTGACCTTGTGACCTAGTTTTGAAGGTCACATGACCCAGTTTCGAACTTGATCTAGATATCATTAAGATTAACATTTTCACCAAGTTAGAAGATCGGACCAAAATTAAGACCGCTAGAGTGCGGACAAGTTTTTTCTATAATTTGACCTAGTGACCTAGTTTTAAGGGTGAGATGACCAAGTTATGAACCGGACCTAGATATCATTGAGATAAACATTCTGACCAAGTTAAAAGAAGATCGCACCAAAATTAAGACCTCTAGAGCGCGGACAACAATTGCTGTGACCTTAACCTTTGACCTAGAGACCTAGATCATGCATGGGACACTTTGTCTCAAGGTGTTGAACATTCCTATGAAGTTTCATTAAAATAACTTTATGCATGTAGGAGATATTCTCCGGACAAAATCTTGCTATTTCATCATCTCTAGTGACCTTGACCTTGCATATATTAGCCTTAATATCACGTATCACACCTGGTGTCATGATGGTGACCACTTACAATGTATGATATAATCCATCAATAAATGATGCTTGAATGGTAATTATTCACATGTTCATAATTATGTCTGAACTTTGACCTCTATGTGTGACCTTGACCACAGGGACCTGAATTATGCGCGCAACACTCCCACTCAATATGGTGAACAAGTTTTATCAAAATCCCCCTATGCATGTAGAGAAGTGTTGCTCCAGACAAGCATTTTTCAATTACGCTTAGGTGTGACCTTGACCTTTGAAATATGGACCTGGTTCATGCACTCGACACGGCTTCTCATACTGGTGAACATTTGTATGAAGTTTCATTACAATCCCGTCATGCATGTAAGAGATATGCTCTGGACAAAATTGGACGCCGCCCGCTGCCTGCCAGGGGCGTTCCCATTATACGGCCGGTTTTTCAAATGGGCGTATAAAAATTCATACATGTATAAGACATTTTTCCCTAAAATTTGCCTATTACATATTCTCTCTTGCACAAAAATGTTTATCCTCAAAATGGACTTACACATTAAAATACCTAATTAATCAATAGTACATGTGAATTTCCTTCCATGCTTAGTCTATTTTTCTTCTTTTTTTATATCATTATAATATGTACAAATATTTACAATTTGAATACCTACAGATATACATTGAAAACACGATAAAACAACATTATAGCACATTATGAAAAGAGTTGTTACTAACAACCTCAGCATTGAATGCTAATCATTGTCATCATATATCTATATCATCATCATAATAGCATTTGTTTTCATCATTCTCCTTTATAATTTCATCATATATTTATCCCATTCATCATTTTCATCATCAACTTCTTATCATCATATATTTTATTATCATCTATCATCACACACATATATATATATATATATATATATACGGGTTCTCCCCAGGCCATTTTAGCATAGCGGGAATGCTACGCTTAAATTTCAAATCCATATATCCGCTATGCCTAAAATTCACCGCTATGCCTTTGAAGATCTGTGCTACGCCTAACTGCCTGTCGAATAAACTTTGGTGTATTCCAACAAACCCAGTAAAGTGTGTCAATTATGTTTTTGGCCTGAAGCGTCTGTCATAAATCCGGTCAAACTTCACTTTATCTGTATCAGTAGACGCTCGCTATTACGTAACACTGAAACAGATTTGATGGTCAAGGTTGCAATCAGGGTGATGCAGATGCCAGTTATGGGATTACATGTAAGTAGATAAGATGAGAAAATTGCAATTATCTGTGCGGTGCATGTGTCAATTAAGGGATTAAGAGAATGAAAGATAATACTCGCGATGATAAATTGATTGAAGTCAATTACTGGAACAATGGAAGTGTTGGTAATTGGCAGTTACCGGGAGTCGGTAGCATTTGATGTGTTTTGGGTAAGTATTGATTAAAATATTTTTTGTTCACAGTTTTCTTAGCAATTTAAAGGTGGTAAGAAAAAAATGTATAAGAACTGATTGCTAAATCAGTGTGCCTTATTCTTCTTTAAAAGGCTAATAAGAGTATTTTGCTCATTTATTTATTTGTCTGTTTGATCAAGAATGCTAAAAAATCACTGAAGCGTCCTTGTACTAGTGGGATGGAACTTTGACCAGTTTTGGGTTCACTGTTTCAAGAAGTGAGAACAGTGACAAGTCTGAAACTGAATCCATCTGTGATGATGAACCACAGTCGCCTGCCAAACGTTTAAAGGCTCAGCATCACCGTGCTTCGGGATTCGACCCAGAATGGCTTAAGTCTTACCCTTGGGTAGAAGAATTTCAAAATGGTATCCATTTTGAGTTTTTTTGTTTCGTATTTCAAATAGAAAAAAATTCTTCCAGGAGTGAACTGAAAAAAACTGAAGAAAACAACATAATGTGTTACTATTATCAGTGTACTTGTATCTGTTGGTGTTGCTGACATTTGTTGTTACATGGAATAAAACTAATGATACTTTATATATGCTTTTGTTATAATTTAACCAGCAGAGTGTCTGCAGATAGCATGAAATTGTAATAAATAAAGGTAAAACTATCAAAAATTTTTGCCGCAGGCGTGCGGGAGGGGCCGCACCCACCCCTTCCGCATTTTATGAGCTATCCCTTAAAAAAATCCTGGGGAGAACCCTGATATATATATATCAGTGCTTTTTGGAAGGGCGCCGCGCCCTGCCCTTATTTTCTGATACCCTGCCCAATTTTGTTACGCCCTGCCCTAAAAACAGTAAAAAAAAAAAAAAAGGTCAAAGTTTTCGTATACTGGCCTGTTTACTTGAGGTTTCCCATTATTGCCGGAAGCGATCGATAAAGCGTGAAGAAAGTGAGACTGGTTATCGTCCGGGCGCTTATGCAAGCGCCTAACAATAAAAAAAATCCATAGGAAACCAGTCACATAAAATAACAAAAGTGTAGGAAAGGTACATTACCACACTTGTTTATGACACGCCTTGTTTGTATATTGAACTGACACCTGTGGAAAAGTAGCCACGAATAAAGAGGGGACATTGGTTACAATTATAAGGTGTTAATTATTTGATTTCTGCCGACATTCGATGCCGTTTGGCGCCGATTTTAACCGTGGTAAGTATAAAAATTGTCACCTTTTTTGTTTTGTTGGCAGTTTGTTAAATGTCAATTAGTATATTCTAGTTGCAACTGATCCTATATAATTCCATTAATTCATCGATTTCAATAATAATCAGTCTGATAGCTATCAGATCGCACATCTTAATTTTGTAATTACATTCTCATTAAAAATGCCTACCAGAGAACGTAAGCAGCGTTCCCTTTCTAAAATAGGAAATGCAAATAAAAGAAAAGTTACTGACTTTTTCGCGTAAGTTATTTTTAATTTACAGTACACGCAGCGCGGACTTTGACGTTGTTAACATTGTCGCGGGGGCCGGTATCGTCTCCGGGTGGCCAGTCGCGGTGGACTGAACACCCGAAATTTCGGGTGTTCGCTAAAATGACCACCGCGACAACCGCCGAGGGGTATGAACACCGCGTGTCGCGGTGACAGAACGCCGCGCGTCCCCGCGATGTTTTGACTTGGAGATTACTGCATTTAAACATACTGTGCGTACAGTATTTGTACGTGGTTTTCATTTTACTCATAATTATTTTACTTACACCTATTTTGTGGTCAAATTAAAACCAAATTTCAAATACATTTCCGGTGTATGTTTATTGAGTACTTTCGTTTTTGGAATTGAAAAACGCTTGTTATTATATAGCCAAATCGATCAATTATTTTGCCAAGCGCCTAGACGATACAGAAGTTGAAAGCAGTTAAACACGTGTTGATTCATTTTCTGAAAATACGATCAACTTTTTCCGGAAATAACTGCTTTGAATTGTTGGGGTTTTTTTTGTGTAACAGATAGGAGCGTTTGTACACAAATGAATCGGAATTAGAGAGGATTTGTTCGAATTTTGACTGTTTAAATTAAATCTATTAACTTTTTGCAGTTTGGTTATCATTTGTAATATAATTGCGAGTGGATTAACGCAAACACCGCACCGATTAAAGACTTGAAATATATTAATTGCAGCAATTAAAGTTTATTAACAAGATGTCATGTAGGTGTGTAAATCTATTCATTATCGGCTGTGACTTTTCTACAAATACCCTCAATTATACAACCAAACATCGATCGTCAACAAACAAAAATTAAACCGGATGGGGTATTAAAAAAAAAAGAAACAACTTCAACTGGTAATAATTACGTGTACTTTGTAACTATTTTGAAAAAAAACAAAAAAAAATTGGGAAAGTAAAATTAAGTTGTGGCTTCATTTTATCGGACACTGCGAACCCCGCGACACGCCGCGGTACTGAACACCGCGAACGGCCGCGCTGACCACCGCGTTTTATACGATTGAACACTCGACGCGGTGGTCATTTTAGACCTCAACGCGGACAGTAAAATCGCGGGGACGGGTGTTCGTTGTCAAAGTCCGCGCTGCGTGTACTGTAGCTCGAAAGAAACTAAATAAAAATTGAATCTGCAATATTAAATAGGCACTTTTTTCCAGTAATTTTGTTGTAGATGAAGTAGTTGTTGTTGTTTCTGTTATAAAAGTGTTGGAAATGCATTTGAAAATTAGGAGAAAAAAATAGATAATTACAAAGTTAAAAAGTTTACTCTTAAAGTTAATCTTAATTTCAGGGAATAATTCAATTTTTAGATCTTGTTGAGAGAAAAATCACTACTTTTTAAAAATTTATATCTGTTACAATTATCTAGCCATTCCCTTAAGATACTGAGGTACTTATTACCAACTTTGATTATTTTCAGCTCTTCAAGCAAGGGAGATGATAACATCGAAGTGACTGGTGCCAACAACCCTTTGCCTGTGCCAGAGGTTGAACAGCCACGCAAGCGCCAGAAAAGCGGTCACAAAGTAGGATTTGATCCAGAATGGCAGAAAGATAGACCATGGCTACGTGCACAGGTGGACTCTGGGGAGACTTCGATGCTGTGCACTTTATGCCAAGAATACAGCACAGGTTCAAGCAGCAATAGCACCTGGGTTGACACAGGGTGCAAGACAGGGTGCGGTTGGACAAGGTAAAAGCCCATGAGGTCAGTGACCAGCACAAGGCAGCCGTGGCTTTGTCTCTTAGCAGAAAGATTCCAGACGTTGCTGACAACATCAGTTCTTCTGCCAAAGCTTCTATTACAGACGCCCTGAAAGTTCTACGCTTCTTAACCATGGAAAATTTACCACTGGACTTGTTCAAAGATATCATTGACCTTTGTATCGATGTAGGGTCAGAGAGTTTGTCGAACCTTCGCCTGGTGAAGAATGCAACGTATTCCAGCTGGGATATTATGGACGACCTAATTACAACACTCAGTGATGCCGTGAAGACAACAGTCAAAGAGGAAGTGAAGAAAAGTCCAGCTTTCTCAACCATGGTGGATGAAGTATGTGACCATACAACAGAGAAACACTTGGCTATCAGTGTGAGATATGTGACTACAGATGGAAACATTCAGACTTCATTCCTGTCCGACACTGCTATTCCTGAGGCCAATGCAGAGAATTTGACCGCAAGAATTGTACGTGAGGTTGAACGACATGACCTACAGATGGACAAAATGACAGGCTTTACCTCCGACAGGGCAGCTGTTTTCCTTGGAAAGAAGAATGGTGTTGGAAAGAGACTCAAAGACATTAACCCACACATTGTCACAGTCCACTGCAAGTACCACAGGCTAGCACTAGCTTGCAGAGACAGCTTTGCCAGTGTCCCAGCAATGAAAAGGCTGGATGAGACCATGGAGCACCTCTACAAGTACTACAAATACAGTGCAAAGAACACAGCCAGTCTTAAAGAGGTACAGTCAGCTTTCCAAGAAGCTCCTTTAGTCATCAAACAAGCTAAACATCATCGCTGGCTGAGTCATGAAAAGGCTGTCACTTCAATTGTAAGGAGTTACCAGAGTCTTATCGCAGACCAAGAGTCGGGGGGAGATATCCAGGGATCCAGTTGGTCACGGTCTTCTGAAAAGCCTAAAAGATCCTGAAAATGTTCTACTTCTGCTCCTGCTTGCTGATGTTCTACCTCATGTGTCGGCCCTTTCCTTATTTTTCCAGCGGAAGAACATCCATCTTGGAATGGTGAAAACAATGGTGGACAAAACGTTAAGGATTCTGGATTCCAAAATGACAGCAGATGGTCCATGGCTACAGAAAAGTGAAAAACTCATGCAGGATTGTGGAATTTTATCTACCAACTCTCCAGGATGTTTCAGCAAGAACCGGACTGATTTCCTTCAGGTACTTAAAGAAAACATAGAGGCCCGTTTCCAGGACACAGATGTCATTGACAGCTTGGCAATTCTAGACCTTAAGGACCAAGAAGACATCCCAACCTTTTTTGGGGACATGGAGATAGTGGCCCTTGGTCAATACTTTGGTCTGGAGACAGAAACCCTCTGCAACCAGTGGCATGGCTTCCTTGAACTTGTCAAATTGTCGTCAGCACCTAGGACCATGGACAACTTCCTTCAGATATTCTATGGAAAAAGCCAAGCTGACACAGGTCTCCTTGCACAGTTCCCTCTGGTAGCACAATTGGTTGCCACAGCCAGTGTCCTTCCACTTAGAACAGCAGAAGTTGAGAGGGTATTTTCACAGTTAAAACTCATCAAGACAGATCATAGATGCAGTCTATCAACAAAAAGAGCTGAACAAATTCTCAACATTAAGTTAAACTGTTCAGATGCTATGTTTTCAAGTATAACTCCAGGAGTTGTAAAGAGATTTTTCCAGATGAAGAATAGGTGCCTTGTTCATGTGACCAAGAACATTTAGGAAAAAAATTGTGTTCAGTGGGACTGTCAGTGACTTTTAGTGTAAATACGTGTAAATAAGTTATACAAAAAAACGAAAAAAAAAAAAAAGACTGTCGTAGGAGATATCTGTAGTAATGTACTAACATTACTGCCACCTACCTGACGAGACTCATGGAGGAGTCGAAACAGTCTTTGTTATAGCTTTCTGTGTAATTGCTGTAATAGTACAGTGAGGAACTTCTATGAAATATTTTTGAAAATTAAAATGGAAAAGAATACAAATAAATACAGTTGTAATTATGAAAATGATGAGAATGTCTTATTATTAGCAGAAAATTTTTAAAATATGAGAGAGGGTCAAGATCACTTCTTACTTACGCCCCCACCCTCTGCCCCGACCAGCCACTTCACGACTCCTTTTGCCCTTTTTCATTTACCAGCACCCTGCCCTTTTTAGATCCTAGCTGGAGCACTGTATATATATATATATATATATATATATATATTGATCATCATTTATATTATCAACTTATCATCACTGTCATTATTTCATCATATATCTATATCATCATTTTTCATCATATATTAATCATTAAACAACTTCATGTCTACATACAATAGTACTTCATGCTTTTTTTCATATTTTCATTTAGCAAATATTGGTACACTGCTAAGTTTTCCACCACTGCTCGTTTATAATTATTACATGTCATCACAGAATCAATGTATCATCATCATACTGTTCCTTTTTCATAATCATCAAATTAGAGTCAGTGTACCCGGTTTCACACTGGTCACGGTTTCGCACAGCAAATGATAATCGCAGTATTTCTCATTATGCTCTTAAAATATGAACATGCTGGCTAATTCTATTTGATAAGGAGATGTTTACCAGGAAGTTCAAAACATGCGATCTTTTATCTAGCATCTTTTAATTTTTTTCCACATGAAAATAATTTATCAAATTATTCTACCAATGGAAAACTGTCAAGCTATAATTTACTTGATTCAATTCTTCATTTTATTTTGTTACAAATTTAATCGAACAAGATTGCAATTGGGTAGGTCGTTGATTATACTGATGAAAACTGTTGTTTTACACTCAGGGGAGATATGTCAAGAAAGAATACACAAAAGGTTCTCAAGTCTATGTTTATGTCATGTATTATGTTCGATAGATATTTTTGATAACTATGCAAAGGTTAAAAGTTGGCTTTATTGTACTGAATTGTAAGTTTATAAACTGATAAGTATTATTCAGATTCAAGAAGGAATTATTTGTTTAAAATGTAAAAGAAAATAGCGTGTACGAAACCGGATACAAAATGGTGCGGAACATATTCTTCTTCATGTGCCAATAATCGAGTGCTCCTATGATATGACGTCAGCAAAAATGACCGCATATAAATAAACAAAATGAAAAGCAAAGGTTTCTTCTGTATTTTGATTAAGACGTTTTAAATCAGTTTGAAGTTTAAGAGAACTTACAGCCTTAATACCTAAATAAATGTGCGAAACCAGGTACACTGACTCTATATATCATATTGTAAGAAACACAAATGATGTCACTGAATGGCTTCTCTGGCAAAAAATAGTTTATTAATTGAGCTCAGTCTTATTTTATTGTGTGAGGTGGTTATTTATTGAAGAGTTAACAGAGTTACAGTACACGCAGCGCGGACTTTGACGTTGTTAACATTGTCGCGGGGGCGGGTATTGTCTCCGGGTGGCCAGTCGCGGTGGACTGAACACCCGAAATTCCGGGTGTCCGCTATAGTGACCACCGCGACAACCTCCGAGGGGTATGATCACCGCGTGTCACGGTGACAGAACCCCGCGCGTCCCCGCGATGTTCTGACTTGGAGATTACTGCATTTAAACATACTCAGCGTACAGTACATGTACGTGGTTTTCTTTTTACTCATTCTTATTTTACTTACATGTATTTTGTGGCTAAATTCAGTTGGTCAAATTAAAACCAAATTTTTAAGTACATATGCAGTGTAGGTTTATTGTGTACTTTCGTTTTTGGAATTTTTGAAAAACGCTTGTTACTATATAGCGAAATCGATCAATAATTTTTGCCAAGCGCCTAGACGATACAGATGTCAAAGTTAAACACGTGTTGACCTAAAAACAGAGACAATTCATTTTCTGAAAATATGATCAGCTGTTTCGGAAGCAACTGCTTTGAATGGTCATTCTTTGTGTAAACAAAAACAAGCGTTCGTACATAAATGCATCATATTTAGAGTGGATTTGTTAGAATTTTGACAGTTTAAATTAAATCTATTAACTTTTTGCAGTTTGATGATCGTTAGTAATTTATTTGCGTGTAATTTATTTGCGAGTGGATAAAAGCAAGCGCGGCACCGATTGAAGACTTGAAAATATATTAATTGCAGCAATTAAAGTTAACAAGATGGCATGTAGGTGTGTAAATCTATTCATAATCGGCTGTGTACTCTCAATCATACAACCAAACATCGAACGTCAACAAATAAAAGTTTAACCGGATGGGGTATTAAAAAGAAAAAGAAACAACTTCAACTGGTAATAATAACGTGTTTTTTTGTAACTGATCTGAAAAAAATACGGGAAAGTAAAATTGTGTTGTGACTTCGTTTTTTCGGACACCGCAAACCCCCGCGACCGGACGCCGCGACATGGCGCGGTACTGAACACTGCGGACGGCCGCGTTGACCACCGCGTGTTATATGAATGAACACTCGACGCGGTGGTCATTTTGGTCTTCAACGCGGACAGTAAAATCGCGGGGACGGGTGTTCGTTGTCAAAGTCCGCACTGCGTGTACTGTAACACTGTTTTTAGTAAACACTGATTAGCATTATGTTTTAGTTAAGGCAGTATAATGTATCTTATTCAGTCAGAAAGGACAAAGGAATGAAATTTTTCGAAAGTTGGAATTACAAGAAAAATGCTGCTGAACACAAAATTCAAGCCTTCCCCTTCACAAAAGACATTTTGTTGCATGCTCTGAATTCCTAGTTTTCTCAAAGTATGTCTCCAAACATACCTACTGTGCGGTAAGACAGAAAATTTTATCTCATTCTGTATCATTCAGGCTTCTGTCTGAACAGGATTTTTTCAAATAGAGTGAAAGTTTTGTCTAAGTCTTTTACATACCTACCAACTGTTTGTTTTGGTATGTTCTTAAACAAGCTGTTCGCATTACTAAGTAGAAGCACTTCGAAGGACAGTCAAAATTCGTAATTGTGCCCTTTAATTAAGAATGAATGTATATTCACAATAGTCCAATCACTATAGACTTGTATTTAGAATAGATTTGTATCCGGTATTAATAAAAGGAATAACTGTCCAACAGTACTTGCAATCTCTGTACTCATTTTGTAAACTGAGTTATCTGTACACAGTTCAAAACACTTTAGTTTATCTGATTATCAATTGTGACACTGCTGCTTGGAATTTTGTTTCCAGGCCCGCAAAAAAGCCCTTGCAGATAAAAGGGCCGGGCCAATTTCCAACAAAAGGGCACATTCCTTGTGAGGTGAAAGGGCAGCCGGGCCATGTACCTGGCTATTTCAGCCTAGCAAGAGCACTGTCTATGGTTAGTACTTGGACGAGTGTCCCAAATTAAGCTCATAAGCCAGGTTACTACACTGATAAAATAAATGAGTCTAACCAAAACTTAACTAAACTTGGATGGGTGTCCCAAACTTAGCTCATAGGCTAGGTTACAGGTGCAGAAAGTTTCTTCACAAAACTGGTTCATTACACTTATTTTTATGTACAAAACAGGTCGAGATTTCGTCCCAATTAATTTATATAGTAGATAATAGAAAACTGCCAATGGCGACAAGGTGTTAATAACAAGCAATTATTTTGTATGATCTGAGTTAATTGATCTAGTTTTTAGAAAATATTATTAAAAGGGATAATTTCAATTTGCAACAACTGCACAAATTTCAGTCAATTTTTTTTGCTCCTTTTAATATGAGCTTTTTTTTGTTTCCTGACTGCTTTAATAATTTATATTAATGATTGCATACAATATACAATAGGTGTGAATTACTCTATAATATCATTGTCCTGAAACCTCTTTTCTGTTACTATATGAAATGTGACGAAACCTCCGTAATTCCAGCTTACTAGGTATGAAACCACCAATTCAGTCTACTGGAGCTCAAAAAATTCAACCCGCATAATGGCGGTTAGAAATAGTTTTCAGTTTTCTTGGCTTTTTTAACATTTTTACCCTAATCTGTGTATTTGTTTTGCTGGAATCATTTTGTTTGACTCTTTCTGATAGCGTGGTAGCAATTCTATGCTCATATACATTCAAATTAGAATTCCCAATAGAAAGTTGTTTCACATACACCAATCTGAAAATCAGCTCACATTTTTTGTTAATTTTATGGCTGAGTTCACATGAGCAGAAATATCTTTCTTGTTTGTATCACAACCCCTACTTTTCTTGCTATTTTTCATGAGTACAGATATAGATCTACAAGAATAAGTAAGTAAAAGCTATCTAAAAGAGGTTTTGCTATGTTTTACAGCCGTGTGAACTTCATGAATTTTATTAGTCTCACTATTTCGCCTCTGAAGGTGAACCCATTTTACAGGCTGATATTTTATAGTTGTTCACCTTCTACGTCTCACTTTGATCTGCATCTGGTTAAGCGGACTCGGTTTGGCACGGTTTTTACCCTGTCCTGGTTATCTATTAACCTAGAAATCTGAGTATTCCGATTGCCAAATTTTGAATAAAATGGTGGATATATCAGGTACAAAATAAGTGTTTCAGTTCTATACTTATGTATTTGTGTGTTTTCATGGATTACAGGATCAGGTATGAATTAAGTTATCATATTTTTATCATTTTTGCCTTAAACTCTGTGAACTGTTGGACAAACGAGCCATAAAAAGTGCTTAATCGCCTACGATTGGGCGAGTCCGCTTAGCCAGATGCAGATCAAAGTGAGACGTAGAAGGTGAACAACTAAAAAATATCAGCCTATAAAATGGGTTCACCTTCGGAGGCGAAATAGTGAGACTAGAATTTTTTATACAATACACTGATTGACACTTTGGAGTTAAACCAATCAGCGCGTGCCATTAGGAAAGTTCCTGTGACGTCACCAATAAAAATTTCGAGTAAAAACATGGAATCGCCAATACGCCATCGTTACTTGCTTCATTTAAATTGCTTTTTCTTCGCTAAATATCAAGCAATCTTCTTGAAAAATATCTCATTTTTTTCAGGAAACATTGCTTTATTGAAGTCGTTTGATTATAAAAAAATATATATTTTAAACAACGGTTAAAATGAGTTTTAATATGCCGAAAATTGTGATCGGAAAGCAAGTCTGTAAAATGTCAATTTTCTTTGGTTTTAAGATTAAAGGTTTAGTAAAATCTACATAAAAATACAGTTAGATGTTTGAATGTATTTTCTCAATCAATAATTTACTCTCAAAAACATTTTTTCAAACTTTTCTCGTCAATTTAAAATTGGTTGTGTACGCTCTGTACGTATTGCGCTTGACTTTTACTCGAAGAAGGTGGCGCTATTTGTGGCTAAAAATACAACAGTCCAAAAGTGTCAATCGGTGTATAAAGAATGAATTTATTTGGTGGTTTCACACCTATAATTACTAGTGACATGAGCAATTTGTGTGACGCAGACTGATGAAAATTCTATAGATACAGTCTGTAATATCAATGAACATATCAATTCAAATTTTAATATAAAATGTAGAGATTTAATTATTAACGAAAGAAAGAAACAACTGGATACGATTAGTATTGAGGCCGAAAAAAAGTATCTTAATAATTACAATGAGATGCATGATCAAGAGTTGCGTAATTTTAAATTTTAAAAAAAAATGTTGATGTACTTTGGCTGGAATATCCTCGTTAACCTCCTCTGACTTCTCGGACTTTAGTTCTTTTTCTGCCAATTCGTCTGTTGTACTCATATTGATAAACAGCGAGTTAGCGCATGCGTGTCATTACAGGTAAGATATTCACGGCTGTGTAATTTGTTATCGTCGTCTGCACCTTACTTCAATTAGAAATTTTAATATAAAAAGTATTTAACAGTGGTTATCATTAAAAACGGTCCCAGTTAAAACGGCCTTACATTTTGGTCAAAACGGCCTTAATTTTTTTATTTGCTGGTTAAAACGGCCTCTTTTTTTTTGTCAAAACGGCCGCAGTTTTGGTTAAACGGCCTAACTTTTAATTGAAACGTCCTAAATAATCTTGATTTTATATTTGAGTAAACTATGAAAGGACTTAGCTTTTTGAAAATACACGCTATTAAATTGCTTATAAATAATATAATGATGTGTATTTGGATTAATATTGGTAATTTAATGATTACTAGATATTAGCGGGATTAGGTGAAAAACAATTGAGTCTTCAAATGATAATTACTATTTGATTAATGGGATAAAAGTAACCTAAAGTGATAATAGAAGTATGTCTTTAATTGATACGTCGGAATGATCAAACAAAAGATAAAAAAGCGGTCTGTGTCTGAACTAGATAAAAAGATTTGTTCAAGAATAAGATGAAACAAAAATGAGTAAAAATCGTAGGTATATGTAGACGTGAATTATCATTCCGTATTATTCCATAAATAAGGGAATCCTAGGTTATCTAATAATTGTTTGACACTTAAAGACCACTTATTCACAAAAACTCCATGATCATCACGTATATTGAATAATCTATGATTCGGGGTTTTCGATATTCTAAACCAATATTTAATCAGTCTGATTTTGCGGATTGTAAGCAACATTTATCTAATGTTGAAATATTCTTATCAAAATTATCATTACATTCTAAAATATCAGACCGATCACCGCATCTAGCATTCAGGTCCCCTATTACTGACAGTTTTCCATATTCGATATATTTACGAATATACTGTTTAAGTGATTCAAAAAACCCTACATAATGTGACATAAAATACACGGAATTGCTAGGAGGAATATATGCAAAGCACACAAACAAATCATCGTCAAAACCAAAAAATGTTTTATCTAGTTTGACCCATATAAAACCCGTATTATCACTTTCGACTATAGAAAAACAGTTATTCAATCGTTCTTTAAATAATAGGCAAATTCCACGTTTCCATGTTTAGAGTCAGGGTCATAATTTGAACAATCTTTGTAGAGGTCCACTAGATGATGCCTCATACCAAATATCTAAGCTCCAGGCCTTGTGGTTTCAGACAAGAAGATTTTTAAAGTTTTCCCTATCTAACTTTATGTAAACCAAGTGACCCCCAGGGCGGGGCCATTTTTGACCCAGGAGCCATGATTTGAACAAACTTGGTAGAGGTCCACTGGACAATGCTGCACACCAAATATCTAAACTTTAGGCCTTGTGGTTTCAGACAAGAAGATTTTTAAAGTTTTCCTATATAAGCCTATGTAAAATCAATTGATCCCCTGGGCGGGGCCAAATTTGACCCCAGGGGCATAATTTGAACAAATTTGATAGAGGTCCACTAGTCAATGCTACATACCAAATCTTAAGGCGCAGGGCCTTGTGGTTTCAGACAAGAAGATTTTCAAAGTTTTTCCTTTAAGTTGCCATAACAACCAGAGTTCTTGATGGAATTGAATTCTTTGAACAACTTTGGTAGAGCTTCATGCAAGGAATATCCCAGGCATGTTTCATCATTGTTGGCTCAGCGGTTTAGGAGGAGATGTTGTTTAAGTCAAATTGTTGACGCCGCACGGCGCATGCCGACGGACGCCGGACATTCAACGATCCCAAAAGCTCACCCTCAGCAGGCTCAGGTGAGCTAAAAATATGTCACAAGTATCCAGATAATTCATCAAATAAAGTACGCTCTAACCCTTTCACAAAACATTGATAATAGCGTATATAGTGTCAAGAGTTTCCTGCTAACTAATCACATAAAGTAGGCTATGTTTTTTTCCACAGAACATTGACAATAGAGTACGTTACATCCACTTGACATTATAATTAGCTTCTAGATTCCACACAGTTTATACATTATAGTTTCAATGACATTATATACATTATTTTTGAAGCATTTTATAAACTCGTAACTTCGGTGACATTTTCTTCAGCTATATTTGGGTAGATCATTTTCATCAAAGTACCTTAGGTATCTTGAAGATCCAGGGGGATCTGGACTCCTGGATGAACGTGTTATCGCCTCGGTAGAAACCAATGTTGTCTGCATCTTGGTGTTTCCACCGTGTTGAGAGATAACTTCCTTCCTTCCCAGCATGCCTTGAGCTGAAGAGGGAATCTTTCGCCATTTTAAGATAACCCTTTTTATATAGAGATAGTGCAATGAGGGAGAGTATAATGATGGAAACTGAGGCAGCGCTCACATATAACCATATTGATCAATGTTTTTTCTTGACCTGTATGCCTCGCAAGGACTTTAATTCATAAATGAGACCTTGAAGGGATATTTCTTTGACTTCTTTAAGTGTTTTAGGGATTTGAACCTCAGTTAGGTTCGGGAAATGTTTTTAAAGCGTTGTCAGAGCATTGGTCTTGATACAAGTATATTAAAATTGTGGAGTAATTGAAAGTCTTGATCAGTTATCGTGACACAGTTCTTTCCTACATAGGCAGATGTCAGTGTCATATATTTGTTAGAGGCTGTACACTTATTAGGTACATGCAGTATACCTGTTGGAGGTTTAATAAGTCATGACTCTTCTTACTTATTAGAAGACTGTTGTGAATGTTAAGTTTTCTCTGGTGGCTATAGCCCATTGTTTTGAGAAAAGGGCAATTACCATTGGTAATGTCTTGTCCAAGGTAACCGAGACTTTACAGTTTTTCTACACGGCGTTCTTATCCTTTAAGAATAAACTAATTAAACATAATTTTGCCAAATTAACAGGATAAATTTGGGATTTCGTAGTACACCACTTTGAATGGGAGCATTTTCCAAACTCGTCATGATCAAGAAGAGCATATTTTGTTCTAGCCCTATTAATCATCATTGCGTTATTTTCTACCTGATATGTTGCAATCAAGTTAAGACCTCGCATATTTCCTTCCTGTTTGTCAGTTGTCACAAAGTTTGGTGTCTGAGCGTATGGTAAAGGTAAACTGTATATAGCGAAAACTTCATAAACGCTATACAACCGAAGTAATGGAGTATAAATCGTAATGAGTACAATGTATCTGTTGATCATCTGGTATTGCTACGCATTCCAGATTGCGATAGAACAAAAAGATATCTGTCATTGGGTCATCAACATAAGAGGCAAAAGTGTCTTAATTTGTATTAATAGAGAATGTAAATCGTTTGGGCATATAATCTTGGTACTTAAATGTCCGAAACTCAAGACATTAATTTGATTTTGTACATGTAAAATATGATAGAGAGCCGACTATGAAATAGCATAAATGAACGATGTTGTTCCTGAAGGCCAATTAAATGCGGATCTTCCCCCAAGATACTTTCGACGGGGCTTTAAAATAGTATCAAAAGGCAAAACAACATATCTTGAATACAACAGATAAAATGGTGTACAATTGAGGGAGCCATATATCCCATGAAGTGTGATTCACTCTTATTTGTTTAGCTAAAATATCATTCATTGTTCAATGTGACCTTTCAACCCTACCATTTGTTATACCCCCACCACAAAATACGTGGATTCGCTTTGTCGCGTCCGTCGGTTGGTCCGTCCGTTCGTCCGTCAGTCCGTCTCCATTATCGTGTCCGCTCTATAAATCCTATACCAATTGAAGGATTTTCTTCAAACTTGGCTGAAATGTTCACCTCAACAAGGGGATGTGCAGAACCCATGTTGCCTATGTGTCAGCTCAAGGTCAAGGTCACAATTGAAGGTCAAATATCAAACAATCAAATATTAGACATTATGTCGTGTCCGCTCTGTAAGTCCTACACTAATTGAAAGATTTTCTTTAATCTTGGCTCAAATGTTCACCTCAACAAGGGGATGTGCAGAACCCATGCTACCCTTTTGCCGGCTTAAGGTCAAGGTCACACTTGAAGGTCAAATATTGACTTAGAAAATATTCTTAAATTTTAACATGTATTTGAATATTTCTGAAACTAGAAAACGTATTTGCTTGAAACTTAAAATATATATGAAGTGTCACAATAAGGATAAGCAGGTCAAGTTTCATAACTCTGTATTGCATTTTGACAAAGTTATGTCCCTTTATAAGTCTTCAAATTTACATACAATCAAATATTAGACAATATGTCGTGTCCGCTCTATAAATCCTATACTAATGAAAGAAATTTCTTCAAACTTTACTCAGATGTTCAACTCAACAAAGTTATGTGCAAAACCCATGTTACCTTTGTGCCGGCTTAAGGTCAAGGTCACACTTGAAGGTCAAAACTGACTTAGAAAATCTTCTTAAATTTTAACATGTACTTGAATATTTCTGAAACTAGCACAGGTATTTGCTTAAAACTTAAAAGATATATGAGGTATCACAAGTAAGATATGAAGGTCAAGTTTCATAATTCTGTTTTGCATTTTGACAAAGTTATGCCCCTTTTTAAGTCTTTTAATTTACTTACAATCAATACTAGACAATATGTCGTGTCCGCTCTATAAATTCTATACTAATGGAAAGATTTTCTTCAAACTTGACTCAAATGTTCACCCCAACTGGGCAATGAGCAGAACCCATCTTACCCTTGTGCCAGCTTAAGGTCAAGGCCACAGTTGAAGGTCAAAAATTGACTTAGAAAATGTTCTGAAATTTTAACATGTACTTAATATTTCTAAAACTAGAACAAGTAAGCTCAGTATGCAAAGTTTTTCCACTCTTAATTACATTTTGACATAATTATGCTATTTTCTTAACTTCACTGCTTTTGTTTGTTTTAGTACATTGGGAAATTGAAAGGTTATTTGTAACTGTTTCGAACATGATTTGACAATATATATTTATACTATTACCTGTACAATTTGTTTGTTTTTTTCACCTGAGATAATTTCTTTTTATGTATATGTATTTATGCCACTAAAGTTATTCCCTTAACCACCTTTCCATGTCGTCTTCTGTCAAGGACATTGGTGGGGGTATGAATCGCATTCAGCGATAGTTCTAGTTGCTGGGTGGTAATATGAGGTTGTAACATGGTGTATATTCAAAGATTTTAAAGTTTCTCGCATTACTCTATTCACATTTTCACTGCCATTGTCTGTTATAGTACACTGCCATAATGCGGAAATATTTCATTTGACCTTGAAGGTGAAGGTCATTTATGAGTCAAGGTCAAGTTGAGTCTGGTTCACTTGAAGATCTTGTCCAAAGGGCTGTTGTGTCCAAGTATGAAGACAATCCACCTATTAATGATTAAGTTATGGCAAATTTTAGCAAAATTCAATCATTTGACCTTGAAGGTGAAGGTTATTTATGAGTCAAGGTCAGATTTAGTCCAGTGTACTTGAAGATCTTGTACAGAGGGTTGTTGTGCCCAAGCATGAAGAGAATCCACCTATTAGTAATAAAGTTATGGCCAATTTTAGCAAAATTCAAAATTTGGCCTTGAAGGTGAAGGTCATTTAAGAGTCAAAATCAAGTTTAGTCTGATCATCTTAAAGGTCTTGTCCAAAGGGTTGTTGTGTCCAAGTATGAAGATAATCCATCAAGGAATAAAAAAATTATGATCAATGTTAAAGTTTTCGAACGGGAACAGCAACGACACAATGACTATAGCAATAACTCGATTTTTTTTTAAAAGTCAAGCTAAAAAGATAAACGAGTTTTCATTCGTACCGGTATTTTTTAAAAGACTTCACAACAGTTTTTAGAATTTTCAAAAATTAGTATAATGTTTCTTATGAAGAAAAAATAAGAAACACAGACGATGTACCTGAATGGCTTTTCTGGCAAAAATAGTTTATTAATTGAACTCAGTCTTATTTTATTGTGTGAGGTGGTTATTTATTGAAGAGTTAACAGAGTTAACACTGTTTTTAGTAAACACTGATTAGCATTATGTTTTAGTTAAGGCAGTATAATGTATCTTATTCAGTCAGAAAGGACAAAGGAATGAAATTTTTCGAAAGTTGGAATTACAAGAAAAATGCTGCTGAACACAAAATTCAAGCCTTCCCCTTCACAAAAGACATTTTGTTGCATGCTCTGAATTCGTAGTTTTCTCAGAGTATGTCTCCAAACATACCTACTGTGTGGTAAGACAGAAAATTTTATCTCATTTCTGTATCATTCAGGCTTCTGTCTGAACAGGATTTTTTCAAATAGAGTGAAAGTTTTGTCTAAGTCTTTTACATACCTACCAACTGTTTGTTTTGGTATGTTCTTAAACAAGCTGTTCGCATTTCTAAGTAGAAGCACTTCAAAGGACAGTCAAAATTCGTAAATGTGCCCTTTATTTAAGAATGAATGTATATTCACAATAATCCAATCACTATAGACCTGTATTTAGAATAGATTTGTAGCCAGTATTAATAAAAGGAATAACTGTCCAGCAGTACTTGCAATCTCTCTGTCCTCATTTTGTAAACTGAGTTATCTGTACACAGTTCAAAACACTTTAGTTTATCTGATTATCAATTGTGACATGCTGCTTGGAATTTTGTTTCCAGGCCCGCAAAAAAGCCCTTGCAGATAAAAGGGCCGGGCCAATTTCCAACAAAAGGGCACATTCCTTGTGAGGTGAAAGGGTAGCCGGGCCCTGTACCCGGCTATTTCAGCCTAGCAAGAGCACTGTCTATGGTTAGTACTTGGACGAGTGTCCCAAATTAAGCTCATAAGCCAGGTTACTACACTGATAAAATAAATGAGTCTAACCAAAACTTAACTAAACTTGGATGGGTGTCCCAATCTTAGCTCATAGGCTAGGTTACTGGTGCAGAAAGTTTCTTCACAAAACTGGTTCATCACACTTATTTTTTTGTACAATACAGGTCGAGATTTCGTCCCAATTAATTTATATAGTAGATAATAGAAAACTGCCAATGGCGACAAGGTGTTAATAACAAGCAATTATTTTGTATGATCTGAGTTAATTGATCTAGTTTTTAGAAAATATTATTAAAAGGGATAATTTCAATTTGCAATAACTGCACAAATTTCAGTCAATTTTTTTTGCTCTTTTTAATATGAGCTTTTATTTGTTTCCTGACTGCTTTAATAATTTATATTTAATGATTGCATACAATACACAATAGGTGTGAATTACTCTATAATATCATTGTCCCGAAACCTCTTTTCTGTTACTATATGAAATGTGACGAAACCTCCGTAATTCCAGCTTACTAGGTATGAAACCACCAATTCAGTCTACTGGAGCTCAAAAACTGCAACCCGCATAATGGCGGCTAGAAATAGTTCTCAGTTTTCTTGGCTATTTTTAACATTTTTACCCTAATTTGTGTATTTGTTTTGCTGGAATCATTTTGTTTGACTCTTTCTGATACTGTGGTAGCAATTCTATGCTCATATACATTCAAATTAGAATTCCCAATAGAAAGTTGTTTCACATACCCCAATCTGAAAATCAGCTCAAATTTTTTGTTAATTTTATGGCTGAGTTCACATGAGCAGAAATATCTTTCTTGTTTGTATCACAACCCCTACTTTTCTTGCTATTTTTTATGAGTACAGATATAGATCTACAAGAATAAGTAAGTAAAGGCTATCTAAAAGAGGTTTTGCTATGTTTTACAGCCCTGTGAACTTTATGAATTTTATTAGTCTCACTATTTCGCCTCCGAAAGTGAACCCATTTTATAGGCTGATATTTTATAGTTGTTCACCTTCTACGTCTCACTTTGATCTGCATCTGGTTAAGCGGACTCGGTTCGGCACGGTTTTTACCCTGTCCTGGTTATCTATTAACCTAGAAATCTGAGTATTCCGATTGCCAAATTTTGAATAAAATGGTGGATATATCAGGTACAAAATAAGTGTTTCAGTTCTATACTTATGTATTTGTGTGTTTTCATGGATTACAGGATCAGGTATGAATTTAGTTATCATATTTTTATCATTTTTGCCTTAAACTCTGTGAACTGTCCCGCAACATACATATCGGACGATATCGGTAATATGAGATGCACCGCTTTTTGACTAGAGGACCGACTCGGCCCATATTGCTATTCGGGTCTTTCAAATTTCTTATGAAAGCGCTGATTATTTTTAAACTGATTTTTTGCATGTAGCTTTATGAAACACACAAATGCCAAATTTTGAGGATACGCCTATTTCGACTTGTAGAAATACTACTAGAATCATTTACGTTCTTATTCTACTGACACCGCTACATCTAGACTTGAATTTGAAACTTCGCGGCTAATAAGCCAAACAAGTAAGCAAGTTATAAAAACAGCAATTTGTGTAATTAATTTGTTAAGTAATAGATGCATGTCAATATCTATTTTATTTTGTATTAGTATTGACATTTTTGTATTTTACTCGATGCAGGAAAAGTACGAACTATTGTTAAAGTAATGTAATTTCGCGACTGTTTTGGTTTTGCCAGTTTTAGATGGGTTACATAAAATTATTTTTTAAATACTGCTCTAGTCTGGAAGAGATTGTGTCAAATTTAATGATTTTTATATAAATTTGGTAATATTGAATCATTACAACTAGATTTCTTTATACCCTAATAAGATGTTGTATATAGGATGGTCCTCCCCGGTACCGCGGCACTTAATTTCTAATCAAAATAAAATTTGTAAATAAAACTTACCGACTAATACTCCATAATAGTGGAAGAGATTAATGTTTGGTTCTTTCATTTACAGGGAATTAACTGTCAAATGTCAGCTTTCGTAACAACAGTGAATGTGAAAACAATCTGCCATATTGTCAGGTGCTCTAAGGGAGACTATCCTGGTACCGCGGTAACTCTGTATATGACTGTTAAATTTCAAGTATGGTGAACATGAAGGGACACACAATTCAAAAAATACACTGGAGTGTTAATTTATAATGTTAAACTTTTAAACTTTGGAAAAGTCAACAGTTAACGTTTTTTTTGTTCATTTTTTAAAAATTTGTATAAAAATCACAGGTTCTTTATATTTATTCTTTATTCAGACAGTGAGGGCATCTGAAAACACTATCCCTCCGCAATACTTTCACCTCTGAACAGTACTTCAAATGTGTCCAATGTGGGCAAAAGTCACACTTTCCCCATGTAACAAAAATAACTGTGTTACACCCCCTTATTTCCTCAGGTTGCCAGTCAGCACAAACACAGCATAAATCTTCAGTGTCATTTTCAGACACAATACTTTCCTCATCTTCAGACAAGAGGGGTATAGGTGCACCAGATTTGTTTAAACCTGAAGTACTTGGCAGTGGAACTGTCTGTTTCTCTGATTGGGTTTCTACCTTTGATTTCTTTGACGACTGTTCCATTATTTCAATGTTCTTCTCTTCAAGTAAATTGCCAGCAAGGAATGGTGGAATGAACTTTCGTTTTGGTTTCCTTTCAACAGCTTGGGTTACAGTCCTTTTAGCAAAGAATGACTGAACTGAAATTTTTGATGTTTCATTGTTGATATCTGCATTTGAATGTTCCTTTTCAGTGGTATCTGTGGATTCAGAAGATACTGTCTTCTGGTATATGACTGATGGCGCAATACTGGTGGCAGAGATTTTAGTTCTGTCAAATGGCATTATACCAGTCCTTTTGAATGCAGCTTGGAGATTCTCTGTTGATAGAGCCTTTGTGTACGGTGTTGATGTTAGTGCAGCCACATTGTATTTTGAAATTGTTAGACCAGGATTCTGTTGCAGATAAGAGTGACATGCCATATTGTACATTCTCTTGAATGGTCCAAAAACTCCAACATCTAGTGGTTGGGTCAGATGACTTGTGTGTGGAGGCAAAACAAACAGAATCACATTGTTTCGTTCAGCCCACTGTGCTAGAGTAAGGTTGATGTGTGATTTATGTCCATCATATAAGATCAAGGTGGAAACTTCTGGTGTTAAGTTGGCATATTTCACAAAGTGTTTGGTGACATAGTTCTGGAAAACTTGAGTGTTGGACCAGCCATTCTTTGTCATCTCCCCAGAAGAACCAACGCAAGCATCTTGAAGAAACTCTGGGTTCCACCTTTTCCCAGCAAATACATAATATGGTGGTATTGAATTACCAATGGCATTTCCTCCTGCAATAATTGTGACCAAAGAAGACTTTGGTGATGTCACAGCTTGTGGAATGGTATCTGTACAACAGACAATTTTAGGTGGTTGGTGCTCTGTTGATACCCCAGTTTCATCAATATTAAAAACACGTTCTGGTTTATCAATAAGACCGTTGGTATTGAGAATAGAGTAAAGTTCAGTGTAATAATTGTCAATTGTTTCTCTGGATGCAGATTTTGCTCTTGATATTGCAAGCTTCTGGGGTTTTGCTATTTTCAACTCTGGCCACCTCTTTACAAAATCATAAAACCAATGATCACTGAGGCTGTCAGAAGACTTCACAGACTTTCCCAGCTGTTCAGCATAGTCTTTGGCCATGAACTTGATCTTTGAGACATTATAACCATAGCCAATCCCAGCCATATAGGATATGTGTTCAACTAGTTTCTTTTCTTCATCAAAAGAAAACAAAGGCTTGAACCCCACCGTAACATCGACAGAAACCAATCCTCGAGTTCTGTCACGAAGAGTTGACTCAGGTACTCTGTATTCCCTAGCAGCCCTGTACACTGACATGCCCTTTTGTGTGGCTTCAAAGGCTCTCTGAAGATTTGCCCTGTCATATCTCATCTTTGTCTGCTTGCTTTTCTCTCTCTGAAATAGAAAGTAAAAGAATAAGAAGAACTATATAAAAAAACTATTTTAAAGTTTTGCTATTAAAATATTGCAATATTGAAATTTTTTGATGGCACACATTTGCTTCCGTAGTTTTTTTCCCCGAGAGCGGGCGGTGTATGACGTCATATTTACTTCTGCTGAACAAACGTCCTTGACTTGTCAATTTCTTTTTGAAGGATTTTTTGGTTATTTCAAGGGTTGCTTACTATACATAGGAATGGAATGCAACAAAAAAGTTAATTTTTATACATTTTTTGAAGAAATAGTAAAAACATACCAGTAACGAAGACATTTTGGTTGATTTTTGTCCCGATGCAAAAACACGGACTTCCGCTTTCGATTTCAATGAGGTCAACAGCCGATAGGCGGCGCGAAGTATGCAAATTAAAGGAAATACGGAATACCTCGGTACCAGGGAAGCCGCGGTAGCAGGGAGGACGACTATATGTCTTTTTCAGATGCTTAAATGAAAAGCAAAAATGCTCAGTTCCGGATGTACAGTTTCAGTGCTGGGGGTGGTTTCGTCTTGCCAGCAATCGAGATGGTAGCTGCAAGACACATCAAAAGGCTTCTCCATTAGAAACCAGTGGGAATGACGTGTCTAACATTCAGTCGGATTTGTATATGGCAGGTTCTGTTGGACAATCAATTTAGAATGTGTTAGAAACTTGAAAAATTCATGCCAGGATGAGACCCTCAGATAAACTTCAGTTTGTTGAAACAACTCATTTCTTGCAACTTACTACTAGTTCAATTACTCAATTGACTTTTGTTACTCTGATCGATATTTTGAAGTGTGCAAATACACAGTTTTTGACATTGTCATTTGTATATATACATGTATTTATCTTTTGCTTATTGCTGAATCTTTTATAATAGTAAGAATTTATTCATTTCAAGGTTTCTTAATTTTCTGTTTCACTTTGTTTTAAAAACAAGTGTTATACAGAGATTTGTGTTGCATTTTATGGTAAATGTTTGAGGAATCTTAACATTCGCTTTTGTATTTTTATTGCATTTGTTTTCTTCATTTTTACATAATAATATGAATGTGTGTGTTTTTTAAACTTATCCAGCATCTTGTCACAAGAAGTTATCTCTCTCTGTACTCAGACTGAATTTCATCACGATGAATCTTGAGAATTAAAAAAACAATTATCAATTTAAAATAGTTTTGTTGTTTATATATTTAAGGATAAAACATCTCTAATTAAATACTGTATAAAAGCAATGTAGGCATTGCATCGGCTCATGATCTGTTGCCAGATATACGTCCGATATCGGACCGATATCGAGCCGGGTTGCACTACCGACATCGGGCCGATGTACATGCCGACATCGGACCGACATTGCAAAATATATCGGGCCGATGTCGGACCGATATGTAATGTTTGCTGGGGTTGGACAAACGAGCCATAAAAAGTGCTTAATCGCCTACGATTGGGCGAGTCCGCTTAGCCAGATGCAGATCAAAGTGAGACGTAGAAGGTGAACAACTATAAAATATCAGCCTATAAAATGGGTTCACCTTCGGAGGCGAAATAGTGAGACTAGAATTTTTTATACAATAAAGAATGAATTTATTTGGTGGTTTCACACCTATAATTACTAGTGACATAAGCAATTTGTGTGACGCAGACTGATGAAAATTCTATAGATACAGTCTGTAATATCAATGAACATATCAATTCAAATTTTAATATAAAATGTAGAGATTTTATTATTAACGAAAGAAAGAAACAACTGGATACGATTAGTATTGAGGCCAAAAAAGGTAAATTGTTCTAATAATTACAATGAGATGTATGATCAAGAGTTGCGTAATTTTAAATTTAAAAAATGTTGTTATACTTTGGATGGAATATCCTCATTAACCTCCTCTGACTTCTCTGACTTTAGTTCTTTTTCTGCCAATTCGTCTGTTGTACTCATATTGATAAACAGCGAGTTAGCGCATGCGTGTCTTTACAGGTATAATATTCACGGCTGTATAATTTGTTATCGCCGTCTGCACCTTACTTCAATTAGAAATTTTAATATAAAAAGTATTTAACAGTGGTTATCATTGACTGTATTGCATGGATTCAATGGCTTAAATATTCAGTTAACTTTGGTTAATTTTCAGTGATCACTTACGACAGTTTCTGTGATTAGACCTTTAACTGAATCCATATCCTAGTCAAAACGGCTCAGGTAAAAACGGTCCTCGGTTAAAACGGCCTTACATTTTGGTCAAAACGGCCTTAATTTTTTATTTGCTGGTTAAAACGGCCTCTTTTTTGGTCAAAACGGCCGCACTTTTGGTTAAACGGCCTAACTTTTAATTGAAACGTCCTAAATAATAATCTTGATTTTATACTTGAGTAAACTATGAAAGGACTTAGCTTTTTGAAAATACACGCTATTAAATTGCTTATAAATAATATAATGCTGTGTATTTGGATTGATATTGGTAATTTAATGATTACTAGATATTATAGCGGGATTAGGTGAAAAACAATTGAGAATGATAATTACTATTTGATTAATGGGACAAAAATAACCTAAAGTGATAATAGAAGTATGTCTTTAATTGATACGTCGGAATGATCAAACAAAAGATAAAAAAGCGGTCTGTGTCTGAACTAGATAAAAAGATTTGTTAAAGAATATGATGAAACAAAAATGAGTAAAAATCGTAGGTATATGTAGACGTGAATTATCATATGTTTTCATATCTTTTGTTTAATCTTTACGTACATTCCGTAATTTATATATCAAATTGATGTAGATGCATATTGTTTGTAGGAATTTTGTGATTTGTTTATTTGTGAAAAAAAATGGATTAATTCTACAGCGTTTGTTTTGATATGTGTGGACTATTTTCTTGTTTTGGACTTTTGATTATTTTCTTTTCTTTTACAATGGACATTTGTATTGAGTGTGGTGTCCAGTTGACCAACTGTCACACTCGACGAGATGTCTTTCGACGAAATGTCATGGAAGCGTCTTAATGTTAGGGACCGACAAGAAGCCGTTTCCTGTGACTCCTGTGACAATGGCAACACAGAACATGTAATACCGGTAAGACAGATTATTAACAAAAAACAAAACAATTAAAATAAATACTACTAATGGAACTGGCAACTGAAATTTAATTACATGTAAAAAGTATTTGTCCACTTTGCTTTGTGGAGTTATGTGTATATATATTTTTTTGGTGAAGCTATTTAAACTTTCAAATACATCATTTTAGCGAGTTATGTTCAGTTTTCAGCTATTTATTACTTTGCTATCAACCCATTTAATCAACACAAAACATTTTAAAAAATACTATAAGACAATAAGAATTGAATGAGAGAAGATTCATGGAAAAATTGTATTGAACAATCATCACAGAAAATGTTGAGTAAACGTATGTGTTTTGTTTTTAATGTGCGTGAACAACATCACAAAACACTCAATGTAAAAGAATGTTTTATATAGATTTTACATATATGATAATATTTATCAAAGGTATTTAAATAAATTAATGCACAAACTTAATTTCAAACTTAGGAAAGGTGGTTTTTATTTTGATTAAATAACTGTTTTTATTTGAAGGGATTAGTGGAGTTAATCAAATAATCTTGTCATTTATATAGGTGTTGATTGGTATTGTATTTTTCTGTACTTTGTTTATATTACTCATATAATCATGTCATTTATAAAGGTGTTGATTTGATATCGTTTATAAAATGTGTCATGAAACAATTCAATTCAATTCAATATTTTATTTCGGCAAAAACATATGAATGTTCATCGCCAATATAACACATATGTAATTGCGGTACAATTACAAATACAAATACAAAGAGAAAAGCATGAAACCATATTAAATATATCATTAAACACGGTTTGAATTATCAAACAATTTTCTTTAGTATAATATAAGGATGAATTTAATTATATCACAAATTCACACTTAATTATCCTCGCAAAAGGTTTGCTTTGTAAACATATTTTGCAAGTTTATTAATAACACTACTTTGTTGACAATTTAAAAGAGATTTTGATTTAAACAGACTTGGCCAGTGACAATAATATTTAGGTAAAGTATTAAACCTAAGCTGTCTAAAAAAAGGACATACTAAAAGGAAATGAAATTCATTTTCTATACTATTCATATTACATTTAGTGCATATTCTCTGACTTCTATTAATATTTCTATATCTCCCTTCTTCAATACCTAATTATGTGCAGAACATCTAAGTCTAGATAAAGCAATTCTATAGCTAACATATTTTACACAATTTAGATATTTTTCTAACTGAAAGCTAGATTTAAATAAACAATAGGTATTAAGTTTAGGTGATTCTCTGAGTTCTGAAAACCATTGTTGAAAATACTGATCATAAATAGTTCTTATTACAGTTTGGATTTGTATATTAGTGACTTCCGTATTATTCCATAAATAAGAGAATCCTAGGTTTATCAAATAATTGTTTGACACTTAAAGACCACTTATTCACAAAAACTCCGTGATCATCACGTATATTAAATAATTTATAAACCAAGTAATTCGGGGTTTTCATTATTCTAAACCAATATTTAATCAGTCTGATTTTGCGGATTGTAAGCAACATTTATCTAAATATACTTATCAAAATTATCATTACATTCTAAAATATCAGACCGATCACCGCATCTAGCATTCAGGTCCCCTATTACTGATACTTTTCAATATTCGATATATTTACGAATATACTGTTCAAGTGATTCAAAAAACCCTACATAATGTGACATAAAATACACGGAATTGCTAGGAGGAATATATACAAAGCACACAAACAAATCATCGTCAAAACCAAAAAATGTTTTATCTAGTTTGACCCATATAAAACCCGTATTAACACATTCGACTATAGAAATACCGTTATTCAATCGTTCTTTAAATAATAGGCAAGTTTCCACGTTTAGAGTTAATACTTTCAGGTCTGGGTACATAAAATGAATCATATCCTTTCAGTGCAAAAACTTCGTCATTCTTTTGCCATGTTTCACTAAGAAAAAAATACGTCAAAATTTTTAACTAAGTCTAAAAAATCTTCATCAGCTACGCAAGTATTCAATCCCCCCAACATTCCATTATATTATTTTCAAATCATCACACTTTTCTCTACCCCCTATTTTGACCCGTACAATTCATTGTTAATATAAAGTTTATCTCTGACAAGAACAGCCTGCTTTCCCTGTTTCCTGGCATCAAGCATCACTGGTATCAGTTGCTTCCGGCAGTCTTTCACTTCCGGTGGGTACTGATGTGTTATATTGTATTCGGTTTGCTGCAATTTGACATGTGTAAGTGATGCTTTAATCAAAGATTTTGACTCAGACTCAAATTTTGCAACAATAGGCCTTGTTTTACCTGGAATAAATTTTCCCACTCTATGTGAACGTACTATATTAATCTTAGAGCGTGGATCTTTAATGCCCTAGATTTTTTCGCAGAAAGTGAACACCTTGTCTACACAATTTTCTTGATCTGTTTCAACAGCAGTAGAGAACGAAGCTGATGCACTTGCACTTACACTTACGGGTTCAACAAGTTCATCGTGATCATCAGAAGTCGGCATTGCTGATGAATGGTTGCTAGAAATGTTGGCCTTGTCACTGGAAGAATCCACCACGGTTGCTTGATCAGCCCCTAGTGGAGCGGGATTGAACGTAGTACCCTCAGTGACTCCGAAGAACAGAAGATTATCTCGCTTCGAGCGACATTTCAAATCTAAGATATTTTCAGTACCAGATTCATTCGCCGATTTCAATTTGTCGTTCTCTACAGTCAATAATTGAACATCACTACGTAACTTGGAAATGTCGCTTTTATTTTCGCTTTAACTGTTCGCTCATGAAAGCGTGACTACGTTCAATTTCGTTGAACTTTTGATCTAAACTGTTCAAGCGTTCCGTTATTTTCTCGATAGTTGATTGAGTTTGACTCAACTGACCTAGTTTGGCATCCATACTATCTAAACGTTGTATAATTCCCTGTAAGATGTCTGTATCTAAATTGTTTACGTTTTGCTGGGGTAATATAGGTGATGTTTGGTTTGTCATAAAAGGGGATGACGGATGATACAGATACAGAAGCGGTAGCATGAAAGACTGACCAATACCATATTGACCAACCTGTGCCGGAGAAGCCGCTGGTTGAAGACCCGGAAAATGTTTGTTGTGTGTTTGCGTTTGCCGCCATCTTTCTCTTTGGATCTTTATGGTCATTCTTCGGAGAAATGTTGTCCTTTTTACGTTTTCTTGTCATCAGAACCAATATAACTCCGTATTATATATCAAGAAAATCAACATGATTATTTTAGTCAATTAAAAACGTAAAAATATCCCTTTATTCAGAGTAAATCACTTTTTTTTTCATTTATTACAGAGATTTGAAAAAAAAAAGCGTCCGCCATTTTCGAGCATGCGCACAATGAAACAGTACCAGCGCCCGCAAGTTGTGTTTATATTGATTGAGCACTGATTAAAACTGTTAAAACTAAGGGAACGGTCTTATATACATATAGTCTTTTTAAACATTCGTTCAATTTTAAAGCATACCTAGACAGTATTCCAGAATCAAAATTTAGAATAGCACCTGCTAGTCTCAGTTACGTTTCATGTTTATGTATTTTTATATGAAATAAAATTAATAAATACAACTTATCACATTCTCACCTTATTAACAACTTTTCTCGTAAAAGCCGTAATATTATCTTATTTATATCTTTACAATCGATCTCAAAATATGTAATTTGAATTTTATCCTCAACATAAGAAAGCAAGAAATAATTATCTAATAATATAATTTAAAAATTCTAATTCAATGATGGTTCATCTACTGAAATAAATAAAGAGGCCGTTTTGACCAATACATTTTCTGAAAGTGAGGCCGTTTTAAATAACCTGAGGCCGTTTTGACTGTAAGCCTCCTCCAAATGCAACAAAGTGTCTCTGGAAACTGGGCACTCTGTGTCTTCCACTATCCTCTGAAACCTTAAATAACTTACCTGTTCAGGTGACGTTGTTAATATTGTAAGGGAAACATTCTTCAACTAAATGATTTGTTATGAACCTGTTAAAGGTAATGGAAGTCGAGCTAAGTTCCCAATTGCAACTGTCATTGACAAAACAATGATTCCACTGGAGACCCACAGTTAGAGGAATAAAGGTCTAAACGGTCCAAAACCAAAATCGTCCAGTCAGAACGGACCACATTTCAAGTCAAAACAGCACACATTTTAAGTCTAAAGATACAAGTTAAAAATGGTGATCCTTATTCTGCTGCCCTGTGGCCCTATTTGTTGCTGTCATGCAATCATTATAATTTTCCTCATGTTTATCAGCAAGAGTTAAAACAATGAACGTAGCTGCATTTCATGTATTAAATCTGATTTATCTTTATCATAGTTATCAGTAAAAAATTGTTGTTGTGTGTGTGTGTGCGTGCTTGTGTGCGTGTGTGTGTGTTAAATTTAATTTAACAGAGTAATGAACTGTAATATACATATAATTCTTCTTGATTTTAAACAAAGTTTTCAATTTCTGATAGTTTTGTTTTGATTATATGGTTAAGAGTAAAAGCTGAACGTTCCTTATTGTCTTGAAGAAAGAAAAAAAGGGATACTGAAGCCATTATATTAATATTAGCACCATACTCAATAGTACTCATTTAAATTTTGACTTGTTTATTTGATGAACATACAGTATTAAGAAAATCATTGTAATTAAGTGCTATATTATCAACTGTAAATTATTTTAAGAAATTAAAGAAAGTTTAAAATAAGTATGATGAAAAAGAATCAAAACAGGGTAACCAGGACTGTTGCCTTCTTTAGTGTAGATAAAAGTTGATTTACAATTGCAATCTATTGTCTTTGTCGACCAGATTGGGAACATAAGTTTCAATCTGACTGAAGTTCACGATCTCCCTACGGTTAACGATGTTTAGGATATGATTTTTATCAGATTGACTTAAGTTATTAGGTTCACCCAGCAATGATTTAAATTAGTTATATGATAAACATAATAATCTTATACTATTCATGCGCTGCCGGTACAATTACAATTTTTGCAGTAGTGGTTAATTTTGTATCTTTGAATATCCAGCTTTAGACTTATCAGTGTCAAGGGTAAACAAGGCAGTCTGAAGGAAGCCAAACCCACTTCCGCAGCGGACATGAATGTGTACTTATAGTAGTGTAGTCTATTGAGTGTAGTCTTATTAAATGACAATGTTGCTGATGCATGGAGTAACTTAAATTAGTATTTATGTCAGTTGTTGAAAATATTGCCCCTGTCAAACAAATTCGCATTAAACAAAGGACCGAGCCATGGATAAATTCTGACATTTTACAGTTAATTAATCAGAGAAACAAAGCTTTTAATAGTTTTAAAAAGAATAAAACTGATGAAAATTTTGAAAATCTCTGAGAAATAATACTCAAGAAGTCATATGTAATGCAAAAAAAATTCTTTGTGGATACCCTTGAACAAAATAAAAATAATTCTAAATCTCTCTGGAAATCTCTTAAGGAACTAGGATTGCCTTCCAAGAATGTGTCAACATCATCACAAGCTAATATAGGCCTGAAAGTAGATGATAATCTTTGCTTTGATAAAAATGTCAAAGCTGAAACTTTCAATTCTTTTTACACCACTGTTGCAGCTAAGCTTGTTGAAAAATTGCCTACTGGTATACATAGGTATTGTAAAGATTTTGTTAACAAATTTTATGCTGATAAAGGGGTTATATTAAACAATTTTTCTTTTTCACTAGTAACTGAAAACAAGGTTTACAAATACCTTAACACCTTAGTGCAAATAAAGCCACAGGTCTGGACGACATTCCAGGTTTTAGAAGTAGTTTTTCAACTGACACATGTTTGATTCATTTAACAGATTATATTAGATTAGAAATGGACAAAGGCAATATTGTAGGCATAATACTTTTAGATTTACAAAAGGCATTTCATACTGTTGACCACACCATACTGCACATGAAACTTCAGGCATCTGGCCTAGGTAATGATATTCTTGAATGGTTCAGGTCTTATCTCTCTGATAGACAGCAGCTGGTGGATGTGGCTGATACTCATTCTACTACTGCTCCTATTTCCTTTGGTGTACCCCAGGGATCCATTCTAGGTCCTCTTTTATTTTTAATATATGTCAATGACATGTCTGAAGTCATAAGAAATAAGCTTTTGTTATATGCTGATGACACAGGCATTCTTGTATCTGGTAAAAATAAATCTGAAGTTGAAGAAATTCTATCTAATGACATGAGTCTTATTAGTGATTGTAGTGATTGGTTAATTGATAATAAACTGTCTTTGCATCTTGGCAAGACAGAGTCTATTCTTTTTGGATCCAAGTTTAAACTTAAACATGATTTTAACCTCCAGGTTACATGTAATGGTACCGATATAAAGCCCACATCTTCTGTTAAGTATTTAGGTGCAACTCTTGACCAACACCTATCATTTGAGGTCATGGCACAAAGCATTCTTCAAAAGACAAATGCCAGGTTAAAGTTTCTTTACAGAAAAAGGGATTTTCTTACCCAACATACTAAAAGATTATTGGTTATGTCTTTAATACAGTGTCAGTTTGACTATTCATATTCAATATGGTATCATGGGTTAACATAGACTTTATAAATAAGCTCCAAATAACACAGAATAAGTTAATGAGATTTGTACTCAATATAAACAGTAGATCCCATATTGGTACAGAATATTTTAAGTTGTTAAATTGGTTCCCAGTAAAACATCGTGTGGAACAAATTATTTTATGTCATGTTTTTAAAATCAAACTTGGCTATGCAGCAGCCTACTTGAGTGATAACTTCATTCCTCAAAGTCCATGGTTATAACACACGGCTTTGTAAAAAGGGGGCATATTCAATTCCTAAGGTTAAAGGGTTTGGATTAAAGTCATTTTCTTACAAAGGCTGTTCACTGTGAAACAGTTTACCAGCCAGTATTACTCACTCAAAATCTCTGCCTGCTTTGAAGCATGCTATGAAACAGTACTTTTTAAATAAATTGAATTAAACTGTATTTTATGACTGTATATGTTTTAAGGATAAATTTTGGCATGAGTCATGCATTAATGATTTTCTTTTATAATATAATGCTTATATATCTTTTTAGATAAATGTGTCTTAACTGTTAGGCAGATCCTGAGTTTAAATTATATATTTATATATTTATTAAAAATACAATACTTAACTATCTGTGATATAAATGTTTTCTTTTCTTTGTTATTATAATAGGGTTGAATCTAGTCTTATGGATTGTATATTTTAGTATCAACATAATTCTTAGTATTAGTGATAAAATTAATGGTATGTCATAGTATTTTTTGTGATATTTTCTGTGATACTCTCCATCAAATATTAACATTGCCTCTCTATGCCATGCCATCAACGCTTAGGGACCACAATGGAAATAAGGGTTTACCCTTTTTTGTGTTATCCCTGGTGTTGGTGTACATGTTATGGATTTCGGCTCGTGTATGTGTTATACTATTTATCACTTCATGTGTTTAAATACCATGTATGTACATTATGCCAAAATAAATCTTATCTTATCTTATCTTACTTCTTGACCTTTAACCAACCATGACCTTGATGTTGTGCCATGCATATTATAAGCACATATTCTCATGATAGTAATTATTTGTGCCAAGTTATTTAAAATTTTCCATAAAGTCAAAAGGTTATGGAGAACATTTAACCTTGACCTTTGGGGTAGCAACCTGGATGTTGGGTTCTGCACATCGTGTCAAAGTGGTGATCATTTGTGCAAAGTAATTAAAAAACTTTTCGTAACCCAAGTTAGTAAGTTATAGGGCAGACGTGAAATGTGGATATTTAACCTTTAACTGTGACCTTGACCTTGTGAGTAGCAACCTAATTATTGTGCTCTGCACATCGTCTCATAATGGTGATCACTTGTGCCAATTTATTTCAAAAATTTTCAGTGGTTTAATAGTTATGGAGCGGACACGAAATGTAGACTTTTAACACTTCATCTTTAAGACTAACCTTGACCTTAGGGGTAGCAACCCAATTATTGTGCTCTGCACATCGTCTCATAATGGTGATCACTTGTGCCAAGTTATTTAAAAAAAAATTCAGTGATTTAAAAGTTATGGAGCGGACACGAAATGTAGACTTTTTAACACTTGACCTTTAAGTGTTACCTTGACCTTGGGGTAGCAACCCAATTATTGTGCTCTGCACATCGTTTCATAATAGTGATCACTTGTGCCAAGTTATTAAAAAAAATCAGCAGTTTGAAAGTTATAAAGCGGACACGAAAGTGTTACGGACAGACAGACGGACTGACTGACCGACGGACTGGCGGACGGACGGACTGACAGACGGAGGCCATTCTTATAATCCCCTCCCTGCTTTGCGGAAGGGGATTATTAAACTCATTTCATCATCAATCTATTATAAAGATGTTAATTGCATTGGTTGGTTTAAACTAAAGAAGTCTTTGGTATTAAAAACAAAACAAGCCCTTATTCTTTAGGCAAATCATTAGGCGAAACGTAAAGTTTATTTAAAGGATAGATTCTGGAATCTGGGAGTTTTACAGAATTCATTATCTGATTTGAAAGATACAGTATATAAGTGACATGTATGGCTAATCCGTAATAATTGTAAACACACCGTAGTACAATAATGTAAATAAATAAATAAAAATATACCAATTACAGTTTTTGCTAAATTGTTGGCAGTTATTATCAAAATTTCCAATTGTTATTAATGTATCAGGTGTTGACGCTTTCTTTGTTAATGAGATTTAACATTTGGCGTAATAAACAAAAATATGAAACTAAATCGTGAAACATTAAAAACTTGTTTATTGCCAATTATCCAAGGTCACGTATCAACTCAATGTACATACATGTATAAAAAAGAAGGTCAAGGTCAAAATAACAACGACGACGTGTGAAAATCAGCAGACAAATATATTGGATTTTAAAGTGATTAACATACTTCAACTAAAGGAATTTTGGTACTAAACTGGAGATAAACTAAATATCTATCAGATGTGCTTGTGTGATGGGAAAAAAGAAGGACAGAAAAAGAAAAAATAGCAGTAAGGGAGAAAACTCCTTTGTCTACAAGGGCCATAAAAGAGGCGAGACCAGCGGGAAATTCACCAGGTGACAATAGTTTTATTAACTCTGCCTTACAGGCAAATGATAATATAATAGCAGGCGAATCGTATCTTTCATTGCTGAATACCGATCACAGCCCCGTATTTTATAATAACGGGACAACGGTACAGTCGAATAGAGGTACTATGGATCAAATGCAATTGAATGGTTGATACAATTTTTCGACCCCACAGCAATACATGCAGATACCAAATATGGGTCAATGTCAGACGCCAGGTAACTCTTTAAACGTTATGAATAACGTCACTCCCGGGAATGTGCAACACGTAAATAACCAGATGTCCCCTTCAATAGCTCAGCGAAACCAGCAATCACAACAGGTAACAAACGTGGATGAAATTCATAAATGATAAATTCGATGCAATGAGTAAGAGACTTGACAAGCTAGAGGTTGTTGAAAAGAAAGTATCAGAGTTAGATATTAAACTAAACAAGTTATGGGATGACCTAGATAAGCGCGTCACAAAAACTGCGGACAAACTTGAAACCGTACATGAAATAGTTGACATACATGAGTTTGATATTGAAAAGACGCGTGAGAGTGTGTCTATGTTACAAGCGGAAAATAAGTCGCTAAAGGAATCAGTTGCAGACTTACAGGCAAACTCCATGGCATGCAATCTCATAATAGGTGGAATAAAAGAAGATGCTGGTACAATAAATGAGGCGGGAGCAACACATGAGACAGGTGAACAGACAGTCGAAAAGGTGAGAGCGTATCTTAAAGACGATTTAAAAATACCAGAAACTCAAGTCAAAACAATAGGTATAGAGAGTGCGAGGCGAATTGGTGCACGTAGAGGCAATAAGCCCCAAAATATATTGGTCTCATTCAAAGATGTCAAAACAAAGAACGTAAAATCGTTTAAAGAAAACGTTGACTTCAAAGCGACAGGTTTGTTCATGCATGACCAATTCCCACAGGAGATAGTAAATCAGAGAAAAAAACTCATTCCTATCATGAAAAAGGCAAGAGCAGATAAGAAAGACGCGTACATAAAATATAATAAACTGATAGTCGATGGTGAAGTGTATACAGACGGCAAGTATGGGAATATCGCATAGGATGTTCAAGAGGGTGGTGTGTCCGTAGCGGTATGGAATTGCAATGGTTTGTCAACGGATAAACGAAATGATAGTGAATTTTGTAAACTTATTTCTAAATATGATATTGTATTTTTACTTGAATCATGGACATCAGCAGACAGTGACTTAGAAATTGATGGTTATAAAGTGCATAATGTGTACAGAAAATTTCAGCACAGAAATGCGCGAAGATCAAGCGGGGGTATAGTAATTTTATATCGAGAAAGTATTGCAGACGGTTTATCAATATTAAAGAATCACCATGATACTATAATTTGGATAAAACTTGATAGCATATTTTTTAAAACGGATAATGACATACATATCTGTGGCTCGTACATTTGGGGTCAAGATTCACCAGCATATAACTTTGTAAATGTTAACTTGTTCTCAATATTAGAGGAAGATATCAATTACTACCAAAGCCGGGGGACAGTTTTTGTTGCTGGAGATATGAATAGTAGGGTAGGAATAAAACCTGACTATATTTCTTATGATCGAATGAACTCAATTTTAGATGGAGACGATTATGTACCAGATTTACCTCTTGATTAGGGTATCAATGGACAAACAGTGTAACAATTACGGAATTCAAATGCTTGACATGTGTAAATCCACGGGATTAAGTATTTGTAACGGTAGACTAGAAAATAAGGGGTCGTATACCTATTGTGGTCCGAACGGTAGCTCTGTTATTGATTACCTAATATGCAGACATACGGATTTTCAATCGTTGTTATATTTCGACATCTCTGACTTTAACATGTTTTCAGATCATGCAATATTAGAGTTTGGTGTAAAAGTTAACGATATTGTATCAGAACAATGCTAAAAAGAAGCATTTAGTTATGTAAAGTGGGTACCGGAAAAGAGAGAAGAATTCCGTAGTAAGCTCATTGCTGAACTGCCAGAAATGAACAGAATACTCTACCGTTCAAATATTTCCAGTAAATATGATATAAATAACTTAGTAAGTAATTTTGTGAACTTAATACAGAGAGCAGCAAAACCATTGTTTCATAAAGAAATACGTCCAAAACGTATGCATCATTTGTCCTTTAAAAGAAAAACTATTATAAAGGAATCAGAATGGTTTGATGCCTCATGCTTGGAGAAAAAGCGAAGCTATTTAGAAGCATTACATATATATAACGGAGATAAAAGTGATGAAAAAAGGATTATTTTTATGCAGAAGAAGAAAGAGTATAAACAGTATATCAAAAATGGAAAAATAGAGTATAAACGTACAAAAATGGTGGATATCGAAAAATTGCGTACACAAAAACCTCGACAATTTTGGAAATTCTTTTCAAAGAAAAACAAAAGTAAAGGTAGCAATATTTCGGTGAATGAATTTTATACATACTTTAAAAACTTATCAGACGAAATTAACACAACGGTAGACCAAGATAGTGAAAGATTTTGTGAGGAGGAATTATCAATCAATGATCCTATATTTGAAGAACTGGATATGCCCATTACATTGAATGAAGTGCAGGCGGCCATTAAGTCTCTTAACTGTGATAAGGCTTGTGGTAGTGATGAGATGATCAACGAATATTTCATTGAATCGGCGGATATATTAAGCGCACATATAACAGACTTATTTAATGTTATTCTGTCACATGGTCATTTCCCGTCTGCGTGGATGGAAGGGCTGATTATACCAGTATTCAAAAAGGGAGATGACACAAATGTACAAAACTATCGTGGGATAACTTTGTGTAGTGTCGTTTAAAAGATGTTTACGTCTATACTAAATAAACGGCTCTCGGTATGGAGTGATAACATAATATCAGATTCGCAATTTGGCTTTAAAAAGGAATGTCAACCACTGATGCAATTTTCTGTTTACATAGTCTAATACAACATATGTTAAATAATGCAAAACGCTTATATTGCTCATTCATAGACATGAAAAAATGTTTTGACAGTGTGTATAGAAATGCACTTTGGTACAAAGTTTATAAACTTGGAATTAATGGCAAAATGTTTAGAATAATACGTGGTATGTATGAGCATGTTAAATGTCGAGTTAAACATTGTAACAAACACTCAGAATTTATGGATATCCTGGTTGGCTTAAAACAAGGAGAGATATGTTCGCCGTTACTATGGTCAATGTTTATTGAGGACTTAGAATTATATTTTGGTTCCAGAACCGAAAGTGGACTGACGTTTGATGATATTACATTAATATTGTTTCTATACGCCGACGATATGATTTTAATGGCGGATAGCGTAGAAAGTCTGCAACAAAGCTTAGATGATTTGTATATTTACTGCAACCGTTGGGGCCTTCAGGTGAACACAGAAAAAACAAAAGTAATGGTTTTTCGTAATAGGGGTCATGCGCGTGCAAATGAACGTTGGAATTACAACGGTACACAATTGGAAGTTGTCAACAATTTCAACTATCTGGGTGTGATTTTTGACTCAAATGGTAAATTTAATTACAATGCACAAATGTTAGTTGGTAAAGCCCTAAAGGCTATGAATACTTTGCTATATAACACAAAGGAATTTGAGTTCTCGCCCAAAATGATGTGCAGTTTATTTGATGCATTTGTGACATCTATATTAAGCTATTCAGCTGAAGTGTGGGGGTATACGAAAAACAAAGACATCGAAAGAATCCATTTGAAATTCTGTAAAAGAATCCTTAATGTCAAACTCTCAGCTAGTAATGCTGGCGTCTATGGCGAATTAGGACGCTTTCCATTATATTTAAATAGATATGTAAAAATTATAAACTACTGGTTTAAAGTTATACATTCTAATAATTGTATTATATCAAAACTATATTCATTACTGTTGGAAGACTTGTCTAAAGGAAAAGTAAACTGGGTGTCAAATATTAAAGCTTTACTGTGTCATCATGGATATGCGAATGTCTGGGAAAACCCGTTAAATGTTGAGCCTAAATGGTTCGTACCGTTTTTTAAGCAGAGACTAATTGACTGTTTTATACAAGACTGGAACAGTGATTTGCACGATACATGTAATAATGTTTTAATTGTATATAAGAATTTGAAATGTACGTTCCAATATGAGGCTTATTTGAACAACATGAGAAATAAGACTTACAGAAACCACATTACAAAGTTCAGAATATGTGCACATAAACTGAGAATAGAAAGCGGTAGATACGGACTTAACAGAATTGATAGAAATCAAAGACGATGTGAAATATGTCAAAATGGTGACATAGAAGATGAATTTCATTTTATACTTATATGTGATCGTTACGAAAATATGAGAAAACGTTATATTGATGAACTGTATTATCAAAGACCTAGTATGTATAAATTCCTGCAGTTACTTAACACGACTGATGTTACCGTGCTAAATAAATTAGCGTGTTTTATAGATTGTGCGTTGAAAATGCGTAATAACCTGTTACAGTAATCATAAATGTATTTTTCAAATTATTTTAAATTCTTGAGTATTGTCTGCTTGCATTGAAATTTTCGATATTGCATTTATAGAGACAAAATATCGGAACCTGTTGAATATACTGTTTAGCAACTTATCATTTTTACCATTATACTCTATATATTTAATTTGTCAGTAATTTAGATTCCATACATTGATCGGTATCATACACATATGCCCTCTTATATATTTGTGTATTATTGCTCTTATTTGTTTCCATTTCAGGATTGTTATGAACCTTGATAAAATTGTAATCGTATATTCTTGTGTAGATGAGGAGTATTTTGCTCAAATCTTAATAAACGTTCTTGTTCTTGTTCTTGTATATAAATTTATAGCCATTGATGCAGTCACAGGATTATCACATCTGGTGAGTGTCAAAAAGAAGTAAGTCATAGGTAAAAGTTACTAATTAGATGAACAAATGTGCTGTTGTCACAAAGATGTTGTAGATGCGGGCATAATGGATAAAAAGAGGTGTTAGTAGGGAAGCAAGTTTGACTATTCCGGCTGCTGGATAGTGAAACATACATTTTAAATGAACCTGAAGATATATTAGTACATGTATGAGTCTAAAATAGAATGCCCATGGGCAGCATGTCGAGCCTGCCAATAGAAAACCGCCTATGGGGATGGGACAGTGAAATGTAAACTGTAGAAAGATGATGATGGTAGGACAAGGCAAGCCTATATGATATCTCTTTCAAGAAGCTTAAGAAATGCATCACGGTATTTTCAAATTCTTCCATGCATGGAGAAGTAATGGCCCAAACAAGGTCTATCATCAACATTTTGGACCTTTGAGCTGTCACTGTGACCTTGACCTCTGAGCTAGGAATCTGGGTCTTGCATGCTGCACACCATCTCATCAAGCTGAACAAATGTGCCAAGGTATTTCAAAATCCTTCCATGCACTGAGAAGTTATAGCCTGGACAAGGCAATCATTACCTTTTATAGTTTAAGAGTTCTTCCCCACAGTAGACAGAATGACACAATGATGGAAGGACAAGGCAGGTCTATAACTCGTGATGTCTCTTTCAGGGAGCATAACAAATGTATCACGGTATTTTCAAATTCTTCCATGCATGGAGAAGTAATGGCCTTGAGAACGTCTACCATCAACATTTAGGACCTTTGAGCTGTCACTGTGACCTCGACCTCTGAGCTAGAGACCTTGGTCTTGAATACGAAAGACGATCTCATCAAGGTGAACAATTGTGCCAATGTATTTCAAAATCCTTCTATGCAGGGAGAAGTTATGGCTCGGACATGGTCTATCATCAACATTTTGGACCTTTGAACTGTCACTCTTACCTTGACCTTTAAGCTGGGAACTTGGGTCTTGCATGAGATACACCATCTTATCAAGGTGAACAAATGTGCCATGGTATTTTAAAATCTTTCCATGCAGAGAGAAGTTATGGCCCAACCAAGGAATATCATCAAACATTTGACCTGGCACTGTGACCTTGACCTTGAGTTGGAAACTTGGGTTTTGCACGTGACACATTGTCTCATCAAGGTGAACAAATGTGCCATGGTATTTTAAAATCCTTCAATGCAGGGAGAAGTTATGGCCTGGACATGGTCTCTCATCAACATTTTGGACCTATGAACTGTCACTCTTACCTTGACCTTTAAGCTTGGAACTTGGGTCTTGCATGAGACACATCATCTCATCAAGGTGAACAAAAGTGCTATGATATTTTAAAATCCTTCCATGCAGGGAGAAGTTATGGCTCAACCAAGGTCTATCATCAAAAATGTGGACCTTTGACCTGGCACTGTGACCTTGACCTTTGAGCTGGGAACTTGGGTTTTGCACTCAGCACACAGTCTCATCAAGGTGAACAAATGTGCCAAGGTATTTCAAGATCCTTCCATGCAGGGAGAAGTTATGGCCTGGACAAAGTCTATCATCAACATTTTGGACCTTTGAGCTGTCATTGTGACCTTGACCTCTGAGCTAGGAATCTGGGTCTTGCACGCAACACATCATCTCATCAAGGTTAACAAATATGCCAAAGAATTTTAAAATCCTTTCATATAGGGAGAAGTTATGGCCCAGACAAGGTCTTTCATCAAAATTTTGGACCATTGACCTAGCACTGTGATCTTCACCTTTGAGCTGGTAACTTGGGTCTTGTGCGCGATACACTGTCTCGTCAAGGTGAACAAATGTGCTAAGTTATATCAAAATCCTTCCATGCACAGAGAAATTATTGCTAGGACGAGACAATCTGGACGGACGTTCATGTATTTTCTGAAGTAATTATTTCATGCACTTTTGATAAATATGTGAAATGTCTGATCAAATATATGTACATAAACAGTATAATGATTTTTTAGTAAATTTGTGACAATGGATTATGCGTGTAACATTAAATCTCATGAGGGTAAACATTTGTGACAGAATCCCTTAATTCATGATGACTAAAAAGTCTGTACACACATTTTCATCCATTTATCTGACCTCTGTGTGTGACCTTGATCTTGGCCACAGGGACCTAAATGGTGAACATTTGTGCCAAGTTATATTAAAATCCCTCAGTGCATGTATAAGTTTTGCTCCACACAAGCGTTTTCATCAGACCTCTAAATGTGGCCTTGACCTTTGACCTAGTTCATGGATCATGTGCAGGACACTACGTCTCATGATGGTGAACATTTGTATCAAGCAATACATAAAATCCCTCCATGTATGTAGAAGATATGCTCCGGATAAAACTGGACAATGCCTGCCCCCAGCCAGCCAGTCACCCAGCCTGCCTGCCATGGACGTTCCAGTAATACGACCCGTTTTTTCAAACAGGCATACAAAATTGATTACAGTTTGATAAATATAATTATGCTAGTTGTAAAAACTGCCTCCATAAATGGATAGACAATCTCGTTATAAAACACATTTGTCAAAAATATAGAGCCATTTCAAGAGAAAATCCGTCTTCCTGGTTATTGAATATAAACATATATCCACACATTCTGAGCAAGCACAAAAATTAATTCAGTCAGATTTATGGACAGATGGTTTGGATTTAACACATAAGGATATTTTGGAACTCTGACATTAACACTTAAAAGGGATAGCTGACAGACAAACGTGGGCTGCATTAAAAATTCTAAAGAAGCAATTCCAAAATGTAGGAGGCTAACACAGAACATGTAAATGTTCTGCAATACAACGGGGAAAAAATGCGAGGAAAAAATGAAACATGGCAGCTATCTAATGTAATGGAATATGTTATCTGCCCTTCTGTACATATCCATATCAACGGCTCTAACCACTGGCTTTCTTCTCATAAAGATGAAAACAGAACAGTGATTGTGTGTGACAGTTTAAATTCAAATCAACATTAGATAATTACATTAAAATCCAGTTAAGCAAAATTTACCCCCCAAAAAACAGCAATGCCTTTGTCGTATAAGCATGTTTGACATTTCCAAAAATATTTGGTGAAAAAACCCGTTAGATTTGATATATCAAAAACGAGGCGCTATTGAATGTTTACACTGAACTATTCCCAAGAATCAAGAAAAATGCCTAAAATGCCAGCAGGCGCTGTGAGAGTTGCAAAAAAGAAAAGTGTATTGCTCTAGAAGGATGCTGGCTTTTTTAGACAACATGGCAAAATGTGGCAACAAAAATGGAAAATACAACTGTTGTTTCAGCAGAAATGCGTAAGTAAGCATAATGTCACTCTAAATATATTCTTACAAAATGTAATATTGTGATAATATTCCCATTTTAATACTTTTATGATTTCCCCCATTTTAGATCTATTTACGATACTGTTCATATTTAAAACACAAACAAACAAACGTTAATCATAATTGAGCGTTCAAAGTTTTTATTATTTGTTTGGGTCGTCAGAAAAGTTTTAGTACAGTAATCTTAAACCTCGTCTAGTGAAACAAAAACCATCCAATGGTAGTGGCCCATAGATATTTAGACAGAGCAACCTTGCCATTATTTGCAGGCTTCCTTTTACATTCAGTTAGTACATTGTCATACTTTAAACTATGTTTCAGAACAATTTTGCATGTCTTTAATTTGATCTTGACTGTAAAGGCTACTATTTTTTGTATAAATACATTTTACACAAACTTATAATTTGATGTCTTATTTATTTTTGGCTGTATTATTTATTCTCTAATACAAATATCTGAAAAAATTATCCAAGTGTACCAAATTGAATAGAATTATAAAATACATGTTCTGGCGATGTATGAATGTAATAGTTCTAACTAATAACTCTTTGTGTTCATAAATCATTCTTTAACAGTTATTATGTAAAAGGAACAAGGACTTAAATCTACAAGTGGAATAGGGAATAAAAAGATGTCACAAAAATGCAATGGACAGACAGATACTCCTCCTTAAAGTCCTTCTCCCATTCAGTGTCAGGTGATCAAATTCTTACGAAGAAGCTAGTCCGTAACAGAAAGATGCAATGCATTTAAGAATACAAATAGCTAGAATTGTATTCGAATCCCGATCGTAGCGCATCAAGGCTTACACTCTAACCACTGAGCGAGCTAAACTGAGCATTACTTATCCCACAAAATACGGCCGTACGAGAAAATCCGGAAATTATGGGAAACGCTATAAGCAGTACCGTAATAAATAGAGGATATCTGTGTTTTTCTGTGTAAGATTGAATTTCATTTCATCGAGTGAGCATCAAAAACAGTATTCTCACGAGTGGCTTCGCCATTGAATAAAATTCAATCTTACACAGGATAAACACAAATTTTCTTTTTATTTTATGCTTTTTCGGTGTTTTTTTTATACCGAAGTAAATGCTCTTTCCGGGTTTTATTTGCATATTTCCCCCTCAGTGGTTGCCTCAAATTTGACTTTTACATTTACATATACGCTAAAAAAATTGTGTGCGGACAAGAATTACCGCACGGTTTAATTAAACACCATCATTGTCATTTAAAAAAATTTTTGTGTATTACATGTATTTAAATGATTAAGCAGCAGTTTTTGTATTGTTTTAAACCTATTTTTTAAATTATATTCGGCGAATTAATTTACGCATGTTCATTCTTAAAAAAAATATCGGCTGCCATGTCGAAAAAAGTGAAGCGATGGAAAATTAAAATCTGTATAATCTTTCATTTGATGTCACCAGTTCAAAGTCGCCAAAGGCCTCTTTGTCATAAAAATTATTAGTTATTTCTGACAAAATGTCAGGATCTATGTCTGATTCAGCCATTGTATTGATTTGCAGACGAACTGTCAAAATTATACATTTATGTTGCTATGTAAACAATGAAGGGAAAGTAACTCGAATTTGGTCAAAGGGAAGTAAGTTTTTAGTACATCTGAGGCATCCAAGGGGGAATTTATTAAAAAGTAGTTCTTCTTGGAAAAAAGAATGAAATTATATTTGATATATTTCACAGTAAAATCAAATATAATTTTCACAGAAATATCAGTAATCTACCGAAAAGCATAAAATAATATGTTATTAGTTACATCATTTTAAGATTGTTTTTTGTTAATTTGAAAATTCATATTCATGGGGGTCTCTGGAACAGGATGCTTTGAGTATCTTGCACTACTCCCCTGCAAAAAATAACTAATCTCTTCACGGGAGGTCGGTCATATGGGCCACCGGGACCGACGATAAAAAAGCTCAGACAGATAGATAGATCAAATTCGATAAGTTAGGTGTGCTATCTTAATCAATCATACAGCAAGCAAAATTGTCTTCTGATTAATTTTGTGCTTTTATGTGGAGGTTGGTGTTAAAACAAACAAAAAATGAGTAAAACTCGATAATATATAAACGGGATTTCTTTATATACCTTTCTCACAGACTAAGGGAGATAATCATTACTATAAATAGGACGATTAGTGCATGGGGTCAGTTCGGAGCGCATCATTGGTCCATTGGTAACGCGCTGGACTGGTAACCCAGGGATCGATCCCCCGCTCCTCCACTAACATTACTAACTGACTTTCAGATGAGACGATAAACCGAAGTATCAGTTTGTAGACTGAGCATGCAAAAGAACCAGGGGTGTCTCTGGAATGGGATGTTTTTTGTATCCCGCACTACACCCACAAATTAAAATAACTAATCTCTTCAGGGGGCGTCGGTCATATTGGCAACCGGTACCGACGATAAATAAGCTGAATTAAATAGAAATCTTTCTTACTTTTCTTAGTAAATTTAACCATTACTGCTGTCTGCTTATCGCGCATATTCGTTATTAATCTAAACTTATTTAAAATTATTTCTGGAAAATCGGTGTTTTTTCCGCGTTTTCCGTAGAATCGGGTTAATTCTTTATGAAATTAGACTTACTTCACGTCATTAAATCAAGCTAAATTTCATAAATGTTTTTATGTTGAAACGTAATTTAAACACATATGGTATTTTCTTTAATCTGTCTTTACTAAATTTTTTCCAAGAGCATTTTAAATGATTTCCGGAAATTCAATGTTTCTTTCCGCATTTTCCGTAGAATATGGCTTTTTCTTTATCAATTTAAACTTACTGAGCGTCATTAAATCAAGCTTACTCTAATAATTGTTTGATATTAAAAGGAAAATTATAATAAAAGCATATATAGTATTTTCAGTCACTTATCTTTATTATTTTTTAAATAACAATAAATTCCGGAAAATCGATGTTTTTTCTTTGTTGTCCTGGTTTTACACCTGCCCACAGACCTGGATTCCGTCACTCGTAAGTAATAAACAGAGGAACCGTGACCTAATTAAAATATATGCGCTTTTCTCAACTGTTACAAACTCGTATGTAATAATCAGTCAACTTCTACATTTATGTAATAGATATAAGCCGCTACGCGCCGATGATTGTCCAATATTTCACATAATGGGCAGTTTGAGGCTTATATTTTACCTAAAATATTGCCATTATAAATGCAAAATTGATATTTTGAGCAATAAATATCCGTACTTAAAAATCGAATGGTCTTTCTATTATTTTAATAATAAATAAATTTGCTTCTTTTATTGTCCCTTGAAAGGCCTCATTAGCGTAAACCTATCACAAAGCTCGAAATTCTCGTGCGGTGGTCATTAGTATCGCTAAACCGTAAATCTGTGGTATGTTGGTAACTTTTAATGTGTAAACAAGGGGCATTTTTAAAATTGATTCGGATAATTCAAGTACGCTAGAAATCAATTCAACTGGCTCAATTATTTCCCAAGTTTTGGATTAACAAGAATCTGTTCCGGACTTTACATTAAAAACTGACTTATTTTCTGATATTTCTGATTCTGAATTCGACATATATGACGACGACTTTCTTTTGAAAGCTTCGCAGCTGTTTGAAGATCAGGCAAATTTCAATAAAGACGAAGACACTGAGTTAATATTTGCCACCCAGGAAGCAGAACAACTTGCCAAAACGAGTTCTTCGCGATTCCCTAAGCCACTTGATAAAGGTGAACTTGAAAATATAGTTCAAAACACTGTTCCAGAAAATACTAGACAAAAATCAAAATGGACGATAAATACTTTTGAACTGTGGAGAACTAACAGGAATTCCGAAGCAAAAGAACAAATTGATGAAATTAGTCAGCTACAGAATGAATAACTAAATTTGGCGCTTTCTTTTTTGTCGCAGAAGTAAGAAATACCTCCGGGGACGAATATACACCTAAGATTCTGTATGGAATTGTAGTTGCCATACAGCATTTCTTACGGTCAAATAAACGGTCTGTTAATCTATTGGACGGCGACGAATTCGTTGGTATGCGATCGATTCTTAATGCCAGAATGAAAGAGCTTTCTAAGAAGGGACTAGGATTAAATAAGAAGCAGGCAGAGGTCATTTCGCACAGCCATGAAAACAAACTATGGGAAATGGGTATACTGGGCTTAGACGAACCCCAGAAACTATTGGACAGTTTATTGTTTGCATTTGGTCTTAATTTACGTGTTGGGCCATTGTCTCAAATAAAAATGTCATCATCTCAGAATGGACGCAGATTTCTGTAATGTAGTTGAAGTACTGCAAAACCTGCCGCGTAGTGCTGGGTTCATGTTTTCAAGAAATGGATACATGCATGTGATGCAATACCTTTATCCAAGAGAATTTATCTCTGTGCAACAGAGATCCATTGGAGCTAGTCTCATTAACTGAATATGATAAAAATCTGTTTTTTGAAGCGCCTTGCCATAAATTATAGTCCAACTTTACTGGAAATTTTTTGTGTAGATAATTACTGAATGCTCTATTCAATACTGACCATCATTGATGTTGTTCATTTTCAACACTTATCAAATTTAGTATCTTCTATTCCACTTATTTTTCTAAAACCCTGTGGTACTTCAACTATAATGTTCTAGAAAAGTACAAGAGTACTATTATACCAGCCATTAATTATGGATACTGACCAATATTGTTAGTTCTGTTGGTAGTTTACTGGTAACATTTCCAGTCTAGTACAGGTTCTTTCCAGTAATTATAATAAGGTAAACTGACTCTGATGTGAATACAACTTTAAAGAGGGGGTAAAACTTTAGCTGAAAATAATTTACCACAAACATAAGAAAGCAATACTTGTTAAAATTATGTTTATTTAAAATTAAAATCTATCAAAAATAACAATTCAGTAGAAATGTGTCCATGGGACACATTTGCCCCAGCCATGTATCATATGCAAATGATAAAAATTAAAGAGGCAGGCGGAATGTCAAAAGCAGTATAATTGTTACATTTATTTAATGAACAGTGTGCTACAAAACATAACCCTATAAATGTGAAGACATTTGTTTTTTTATCAGAAATTTAGTCTATAAACGTCAAAACTCTGACAAATTTGGAGGTTTACTGCCCAATTTTGCAACTTACCTGTTAGTTTCATAAGATACATATACATGCAAAATATGAAAAAAATCTGTGTAAGCATTTTTCTTTAAATGTGCAGAAATTTCATTTTAGTAGAAAATAAGTCCAAAAGGGGCGTAATGGAAGGAACCATATGTACACACATCAACATGCAAATATGAATGAAATTACTGGAATTGCCCTAATGAATTACAATTCTTGATTTTGATTTGCAGTTCTAAAAATCCCTTAAAGTTTAACAGTCGTTTGTGCCAAAAACATGGTACCTAAAAAAATTAACTTAATATTACCTTATATATTTACACAAGTACATATATATTCATAAGTTTATGTTGGTTCTTATTTTAGTCATACAAACTTTAGAAAAGTTTTAACAGTGCATAAAATACATGAAACTATGGGGAACTACAATTATGCTAGAACTGTGCTAAATGTTTCAGCACAATTTACAGACATGGTCATTTAATGTGTGGGCTAAAGATGATGGTGTACACACTTCATGCTAACATGAATATTTATATCAACGTTAAGCAAAATCTGTGTTAACTATTCCCAGCTTAATGACACTAACATGCTTATTCATTTTTCCAGTTTACATTATCAGTATTGTTTAACACTTACTTTTTTTTACCAGTATTACTGCTTGGCAGCATTTTAAACTATTTAAATCTATTTCTTGGCTTTTGAAATTTTTAGCTGTTCTACTGCCTTTTAACTGAACTTGTCTTATGCATGATTTGCCACATCTTTTGAAGAGAATCAATTCCTTCATTCATATGCTTCAGCTTAAACAAGAGCCGGTCGAACCGGGTGATACTCCCCAAATAGGTTTTGGACACAGTGTGTCCATAAAGTCTTTGCCAAATTCAGCATAAAGATGTTATGTTATTGGAAGTTGCTGGAAAAGGTTAAAACTTTTAAAATATGCAATGAAGAATGTAAGACAGTTATACCATTTTATTCTTTATTTTTCTATCAACTCAGACAGTGGCAGTCCTATCCAGACAGTGTCATGGTCACTGAAGTAGGCTTGTGACAGGTAAACCAGAAGTTTTTGATACCTCTTGTAGTTTCAGAGTTATGTCCCGGACAAAGTTCAAAGTGTAAAAATGAGCAAAGGGCAATAACTCAAAAATTAGGCAATGCAGAGTAATGGTTCTTATGCATTGCACTTCTACTCAATAAGGTCTATCTACCTACAGTTTCTTGTTGATATCTCTTGTAGTTTCAGATTTATGTTCGGACAAAGTTCAAAGAGTAAAAATGAACAAAGGGCAAGAACTAAAAAATTAGGCAATGCAGAGTTATGGTTCTTATGCACTGCCCTTCTACTCAATAAGATCTATCTACCTACAAAGTTTCTTGTTGATACTTTTTGTAGTTTTAGAGTTATGTCCCGGACAAGAAAATGCGGACGGATGGACTGACGGACAAAGCGGCGACTATATGCTCTCCCTTCGGGGAGCATAAAAAACTTCTTAATTTCAGCTATCACTTGCTCTCACAAAATTCATCATCATTTTGGGCTTTTTTGAGGAACTTCTGGATTTTTGACTGGTTCTGTGCTTTCCCTCTTCCTAGCAGACTGCTCCACAGTTTGTGATTCAGAACTTTTCTCAGTGTCTTGTCGATTGTCTGCTAATTGACTGGATTCTGTTGCACCATCTTTCTTTTCTTCTTTCTTATCATCATCAAAACCTAAACCTTTATGTGACCACTTTGTGATTCTATGCTCAAATGTGTGTTTATACTGTTCCTCTAACTCATATTCAATTTCTTCTATTTGTTTTTCTGAAATACATGTGTTATATACATTACACATATATTAGAAATATAGGATCTGACATGAGTTTGCATTTCATATAAAGTTTTATTCAAAAAGTTCAGGAAAATTTTATCAAGCAAGCCTCTGGCAAGCTAATAACATTATTCCTGGATGAGTTGAATAGAAGTTTATATGATATGTTAATGAGTGTCAGATTCTTTTTATCACATGATCAAAACAATCATAAATAAGTGTTATTAGTGTTATATTTATTTGAATAATACTGGAAACAACAGGGTCATGAAGGCCCTATATCACTCACCTGAGTACTCCTCTGCCCCATGATCAACCTTACAAAAGTGAAGGGAAAAAATGTTTGTCTAAATTCCCTATGCTATCAGAGAGGCACGTATCTATATTAGGTTCAGACTGTAGTGTTTATTTAGCAAATAAGTATTTTTTTTATTTAGAGCAATAGGTATATTAATCCTCTAATAGAACATCTCCCTTCTTGGAAAATAAAATTAATATCATTTTATGAAATAAAGAAATGACTGTAAATATATAATGTAAACTGCACTTGAATTTTTAAAGCTTTTATTATGTTCATGTACACATGAATTTATTATGACCTAAAAAGTCATTTTATTCAAAAATGAAATTCCACACTTCTTTCAAATCCTATTTCTCATATCCAATAAACGACTGTAATACCTATGATACTCAAAGCACTGAAAGTACTGCAAAACCTGCCGCGTAGTGCTGGGTTTATGTTTTCAAGTAAAGAATACATGCATGTAATGCAATACCTTTATCTGAGAGAATTTATCTCTGTGCAACAGAGATCCATTGGAGCTAGTCTCATTAACTGAATATGATAAAAATCTGTTTTTGACCTGCCTTGCCATAAATTATAGTCCAACTTTACTGGATATTTTTTGTACATAACTACTGAATGCTCTATTCAATACTCACCATCATTGATCTTGATCATTTTCAACACTTATCAGATTTAGTATCGACTATTCCACTTATTTTTCTAAAACCCTGTGGTACTTCAATATAATGTTCTAGAAAAGTACAAGAGTACTATAATACCAGCCATGATTTATGGATATACCAATATTGTAAGTTCTGTTGGTAGTTTACTGGTAACATTTGCAGTCTAGTACAAGTTCTTTCCAGTAATTATAGAAAGGTAATCTGACTCTGATATGAATACAACTCTAAAGAGAGGTAAAACTTTAGCTGACAATAAGTTTACCACAAACACAAGAAAGCGATACTTGTTAACATCATCTTTATTTAAAAATATAAAACTACCAAAAATAACAATTAAGCAGAAATGTGTCCATGGGACACATTTTCCCTAGCCATGTATCATATGCAGATGATAAAAATTAAAGAGGCAGGCGGTCCATGCAAGGAACCTATATATTGAATATCAAAGATATTGGTCTATAAATGAAGGCTCTATGAGGTACAGTTGACAAATCTATTTTTAGCCTCCGTGACCTTTTCTAATCTAATAATTTGAAAAAGCTTGATAAAGCTTGCTTCAACCAAAATTTTAAAATTCTAGGCCTTGTGGTTTCAGACAAGAAGATTTTTAAAGATTTCCTTTTTTACATATTAAGGCCCCAGGGCGGGGCAAATGTTGACCCCAGGGCCAACATTTAAACAATATTGGTAAAGGTTCTTTTCACAATACTCAACACCAAATATCGAAGGTCTAGACCTATTTGTTTTGGAGAAAAATTATTTTTCATGTTTTTCCTATATAAATCTATGTAAACCAAAGGAACCCTGGGGCGTGGCCAAAATTGACCCAGGAAACATAATTTTAACAAACTTGGTAGACATCTATTAGACAATGCTTCATACCAATTATCTAAGCTGTAGGCATTGAGGTTTCCAGTAAGAAGATTTTTAAAGATTGCCTTTTTTACATATTAAGGGACCCCGGGGCCAACATATAAACATTACTGGTAAAGGTTCTCTACACAATACTCAACACTAAATATCTAAGGTCTAGTCCTATTAGTTTCGGAGAAAAATGATTTTTCATATTTTCCTATATAACTATATGTAAACCAAGAGAACCCTGGGGCGTGGCAAATTTTGACCCAGGGGATATAATTTGAACAAACTTGGTAGACATCCACTAGACAATGCTACATACCAAATATCTAAGCTGTAGGCATTGTGGTTTCTGAGAAGTAGATTTTTAAAGATTTCCTATATTAGTCTATGTAAAATGAAGTGACCCCTGGGGCGGGGCCAAATTTGACCCCAGGGAAATAATTTGAATAATTTTTGTAGAGTTTCATTAGAGGGTGCTAAATGCCAAATATCTAAGCTCTAGGCCCTGCGGTTTCAGACAAGAAGATTTTTAAAGTTTTTGCTTTAGGTTGCAATGGCAACCAGAGTTATGCATGGAATTGATTACTTTGAACAACTTTGGAAGAGCTTCATGCAAGGAACATCCATGGCAAGTTTCATCAACTTTGGCGCAGTGGTTTAGGAGGAGATGTTGTTTGAAGCAAAAGTTGACGACGCACGACGCACTGACGCACGACGAACACAGGGCGATCCTAAAACCTCACCATGAGCACAAAATTTCTCAGGTGAGCTAAAAAAGAATCTACTAATAGCAAGAACTGTCACTGAAAAATGATAATTCACCTGAAATAGTGCCTAGAACTTTAAGATCTGGACCACACAGAGTAATTGTTGATCCTTCAAAAGTGCTGTTTTTTGGGGGGACAATTTGACCCCAAGATCAAGGACATTTAGGGGTCCAGTAAAAAAAATTAATTTGGATAATTTATCTGCAAAGATGAACTAAGTTAAAAAGGGTCAAAATTGTCATTCTGAATATCTCTCCCAAACCGTTGCAGTGTACAAACATGACTTAAATATGTCTGGGAGTTACGGCCAATATTAAGTATTTTTGCAACTGGACCTTCAAAGTCAAGGTTATTCTTTGGGTCAATGTGAAACAAATATATATCAGTGGGAAGGTCTTGTCCAAAGTTCTGTTTGAGTATAAATCAAATCCATTTACTAACAAGAAATGTTTGTAAAACATACATGCCCCCCAGCAGCACCTAATTGCTTGTGGTTGGGCCAAAGCGTTCTCTAGTTATTGATCAGAAACCGGTTTTAGAATTAAGGTCCCTGTGGCCTTGACCTTTGACCTAATGACCTCAAAATCAATAAGGGCCATCTACTGGTGATGACCAACCAGCATACCAAGTTTGGTGAACCTAGGTCAAAGCATTCTTTAGTTATTGATCGGAAACCGTTTTTAGGATGAAAGTCTCTGTGATCTTGACCTCTCATCAAATGACCTCAAAATCAATAAGGGTCATCTACTGGTGATGACCAACCAGCAAACCAATTTTGGTGAACCTAGGTCATAACGTTCTCTAGTTATTGATCGGAAACCGTTTTTAGGATGAAAGTCTCTGTGAGCTTGACCTTTGACCTAATGACCTCAAAGTCAATAGGGGTCATTTACTGGTGATGACCAACCAGCATACCAAGTTTAGTGAACCTAGGTCAAAGCGTTCTCTAGTTATTGATCGGAAACGATTTTTAAGATGAAGGTCCCTGTGAGCTTGACCTTTGACCTCATGATCTCAACGTCAATACGGGGTCATCTACTGGTGATGACCAACCAGCATACCAAGTTTAGTGAACCTAGGTCAAAGCGTTCTCTAGTTATTGATCGGAAACCGTTTTTAAGATGAAGGTCCCTGTGAGCTTGACCTTTGACCTCATGATCTCAACGTCAATAGGGGTCATCTACTGGTGATGACCAACCAGCATACCAAGTTTAGTGAACCAAGGTCAAAGCGTTCTCTAGTTATTTATCGGAAACCTTTTTTAGTATGAAGGTCCCTGTGATCTTAACCTTTCACCTAAAGATCTAAAAACAGATAGGGGTCATCTACTGGGGATGACCAACCAGCATACCAAGTTTGGTGAACCTAGATCAAAGCGTTCTCTAGTTACTGATCGGAAACCGTTTTTAGGATGAAGGTCCCTGTGAGCTTGACCTTTGACTTAATGACCTCAAAATCAATAGGGGTTATCTACTGCTGATGTACCAACCAGCATACCAAGTTTGGTGAACCTAGGTCAAAGCGTTCTCTAGTTATTGATCAGAAACCGTTTTTAAGATGAAGGTCCCTGTGAGCTTGACCTTAAACCTAATGACCTCAAAATCAATAGGGGTCATTTAATTGTAATGATTAACCAGCATACCAAGTTTGGTGATCCTAGGTCAAAGCATTCTCTAGTTATTGATCAGAAACCGTTATTAGGATGAAAGTCTCTGTGATCTTGACCTTTGACCTAATAACCTCAAAGTCAATAGGGGTCATCTACGGGTGATGACCAACCAGCATACCAAGTTTGGTGAACCTAGGTCAAAGCGTTCTCTAGTTATTGATCGGAAACCGTTTTTAGGATGAAGGTCCCTGTGAGCTTGACCTTTGACCTAATAACCTCAAAGTCAATAGGGGTCATCTACGGGTGATGACCAACCAGCATACCAAGTTTGGTGAACCTAGATCAAAGTGTTCTCTAGTTATTGATCGGAAACGAAGTGTCAACCGACTGGACCGACCGACCTATCGACCAACCAACCGACATTTGCAAAACTATATGCCCCCTCATCTTCGATGGGGGCATAATAACGAAGTTACTGGCAATCTTAAAATTTTCAGACATTATGACAGACTGACAGATGGACAGCTCAAAAGCTAGACCCTCCCACTTGGGTGACGGAGAAATGGCATTATCAATCTAGGGTATTTCACATCCTTCTGTAATATGGTATCCTGAGGGACACTTGATGTCAAGAGTCTATTGAGGCCTACAACATTTCTGAAAGGTTCTGAAGGTGTTCCTCATTGTTGCTATTCTAGCATTTACCTTATATTTTTTTTATTGTAACTGCTCGTGAAACATAACTTCAATGATGTCAAGCAATCGTTATGCACAGTCCAGGGCTGTCTGAATAGCCTATTAAATGTAAGGTTTTACAAACTGTGGTTACTTTACGTGAAAACCCAATCACCCTATGCAAAAAAAAATGAAAATGTCAAGGAGTTATTATCACTGCAATATGGAATATCTCAGAATTTAATTAATCATTCAAACTGCTGAAACATAAATCTTTTTGTGTGGCACTGTACAATGTAATTTGAACATACAAATACTTGGTAATTCAAAATTAAATGAATGCATGATTATATTAATACCATTACTCAGTGCCACTCTTACCTCAATCTCTTGTTAAGACTATTTAGTCTAATAAAACAAATTTGAAAGTAACACTTACAACAGTAACAAATCCACTTTTAAGATTAAAAAGAAAAAACTGTTCTAGAATTCACATTTATTGGTCTAAAAGATAAACTAACTAACAGGAGGGCCAATGGCCCTAAAGCGCTCACCTGCGTTCAAAGATGAAAGAATTTTTTATGAATGTAATGATGCATATCACAGAAATGGACCAATGCAATTTTATTGCCATAGCTCCAAAAACAAAAAGTAGGTCATTAAGTCAAAATATAAGTCATGAGACGACATTTTTGAAATCGGAACGAAAAGCTGTACACACAGTCGAAATTTCATTGCCGTAGCTTTAAAACAAAAAAATAGGTCAGTAGGTCAAAAATATAGGTCATGATATGACTTTTTTGAAATTGGAACAAACAACTGTACACATGGTCCAAATTTCATTGCTGTAGCTAAAAAACAAAAAAGTAGGTCAGTAGGTCAAAAATATAGGTCAAGGAATAATGTTTTTTGAAATCATCTTGAAAAACTGTACAAATGGTCAAAATTTTATTGCCATAGCGAAAAACTTAAAAAAATGATAAAAAAATATTTTTGGCGGGGTGGGGGGGTAGTGACCCCCAGGAGAGGGAGGATGACCCCACTGTGGTCACAGTGCATACTACCAAATATCTATGCTCCAGGCCTTGCAGTTTGTGACAAGAAGATTTTTAAAGTTTTTAAACTCTATGTAAAACATGTGACCCCTTGGGCGGGGCCAGTTTTGACCCAGGGGCCATGATTTGAACAATCTTGGTAGAGGTCTACTAGACAATGCTCAACATCAAATATCTAAGCTCCATGGCTTGTAGTTTCTTACAAGAGAATTTTTAAAGATTTTCCTGTATAACTCTATGTAAAACATATGACCCCTGGGGCGGGGCCAGTTTTGACCCAGGGGCCATCATTTGAACAATCTTGGTAGAGGTCCACTAGATGATGCCTCATACCAAGTTGCGCTGTGACGTCACTCCGTAACACATACTAAAACATTAGTCTGAACGAAATAATTTTTTCATTAGTGATCCATGCACTGATAGAAGCACGCATTAAAAATTTCGTCTAAAGAATTCGGTTATTATAACCACCGCTCTACGCAAACTCGCACCGGTTACGACACGCTTTGCTATTTTGACCACTGCCACCACTATAACCCACTGTGACGATAGGTTATCATGTGAAGCCCGCCCGCTTAGCTCAATAGGTAGAGCATTGGATTAGTAATCCATCGGTCGATGGTTCGACCCCTGGGCAGGGCAAAATTTCTCCGTGACAATTGATCTCAGATATTGTGTCTAATCACAGAAGTTTGAAATTCTATCAATAAACAAGAGATATTGAAAAAATTATACCCTCTATATAATAAAAAACACCAGAAATGCAACGCCTTTTCCCCACCCAATACACGTCGGACCGAATTATACGAACGGAACACAGAGTGGTAACAACCTAGCGAGCCTCCTCGATAAAGAACACTTACAGCTACCTATAACGACCGATGATATTCTTTAACACGCCATTCTTAAAGAATTATTTAACAAATTACGCTCATTTCCTGATTTTTAAACTTGTCGCCGAAGTCATTCGCTGACGTCACGCCAATCTCAGCATTAAATTATTTCATTTTGAGATAAAAATTGTTGTTTTATTTCATTTGTTTTTAAATAGATCAGGGCTTTAATTTCATTTGTTTTTAAATAGATCAGGGCTTTAATTTGTAAATTAAAGCCCTGAATAGATTTATAATTCAGGCTGTATTAAACATTGGGTAAATTTCGGTTCTAATAACTAAATACAAAAATAAACAAACTGTTAAAAACCCAACAGGGGACGTCACTCTCACATCTGCAATGTTGATTGTTTTTTAATCCTGCGGTAAAAAAGTACGGCGGTACGGTAATTATTACAATTTTCATTATTAGAGCTCCACAGTGTTGGCTTTAATTGCTGTCGGCATCCATTTTTGCGTATCAAATTAAGTTAATGATCTCATATTAAGCCTAAAATCATGAAAACCAGTCTACAAAGATAGTTATGCGCATGATCCGAATCAAAATACGAATTTATTTAAACGAAACCTAAATTTAACATCGGGTCAAAACGGCCCATGGTTAAAACGGCCCATTATGAACAGAACGTACTGAATAATTTTGTATTCCCTTAACTAAACACAAAAAATACAATAATAGGGATGCATTTCTTATAATGCATGCTACTTTTTAAAAACAACAAATTCTAAAATGCATTTTTTTCTGAGAAACTCATCCGCCTGTTGAACGAATTAATATTAAGCCATGGTCATGAAAAACTGGTAAATATTTTTTATGAATTTCAGAGCATTTTTGAAAAGTCCATTTTTCTCGATTTGGATCAAATTTACTGCCCTTTTAATTTTAGTCCAGCTTAACAGATACTATCGCTGATTATGTTGTAAAATATTTGGACTAAGAAAGGTGTAATACAAGCTTGAAAGGGAAAACAAAACTTAATGAGTCTAAGAAAGCAGCAGCTTTACATGGGAGTTCTGGCTTCAACAACTACATGCATTGTTGTAAAAGAGGGGGAAGTAAAGCCTTAGGGGCTTATATGAAGATCCCCAATATTCTACAAGGTATGAAATACATGAGGTTATCTTAATTTGTTTCATTTATTTAAATGATAGATACACCACTATAAAAACATTTGAAATAACTAAATTATAGTCAGTTTCGGTCATTTTGCCTAATAAGGTATTAACTATTAATAATAGTTAGGTTACTAGTTTTTATAATTATTTAAGTCACAGAACGTTTAAAAAATTCAAAATGATCTTGGAAACAAGTAGATTCATTCTTTCATTGACGACAGCTGCTGACCTCTCTTTGGCTTACTTTTTAAAGGAAGCCAACTTGTTTGTACTAAGTTCCTAAGTTAAATGTTCTGTAAGTCAGGCTGTTTATAAAATGTCCATTGTCATCTAAATAGCAAACAATTTTAAGCAATTGTTGGAACAGAATTTTCATTCTTAAATGTTGAATTCTGCTTAAGCTGGTGCTAACAGGCGTGGGCGGTAACTTGGATTTTCCATTAGTGTCCATGAACATGCTCAATCAAACTGAGTCTGCAATTTGACCATTAGAACAGCGTTATACTCACTAAGAAGAAGGAAAATTTTTTAGGTATCAAACTGTAGGGCAACAATGCTGTGGTCTGAGAAGTAGGTTGACAGGCAGGATAATCTGGGTTGTAGAATATTGTTCTGTATGTAGACAAGGTCGAGTGAAGAACCACCTCTGTGAGTTGGGAGCTGCAAACACTGGCAATAGTTATTCAATTTCTGTGACAGTCTTGTACAATTTGTAGAATTAAAAGCTAAGTTGAAATCTCCAAGCAGTACATCTGGAGAAGTTTGGTATGCAATATGAGTTAGATCATTAATATAGTCTATTATGTTCGAGGATGGAGATCTATAGAGAAGACAGAATGACCTTGGACAGAGCTCTGATGAGATGGTAACTGACACTTGTTCCATATGAGGTTGATGTGAAACACTGGAAGTTGTCACTGGCAACTTATCTCGTGTGTAGACCAACAAACCATGGCAGTTGTCTTCTCGTGACATAGGCAAACAAGTCAAGCTCCACCCAACACGCTGATGATTCTGTACTTGATTCTCATAGACATTTGCTTCAGTCAGACATTGTATGTCAACCCTGCTTAGAACTGGGTGACTCTAGCTCCAGCGCTTTTGCAGTTACAGGCGACAAGTTGAAAATTGCAAATTTTGAGTATGTAAGGGGCCATAACTCTAACAATTGCGAATAAATCTATACTGGAAACCCCAGGTGCACAACTTTACATCCTAATCAACATTCCTGTAAAGATTTTGGACTGTAGGTGCAGCGCTTTTGCAGGTACAGGTGAACAAGTTCAAAATTGCAATTTTTGAGTATGTAAGGGGTCATAACTCTAACAATTCCGAATAAATCTATATGGGAAACCCCAGGTGCACAACTTTACATGCTGATCAACATTCCTGTAAAGTTTCTTGATTGTACATGTACGTGCTGCGCTTTTGCAGGTACAGGCAAAACAAGTTGAAAATTACTATTTTTGACTAAGTAAGTGGCCATAACTGTAACAGTTCCAAATAAATCTATATGGGAAACCCCAGGTGCACAACTTTACATGCTGATCAATATTCCTGTAAAGTTTCTTGACTGTAGCTCCAGTGCTTTTGGAGCTACAGGCGACACAATTTTTTGGGACGGACGGACATACAGACGGACGGACAAGGGCAAATCTAAATGCCCCCCAGAGTGGGAGCATAAAAAATACCAGACCAAAGTACATTTTTGTTTACTAATCTTTCTGTGCTTGGTTCCGATAGAAATTTTATTGCTGACCATAGAAATATGAATTTAAGGTAGTACACCCCTAATCAGCACTATAAGGAACAGAAAAATTGACAGTACAGTTAAGTTGAATGCCTTAATTGACACATGTATGCAAATTTTAAATAAAATTTACCGTATGGTTTTAGACTTGTGGACACTTTTCTGAACTACAGCTTGGATAATAGAAGGGATGTTTTTCAGAAATAGGGAAACTCTAAATAATTTATAATATCATCTTTATGATAAATGTTTTCCTATTGATTTTTGTTAAGAAACAAACAGTAGCATTCAGGTTATGAACAACACAAGCTAAATGATTGTTTCTACTCTTAATGTTAGAAATATGTATTAAAATGTTACCCTACCCTACCAATTTTATACACTGGTTTTACCATTTTCCTGCTTAGAGTACCCAATACAAAATATCGCTAAAATTAATCTACTTAATTGAGGGACTTCATTCAAACTTTGCCTAAATTTTCTAAGAAGTATATTGGTTGATCTTGTCAAATATAAAAGACTTTAACCTTGCAGTTTTTATTTCAAAGACCTTGAAAATATTGGGTACCATATTTTTTTATTAAATTTAGAATTATTTAGCCAATAAATACCTACAAAAATTATATAATAAGAATTAAACATTTTTTTTCTTTCTAAATAGGACCTGTGAGATACCTAAATAATAATAAAAGAAAAAAAGAAAAAAGTTGACCTACTGGGGTTTGAACCCACAACCCTCAGTTTCAATGCATTTGACAGTAATTCTAGCCTACTTAAATACTCTTCAAGGTGGTGGTAATGTATTAGGAGTGTACTACCTTAACAACAATTATACAACTGGCAAAGTATATCACAACCTTTTTTCTGTACAACCCCTTAAAAATATATATATTTTTTCCTTATATTGGTTGTTTTGACTTAAAAGGTGTGCAATCCTGAATTTATCCTCCACAAAATAGGAGGTAATTAACTCTTGTTAAAAGTTCTATAACATGATTTTCTTCATGGGCCGTTTGACTCTTATTAAAACTTCTGTAAGAACAACAAAACAGAAATTTCTTATGTGGCTTGTTTTGACTGAAAATGTGGGAAGCCTTGTTTTTTTTAAATTCTGGTCTTTTTAAATGGGCTGTTTTGGCGATGAGCCATTTTGACCGACAGCCCAGTTGGGTGCCTCTGGCCGAGGTTTATACTGCTAGAAACAGAGCCTGCTCAAGGATGTATTTTGCACAGTTCTGTATTCAATTGAGTGTATCAGTTGCAACTGAGTGTCATATCCATATTGTCAATTCATCAGCTAAACACTTGACCACTGATCCTATTAAAACTTTGTACTTATACCTGTATGACAAGTGTTGTTGGTGTGATAAAAAAGGTAACACTAACAAAGAAGATAATTTTAGTTTATTTCATATCATATAAATATCTACAAACATATGTCATATATCGTATATATATCAAATTCATAGTTATGTACCAATATTAATAGACTTGTCTAGAATATAAATATTAAATGTGAATCGTTAACATCTTTGGGATTTATTTCCATTAACCTAAAATCCTGTACAATTACAGGTGCATAGAAACATTGTCCTTAAAATTCAGGAGTCTAAAAATGCAACTTTTGCTTAATCAGAGGGCATAACTCTGTCTCTAATAAATGTGCATCGAAATACCCAGGTGGGTAAGTTAACATGCTGACAACTATTCTTAGAAAGTTTCATGGCTCTAGCAGTTATATGTTTGGAGTTCCACGCGACACAAGTCTAACTAGAGCTATCACTAAATGTGATTAATACCACCGCAAGACTGCTTCGGAACTGAGGAAGTTACTAGTAACAGAATACTTTGTAAATGTGTTGAAATAGTGTTATGGTTATGGGCAATTAAAGATAGTTGTGGTTCTTGTAAATTACATTTCCTGTCATTGTGCTTGACAGCCAGTAGTTTTCAAGTTATGCTCCAGACAAGGAAATCCAACAAAGGGCAATAACTATGCATATAGTGAAGATGGAGTTATAGCTCTTGTACAGAGCACTTCCTGTCATTGTGCTTGATCACTGTGTGTGTGTATGAAGTTGCATTGAATTCCAAGCTTTACTTTTCAAGTTCTGCTCCGGACAAGGAAACCAACAAAGGGCAATCACTCTGCAATTAGTGCAGACAAAGTTATGAATCTTGAAACTGCATTTCCTGTCATTGTGCTTGACCATTGTATGAAGTTGCACTGAATTCCAACCAGTAGTTTTCAAGTTATGGTTCAGACAAGGAAAACAAAGGGCAATAACTCTACAATTAGTGAAGATGGGGTTATGGCTCTTGTACAATGCACTTTCTGTTATTGTGCTTGATCATTGTATGAAAGAGCACTGAATTCCTACCATTTCTTTTCGAGTTAAGCTCCAGACAAGGAAAACAAACAAAGGGCAATAACTGTGCAAATAGTGAAGATGGAGTTATAGCTCTCATACAGTGCACTTCCTCTCAATGTGCTTGACCACTGTATGAAGTTGCACTGAATTCCAACCAGTAGTTTGTTTTCAATTTATGCTCTGGACAAGGAAAACCAACAAAGGGCAATTACTGTGCAAATAGTGAAGATGGAGTTATAGCTCTTGAACACTGCACTTCCTGTCATTGTGTTTGATCACTGTATGAAGCTGCACTGAATTCCCACCTTTTTCAAGTTATGCTCCAGACAAAGAAAACCAACAAAGGACAATTCCTTTGCAAATAGTGAAGATGGAGTTATGATTCTTGAACCCTGCACTTTCCCTTATTGTGCTGGACCATAGTATGAAGTTGCACTGAATTCAAACCATTAGTTTTCAAGTTATACTCCGGACAAGGAAATTGCAACAGACCGACAACCTGCCTGTCTGACAGACCGACCGAGCAACCAACCACTGGGTGACTCCTATATACCCCCCAAACTTCGTTTCAGGGGTACAAAAATGCTTTTTTTAGCTTAATGAGGGAGCAATTTACTCCGCTAATCTCCAATAAATTTGTATCAAAATATCCCGGTGCCTAAGTTTACATGCTGACAACTATTCTTAGAAAGATTCATGGCTCTAACAGATATACATTTTGAGTAACACACAAGTCTGACAAGAGGGCCATGATGGCCCCAGATTGCTCACCTGAATACTTTGCCTTTGGGTCTGCTGTTGAGCTTAAATGTTTTTTTAAGATTCTTCCTATATAAATCTATATGAATTCAAGTGACCCCCAGGGTAGAGCCAATTTTCATTCAAGGGACATAATTTGAACAAACCTGGTAGACAACCTCTAGCTGTTGCTGCATTAAAAGTATCTTAGTTCTAGGCTTTGTGGTTTCAGACAATAAGTTTTTTTTAAAGTTTTGCCTATAAAAGACTATGTAAAATCAACTGACCCCTGGGGCAGGGCCAAATTTGACCCCAGAGGTATAGTTTGAATAAACTTGATACAGGTCCACTAGACAATGCTACATACCAAATCTTATAGTTAGGGCCTTATCTTTTTCAGACAAGAACATTTTCCCTATAAAAGCCTTTGTAAAATAAATTGACCCTTGGGGCAGGGCCAAATTTGACCCCAGGTGTTTAATTTGAACAAAGTTGGTAGAGGTCAAATAGAAAATGCTACATAGCAAATCTTAAGGCTCTTGGCCCTGTCGTTTCAAACAAGAAGATTTTCAAAGTGTTTCCTTTCAGTTGCCATAGCAACCAGAGTTCTTGACGGAATTGAATTCTTTGAACAACTTTGGTAGAGCTTCATGCAAGGAATATCCCAGGCATGTTTCATCCAAGTTGGTGTAGCAGTTTAGGAAGAGAAGTCGTTCAAGTCAAATTGTTGATGCTAATGGACGCCAGACAATCAATGATCCCAATAACTCACCTTTGAGCACTTTTTGTTCAGGTGAGCTAATGAGAAGGTTAACAAACAGATAAATATAAGTAGATAATTATAAACAATGTACAATAGAAGTTTATAGCTTCATAATTTTTCTTGCACATCTGCGTAACAAGGAAATCTGTATCATAGTTTTTGTTCTTGAAAGTTACTGAAAAAGCAGAAAATGTATGTCATACAAAATTTATTTGTCACTCTATTTTTTTCTATGTTTATTTTGATAAAATTAAATTTTATACAAGAGCCACCGCAAGCGGGGGCCACGCTCGACCTTTTTCTATTTCTAAAGGCAAACACATCAGAGGAAGCATATTGCGGTGAGGGATTTCAAATGAAACATCATTTGGAAATTTAATTATCAAATTCATCCATATATAACAAAGTTACGGCCAAATTTAGCAACATTCAGAAATTTGACCCTAAATGTCGAGGTCAAGTTCAGTTTAACCTTCTTTGGTGGTATTGTCTAGAACTGTAGTTATATCCAAGCATTAACACACTCCATTAATAACAAAGTAAAGTTAAGTAATGTCAAGGTCATTGAAAGGTCAACACGTTTGTTGTTCTCAGTGTTGTTTTGTCCGAGTATAGATCATATCCTTCCAGAAATAACAAAAATTTAGCTATTTAGCAAAATTCAATAATTTGACCTTGACAGTCAAGGTCATTTAATTCCAATTTCCTACCTGAATAATTTAACATGTAGGTTTTGTCATAAGTATCATTTAGTCCAAGTATGAATCAAATCCAAATAAAATAACTTGACCTTGAAGGTCCAGGTCATTTTAAGGTCAAGGTCATACTTGTATTATTCAATCTGTCAGTTTTGTCATAAGTGTTGTTTTGTCCAAGTATGAATTAAATCTATAAATTGATAAAGTTATTACAATATAATAATTTGACCTTGACTGTCAAGGTCATATAAAGGTTAAGGTCATGTTATGGCCAATAAAAGCAAAATCTAATAACTTGACCTTAAATGTCAAGGTCATTTAAAGGTCAAGGTCAAACTTGAAAGAATCAAAATGTCAGATTTGTCAAAGTTATGGCCAATAAAAGCAAAATCTAATAACTTGACCTTAAATGTCAAGGTCATTTAAAGGTCAAGGTCAAACTTGAAAGAATCAAAATGTCAGATTTGTCAAAAGTGTTGTTTTGTCCAAGTATGAATCAAATCCATAAAAAAATGAAAGTAATGACACTTTAAGCAAAATTCAATCATCTGACCTTTACAGTCAAGGTCATCTTTAGATTATGGTCATACCCGAGTTATTCAACATGTTGGTTTTATCATAACTGTTGTTTTTTCCAAGTATGAATCAAATCCAATTATAAACAACAAAGTTATGACAATTTAAGCAAAATTCAATCAACTGACCTTGACAGTCAAGGTCATTTTTAGATTGTGGTCATACCTGAGTTATTTATCATGTCGATTTTGTCATAAGTGTTTTTTGTCCAAGTATGAATCAAATTCAACCACAAACAACAAAAATATGACAATTTAAGAAAAATTTAATCATTTGACTTTGACGGTCATGGTCATTTAAGGTTTAGGTCACACTTGAATAACTTATTATGTCCTCTTTGTCATAAGTGTAGTTTTGTCCAAGTTTGATTCAAATCAAAGCATAAATAACAAAGTTATGGCCAGTTTTAACAAAATTAAAAAATTTGACCTTGACGGTCATGGTTATTTAAAGGTCAAGGTCAAACTTGTCATAATTGTTGTTTTGTCCAAATATGAATCAAATCCAATCATAAACAACAAAGTTATGACAATTTCAGCAAAACTCGATCAATTTACCTTGACGGTCATTATCATTTTAAGGTTAAGGTCACACCTGGATAATTTATCATGTTGGCTTTGTCATAAGTGTTTTTTTGTCCAAATTTGATTCAAATCAAACCATAAATAACAAAGTTATGGCCAGTTTTAACAAAATTCAATAATTTGACCTTGACTGTCAAGGTTATTTAAAGGTCAAGGTCAAACTTGATAAATCATAATGTTGGATTTGTCATAAGTGTTGTTTAGTCCAAATATGAATCAAATCTATAAATGAATGAACTAGAACTGTGTCCATAGGACACGGATGCCCCCACTATGCATAAGTGCTCATAAACAAGAGCATGTATATCCTGTATGTAAGATTTTTTCTGTACATATACCTAAAATGATCTACAGGTAACCTTATGTACATGTTAAATTAAATTACAAATGTAAAATTTATATGTTCAATTATTTATATGGTATATAGTGAAAAAATCAACAAAGGGCCATAATTCTGTTAAATATGGTCACAGCAAAAATTCCTTCCTTTACTACCATTTACACATTAAAGCTGTTCATCCCTGGAAGTTTAAGCAAAATCTGCCATCCGGTTTAAGAGGAGTTGCGTTCACAAAATTTCTATATGGTATTTAGTGAAAAAATCAACAAAGGGCCATAATTCTGTTAAATTGGTCGCAGCAGAAATTCCTTCCTTTACTTTCATCTACACATTAAGGTTGTTCATCCCTGGAAGTTTAAGCAAAATCTGCCATCCGGTTTAAGAGGAGTTGCGTTCACAAAATTTCTATATGGTATATAGTGAGAAACTCAACAAAGGGCCATAATTCTGTTAAATTTGGTCGCAGCAAAAATTCCTTCCTTTACTACCATCTACACATTAAGGTTGTTCATCCCTGGAAGTTTAAGCAAAATCTGCCATCTGGTTTAAGAGGAGTTGCGTTCACAAGATTTCGGGTCGTACGGACAGACGTACGGACGGATGGACGGACGGACGGACAAGTGCAACGCTATATGCTCCCCACTTTGTGGGGTCATAAAAAGTTTTTATTACAATTTAAGCAAAATTCAATCATCTGACTTTGACGGTCAAAGTCTTTTTTAGATCATGGTCATATTTGAGTTATTCAACATGTTGGCTTTGTCATAAGTGTTGTTTTGTCTAAGTATAAATCAAATCCAACAATAAACAACAAAGTTATAGCCCATTTTAGCAAAATAAAATAATTTGAATTTGAAGGTAAATGTCATTTATCAGTCAAGGTCATGTTAAGTCTGGTCTACTTCAAGATCTTGTCCAAAGGGTTGTTGTGTTCAAGCAAGAAGACAATCCACCTATTAATAACAAGTTATGGCTAATTTTATCAAAATTCAATATTTTGACCTTGAAGGTGAAGGTCATTTATGAGTCAAGGTCAAGTTTAGTCTGGTCTACTTGAAGGTCTTGTCCAAAGGGTTGTTATGTCCAAGTTTGAAGACAATAAATTAAGGAATAAAACAAGAGGGCCATGATGGCCCTTAATCGCTCACCTGAGTCTCATTGCTCATGTTAAAAGTATCACTACTGGTTGTTATGGGTGTTTCTTGTTCACAAATTTGAATAAGTTTGCAATAAGTTTGAAGACTCTGGGTGTATTGGTACTCAAATTTTTGAGCAGAAATAGTTTCATTCTACAGGTCCCAGTGAACTTGACCTTTGACCTACAGACCCCAAAAACAATACGGTTCTTCTAATGTAATTACCCTATGAAGTTTGAAAGTTCTGGGTAAAATGGTACTCCAGTTACTGAGCAGATATAGTTTTCACTCTACAGGTCCCTTTGACCTTGACTTTTGACATACTGACTCCAAAAATGATAGAGTTCCTTTACTGAGTAAAGACAAACATCCTATGAAGTTTGAAGGCTCTGGGTAAAATGGTACTCCAGTTACTGAGCAGAAACAGTTTTCACTTGAGAGGTCAATGTGAACTGAACCTTTGGGTTCTTCTAATACAATTATCCTATAAAGTTTGAAGGCTCTTGGTGTAATGGTACTACAGTTACTCTGTAGAAAAACTTTTTACTATACAGGTCCCTGTGACCTTGACTTTTGACATACTAGCCCCCAAAACAAAACAATTCTTCTATTTAGTAAAAGCAATCATCCTATGAAGTTTGAAGGCTCTGGGAGAAATGGTACTCCTGATATTGAGTGGAAATGGTTTTCACTCTAGAGGTCCATCTGTCCTTGACCTTTGACCTACTAACCAAAAAACAAAAGCGTTTTTTTCCTACACAATAAGGGCAATAACCCTGTGAAGTTTGAAGACCTTGCGTCATCTGGTACTCAAGTTATTGAAAGGAAACAAATTGTGACAGACAGACAGACAGACAGACAGACAGACAGACAAACCGACACCCATGGACAGGGCAAAAACAATATGTCAAAAGGGCGGAGTTGGGGCTGGGGGGGATATAATAATAAACAATTGAAGGTCTAGTTCTTTGGTGTCTAAGAGCAGCAGATTTTTAAAGTTTTCCCTATACAAGTCCCTGTGTAAAATCAAATGAAACCCCCCTGCCACCGGATGGGGCCAGTTTTGACCCTAGGGTCATGAGCAAACTTGGTGAAGGTCCTCTAGACAATGCTGAACACCAAATATCTAAACTCTAGGCTTTGTGGTTTCTGACAAGAAGATTTTTAAGTTCTCCCTATATAAATCTTTTTAAAATCAACTGACCCCTGGGTTGGGGTCAGTTTTGACTCCAGGATTTTTGAAGTTTTTCCTATATAACTCTATGTAAAACATGTGACCCCTGGGGCGGGGCCTTTTTTGACCCAGCGGGTTTTGATTTGAACAAAGTTGGTATTAAGGTCTAATGTTGTACACCAAATATCTTAACTCTAGGCCTTGTGGTATCTGAAAAATAGATTTTTAAAGTATTCCTTATATTACTCTATATAAAACATGTGACCACTTGTGCGGGGCCATTTTTGACCCAGGGGCAATGATTTGAGCAAACTTGGTAAAGGTCCTCTAGACAATGCGACTTACAAAATATGCAAGCTGTATGCCTTTTGGTTTCTTATGTGAAGATTTTTAAAACTTTTTCCTATATAACTCTAGGTTAACAAGTGACCCCTGGGGCAGGGCCTATTTTGATCCAGTGGCTATGATTTGAACAAACTTGGTAGAGGTCCACTAGACAATGCTGCACACCAAATATCTAAACTCTAGGCCTTGTGGTTTCTGACAAGAAGATTTTTTAGTTCTCCCTATATAAATCTTTTTAAAATCAACTGACCCCTGGGGTGGGGTCAGTTTTGACTCCAGGGTCATAATTTTAACAAACTTGGTAGAGGTGCACTAGATGATGCTTCATACCAAAGATCTAAGCTCCAGGCCTTGAGGTTTCCAAAAAGAAGGTTTTTAAGAGCCAACTTTTAAAATTTAATTTTAGCTCCAGTGAACCAGAAATGCAATGGACCAGAACGATTTGAACAATCTTGGTAGAGCTTCATGCAAGGAACATCCCAGGCAAGTTTCATGAAATCTGGCCCATTGGTTTCAGAGGAGATGTCGTTTGAATGAAAAGTTCATGTCAGACGGACAGACTGACGGACAGACGAAGGACAACGGACAAAGACTGATCAGAAAAGCTCACCCTGAGCAATGTGTGCTCAGGTGAGCTAAAAATTATGATCAATGTTAAAGTTTTCGGATGGGAACGGCAACGTCAACGACACAATGACTATAGCAATAACTCGATTTTTTCTTCGAAAAAAGTCAAGATTAAAAAAGAATGTTGTATTGGCAAACAATGGTTAACAGAAATATGCTTGAATTTTGTATATAAGATAACTGTAAAGAGGTATACAACAACCATATTATTTATATTATAAGGTAGTTTTCACAGAGAAAAAGACAGACAATGTATAAATATGGAGTAAACCAAAAATCTAGAAATGTATAAAACAAGACGGTCATGATGGTCCTAAATAGCTCACGTGAGTTTCACTGCTCATGTTAAAAGTATTGTTATTGGTTGTTGTGGGTGTTTGTTGTTTGCAAGTTTGAATAGGTTTGCAATAAGTTTGAAGACTCTGGGTGTAACTGTCCTCAAATTTTTGAGCAGAAATAGTTTTACTCTACAGGTCCCAGTGAACTTGACCTTTGACCTACAGACCCCAAAAACAATAGTGTTCTTCTAATATAATTACCCTATTAAGTAGGTTCTGGGTGTAATGGTACTCCAGTTACTGAGCAGAAATGGTTTTTACTCTACAGGTACCTGTGACCTTGACTTTTGACCTACTGACCCCAAAAATGAAAGAGTTCTTTTACTAATTAAAGACAATCATCGAATGAAGTTTGAAGGCTCTGGGTGAAATGGTACTTCTGTTATTGAGTGGAAACGGTTTTCACTCTACAGGTCCCTTTGACCTTGACCTTTGACCTACTGACCCAAAGAAAAAAAGTATATTTTCTACTTAATAAGGGCAATAAACCTGTGAAGATTGAAGGCTTTGGGCCAAATGGTACTCAAGTTATTGAAAGAAAATGAAGTGTTACAAAAACAGTCTCCATCAGAAGGGCGAGGTTGGGGGGGACATAACAATGAACAATTCAAGGTGTAGCCCTTGGTGTTTCAAATCAGCAGATTTTTTAAGTTTTCCCTATGTAAGTCCTTGTGTAAAATCAAATGAACCCCCGGGGGGGGCCTTTTTTGACCCAGGGGCTATGATTTGAAAAACTTGGTAGAGGTCCAATAGACAATGCTGTAAACCAAATATCTTAACTCTGAAAAGAAGATTTTTAAAGTTTTTCCTATATAACTCTAAGTAAAAGATGTGACCACTGGGGCGGTTTCTGATGTGAAGATTTTTAAAACTTTTTTCCTATATAACTCTATGTAAACAAGTGACCCCCGGGGCAGGGCCTATTTTGACCCAGTGGCTATGATTTGAACAAACTTAGCAGAGGTCCACTAGACAATGCTGCACACCAAATATCTAAACTCTAGGCCTTACGGTTTCTGACAAGAAGATTTTTTAAAGTTTTTCCTATATAACTCTATGTAAAACATGTTCTCCCTGCGGCAGGGCCATAATTTGAACAAACTTGGTAGAATTCCACTGGGCAATGCTGCAAACCAAATATCTAAACTCTTGGCCTTGTGGTTTCTGACAAGAAGATTTTTAAGTTTTACCTATATAAATCTATGTAAAATCAACTGACCCCTGGGGTGGGGTCAGTTTTGACTCCAGGGTCATAATTTCAACAAAATTGGCAGAGGTCCACTAGATGATGCTTCATACCAAATATCTAAGCTCCAGGCCTTGAGGTTTTGGAGAAGAAGATCCAACTTTTAAAATCTAGTTTTAGCTCCAGTGAACCAGAAATGCAATGGACCAGAACCATTCGAACATCTTTGGTAGAGCTTCATGCAAGGTACATCCCTGGCAAGTTTCATTAAGTTTGGCCCATTGGTTTCAGAGGAGATGTCGTTTGAATGAAAAGTTGATGACGGACAGACAACAGACAAAGACCGATCTGAAAAGCTCAACCTGAGCACTTTGTGCTCAGGTGAGCTTAAAAGTCAGATCTTTAAACAAACAATATCAACAACTCCGGTATCACAGAATAATACAGTGCCATCAATATATAACTTTTATGAGTCAGTGATTAATATACATTTAAGTAATATTTCTTACACTTAAAGTTAGGTGTAACTTTACAAAACAATCCAAAAAACATTTATTACTGAAAAAAAAAATCAAAATATCATTTGACCTTGACCCTGTGACCTCAAACCCTATCAATGGGTTGAGGTCCATGCAAGGAAAAATATACTGAATATGAAAGATATTGGTCTATAAATGAAGGCTCTATAAGGTACAGTATATTCATCTTTTTTTAGTCATCCATGACCTTTAACCTAATGCAATAATCTGAAAAAGCTTGATAAAACTTTCTTCATGCCAAATTTTAAAATTCTAGGCCTTGTGGTTTCAGACAAGAAGATTTTAAAGATTTTCTTCTATACTGCTATTTAAAACTTGAGACCCCTCGGGCGGCCCAATAGTGGCCCTTTGGGACATTTTTCTAACAAACTTGGAAGAGGTCCACTAGACAATGCTGCATACAAAATATCTAATTTCTAGGCCTTGTGGTTTCTGACAAGAAGATTTTTTAAGTTTTTCCTATATATTTCTATGTAAAACATGTGACTCCTAGGACGGGGCCTATTTTTACCAAGGGGCCATGATTTGAACAAACTTGATAGAGGTCTATTAGATAATGCTGCACACCAAATATCTTTACTCTAGGCCATGTGGTTTATGACAACAATTATTTTTAAGTTTTTCCTATACAAGAGGGCCAATGGCCCTAAAGTGCTCACCTGGGTTCAAAGATGAAATAATTTTTTATGAATGAAATGATGCATATCACAGAAATGGACCAATGTAATTTCATTGCCATAGCTCCAAAAACAAAAAGTAGGTCAGTAGGTCAAAATTTAGGTCATGAGACGACATTTTTGAAATCAGAACGAAAAGCTGTACACACAGTCCAAATTTCATTGCCATAGCTTTAAAACAAAAAAGTAGGTTAGTAGGTCAAAATATAGGTCATGAGATGACATTTTTGAAATCAAAACGAAAAACTGTGCACATGGTCCAAATTTCATTGCTGTAGCTAAAAAACAAAAAAAGTAGGTCAGTAAGTCAAAAATATAGGTCAAGGAATAATGTTTTTGAAATCATCTTGAAAAACTGTACAAATGGTCCAAATTTTATTGCCATAGAGAAAAACTTAAAAAATGAGAAAAAAAAATGGGTGTGGGGGGGGGTGGGGGAGAAACCCCGAGGGGAAGTGGGATGACCTCACTGTGGTCACAGTGCATACTACCAAATATCTAAGCTCAAGGCCTTGCAGTTTGTGACAAGAAGATTTTTAAAGTTTTCCCTATATAACTCTATGTAAATCAGGTAAGCCCCGGGCGGGGTCAGTTCTAACCCCAGGGTCATAATTTGAACAATCTTTGATGAGGTCCACTACATGATGCCTCATACTAAATATCTCAGCTCCAGGCCTTGCGGTTTCTGACAAGAAGATTTTTAAAGATTTTCCTATATAACCCTATGTAAAACATGTGACCCCTTGGGCGAAGCCAATTTTGACCCAGGGGCCATGATATCGAACAATCTTGGTAGAGGTCTACAAGATAATGCTGAACACCAAATACATAAGCACCAGGCCTTGTGGTTTCTGACAAGGAGATTTTAAAGTTTTTTTCTTATATAACTCAATGTAAAACATGTGACCCCTGGGGTGGAGCCAGTTTTGACCCAGGGGCCATGATTTGAACAATCTTGGTAGAGGTCTACTAGACAATGCTGCACACCAAATATCTAAGCTCCATGTGTTGTGGTTTCTGACAAATAGATTTTTAAAGTTTTCCTTATGTAACTCTATGTAAAATCAAGTGACACCCAGGGCTGGGCCAGTTCTGATCCCAGGGTCATAATTTGAATAATCTTCAAGATTCACTAGATGATGCCTTATACCAAATATCTTAGCTCCAGGCCTTGTGGTTTTTGAGAAGAATATTTTTAAAGTGTTTTCTTTTGTTTGCCATGGCAACCAGAGTTCTGCATGGAATTGAATTCTTTGAACAATTTTGGAAGAGCTTCATGCAAGGAACATCCCATGGAATTTTCATTGAATTTAGCCTATAACTCTATGTAAACAAGTCACCCCAAAGGCTGGACCTATTTTGACACAGTGGCTATGATTTGAACAAACGTAGAGGTCCATTAGACAATGCTACACACCAAATATCTAAGCTATATAACTCTATGTAAAACAAGTGACCCCTTGTCATAATTTGAACAAACTTGGTAGAGGTCCACTAGACAATGCTGCACTCCAAATATCTTAAATTTAGACTTTACAGTTTCTGACAAGAAGATTTTCAAGTTTTCCCTATATAACTCTATGTAAAATCAACTGACCCCTGGGGTGGGGTCAATTTTGACCCCAGGGACATAATTTGAACAAACTTTGTAGAGGTCCAGTTGATGATGCTTCATACCAAATCGAAAGATTTTTAGAGATCCAATTTTCAAAATTTGTTTTTAGCTCCAGTGACCCAGAAATGCAATGGACCAGAACCTTTTGAACAAACTTGGTAGAGCTTCATGCAAGGAATATCCCAGGCAAGTTTCATCAAGTTTCAGAGGAGATGTCATTTGAATGAATTGTGGACGACGGACAGACCGAAGAAGGACAATCATGGATCCTAAAAGCTCACACGAGCACTAAGTGCTCAGGTGAGCTAAAAACTCAAAAAAAGATGAAATGCTCAGCATAAACTACTAGACTTTTAAAAGATTTTGAAGTTAAGAAATGGCATATGAAAATATGCTAATCTCAAGTTCAAGCCTTTTGATATAAGTACAAGAAAATGAAGTGTAAATTCACAAAAAGTTTTAAGTGTACACATTTTGGTAACAACATATTCACATCTGTCTACTGAAAACTTCAGCTCCTTCATTTTGGTGAGTTAGTTCTAATATTTATACATACAATCTTTGTGTAGAAAGGTCTAACTCCTTAATCCTAAGCTACATTAATCTTTAGAAGTAAATCAAAGAATACAAAATAATATATATTATACAGTAATTCCTTGATGGCTCTAAATCTTTGCCTTGGGAGCATGACCTAAAGTTTGAGGGTTGTGGAATTCGAGCCAGACGAAGGATACTTCATGTTGTCAAAGATGGCATCACTTTCAGACCAATTTCCTCAATATCTTACAAACTGTGTTTATAATGCAATCAATAACAACTTGAAAATTATCCTCGTCAGTTATGAATGAGTAAACTGTCAAGTCAGTGTATCATTCAAAACAACAAATAATCAATTATCAGGTGGCAAATGCTTAGTCAAAGTTATGACAACTGGAAGTGCAATTTCACACCTAAACTGAACTACGACCCGCACAAACAATAAAAAGTGTAAATTGGCAAGTCAGGTACTTACAAACACCTAGAGCAATGAAGAAATTGGAGCCCAAAAAAAGCGAGGCTGTATTTGATTTTAATAAAACAAGGCAGTCTGAAGGACAGCTAAATCCCCTTCCACAGCGGACATGAATATGTACTTCTTGACCTTTAACCAACCATGACCTTGATGTTGTGCCATGCATATTATAAGCCCATAGTCTCATGACAGTAATTATTTGTGCCAAGTTATTTAAAATCTTCCATAAAGTAAAAAAGTTATGGAGAACATTTAAGCTTGACCTTGGGGGTAGCAACCTGGAAGTTGGGTTCTGCACATCATGTCATAGTGGTGATCATTTGTGCAAAGTAATAAAAAAACTTTTCGTAATCCAAGTTAATAAGTTATAGAGCAGACGTGAAATACCAATATTTGACCTTTAACTGTGACCTTGACCTTGTGGGTAGCAACCCAATTATTGCGCCCTGCACATATTCTCATAATGGTGATCACTTGTGCCAAATTATTTCAAAATTTCTTTAGCGGTTTAAAAGTTATGGAGCGGACACCAAATGTAGACTTTTAACACTTGACTTTAAGTGTGACCTTGACCTTGGGGTAAGCAACCCAATTATTGTGCTCTGCACATCGCCTCATAACGGTGATCACTTGTGCCAAGTTATTTCAAAAATTATTTGGTGGTTTAAAAGTTATGGAGTGGAAACGAAATGAAGACTTTTTAACACTTGATCTTTAAGTGTGGCCTTGACCTTGGGGGTAGCAACCCAATAATTGTGCTCTGCACATCATCTCATAATGGTGATCACTTGTGCCAAGTTATTTCAAAAAATTTTCAGCGGTTTAAAAGTTATGAAGCGGACATGAAAGTGTTATGGACGGACAGACGGACGGACAGATGTTTGGTTCTGCATATTGTGTCATAGTGGTGATCACTTGTGCAAAGTAATAAAGAACTTTTCATAAGCCAAGTTAGCTAAAAAAAATTTCAGCTGTTTAAAAGTTATGGAGCAGGAACGGAAGTGTTACGGGTAGACAGACGGATAGACATATGAACAGATGTTGGGTTCTGCACATTGTGTCAGAGTGTAGGACAAAAGCCCCCCCGGACAAAATCCCCCCCACTCAAATTTTTAAAGGAGGACAAAAGCCCCCCCAAGAATTTTTTAACTAGGACAAAATCCCTCCCGTTGATTTTTTCAACTAGGACAAAATCCCCCCCCCCCCCTCCCCCCCCCCCCAAGAATTTTTCAACTAGGACAAAATCCCCCTCATGTATTTATATTCATTTTGTAAAGGGAACATACTTAGATGGTTTTTGTATGTATTTGTAGAGGAAACACAGATATATTTAATTTAAAGAATTTAATAAACATTTTTAATTCAATACAGGGACAATCATTTTTTTAAAATATATACAGTAACAATAGATAAATTACATTTATGCATAGAAAATCATAGAAATAAATTACATATTTCATCACAGAATGCATTTAACTAAACACATTAATAAAAAAACTCACAATTATTTCTCCCCCCCCCCCCAAAAAAAAAACCCTTGTCCTTGTTTTTATAAGCCAAGGTTTCATCTAAATGACTTCCAGTGAAAAATACCTGAACCATAGGGAAACTATGCTTTTTAATGGATAAAATGCTGTTCATCACTGATAACATATAACATATATAGAAAATTTAAATACATGAGGGGGATTCTGTCCTAGTTGAAAAATTCTGGGGGGGGGGGGGGGGGGGGATTTTGTCCTAGTTGAAAAAATCAACGGGAGGGATTTTGTCCTAGTTAAAAAATTCTTGGGGGGGCTTTTGTCCTCCTTTAAAAATTTGAGTGGGGGGGATTTTGTCCGGGGGGCTTTTGTCCGTCTCCCATTGTGTCATAGTGGTGATCATTTGTGCAAAGTAATAAAAAAACTTTTCGTAAGCCAAGTTAGTAAGTTATAGAGCAGATCTGAAATGTGGATATTTGACCTTTAACTGTGACCTTGACCTTGTGGGAAGCAACCTAATTATTGCGCTCTGCACATTGTCGCATAATGGTGATCATTTGTGCCAAATTATTTTAAAATGTTTTCAGCGGTTTAAAAGTTATGGAGCGGACACGAAATGTAGACTTTTAACACTTGACCTTTAAGTGTGACCTTGACCTTGGGGGTAGCAACCCAATTATTGTGCTCTGCACATTGTCTTATAATGTTGATCACTTGTGCCAACTTATTTCAAAAAATTTTCAGTGGTTTAAAAGTTATGGAGCGGACACGAAATGTACTTTTTAACACTTGACCTTTAAGTGTGACCTTGACCTTGGGGGTAGCAAACTTATTATTAAGCACTGCACATCGTCTCATAATGGCGATCACTTAAGCCAAGTTATTTCAAAAAATTTTCAGCGGTTTAAAAGTTATGGAGTGGACACGAAACTGTTACGGACGGACAGACGGACGGACTGACAGACGGAGGCCATTCCTATAATCCCCTCCCCGCTTTGCGGAAGGGAATTAAAAATATAAGGGGAAAATGGGTCTTAGTCTCAACTTGAGTGATCGGAGAATGGAAATGAAGCAAGATTGAGCCATTTAGGAACAACTGTATATCACATACAAAGTATTGATCTAATCACAGTACAAAAATATAAATATCAATTGTAGGAAAACATACAGATTGATTGCAAAAACTTTTGGTGTTCAATGTCATTGTGGCATTGACTTTTGACCCACTGACCTCAAAAAACATAGGGGTCATCTACTGGTCATGACAAAGCAGCATAGTAAGTTTGAGGAGTTCAGGCCCAAGCATTCTCCAGACACTGATTTGAAATGGTTTTACTGTTTAATCTCACTGAAGCACTGGTCTTTGACTAAGTGACCAGAAAAGAAGACAGGGGTCATCTACTCGTCATGACAAACAAGCACATCAAGTTTGAGGAGGCTTAGCCAAGCATTCTCAAAATATTTACTGAAAACTGTTTTGGGGGCATACTGTTAATCTTAACCAACTTTTTTTACTCCTCTCATATATATACAAACTATTATTAACATTTAACCTGAAGAAATGTGTACTATGAAGTATAAAAACTTTCAGCAACAAGATATAAAATCATTTATAATGTGTTTTAACACTTACATAGGTCATGTATCAATAAAAGGCATTAAAATTGGATTTCTCTATCAGCAGAAAAATTCTAAAGAAAACATTGGGTAAAAGAAACTAGATAGGTGTTCAGTGGAACACTTGTGTCGCCCTTGGGTACTCTGTTAGAATAACTAAAAAGGTAAACAAGAGGAGGGCGGACTGGTTTGGGGATCAGATGGGGAGTCATGTACCTATGTATTATAAAAAAAAATAAAAAATTGGGCCCGGGGATGGTTTGAGGGTGGATGGGGAGTCAAGTACCTATGTATTTAAAATAAAAAAAAATAAAAAATTGGGCCCGGGGGGGGGGGGGGGGTGGGGGGGGGGGGGGGGTTTGAGGTAGGGTGGGGGGGAGTAAATTACCTATGTTTTAAAATTTAAAAAAAAATTGGGCCCGCGGGGGGAGGTGACTGGATTGGGGTTGGGGGTGGGGTGGAAGGGGGGGGCGGCGGTGGGTCCCCATGCAGAGGGCACGGTTGGGGGGGGAGGGAGGGAGTACTTACCCATCTCATGTCAGTTAATATTTTATTTCTAGGCTTAAGAAGTTTGCTTCCTATATATAAGTATAAGCAAAATTAAGTGACCCCTGGGGGTGGGGCTAACTGTGACCCCAGGGACATGGGTACCAACAATCTTTGCAGGGGTCTTGCTGGTGATCAAGTATTCCAAGTTTGAATGGAATATCCTTGACACTTTTTGAGACATGGACATAAAGAAAAAGGTTAACCAAGAAATTTTAGCTTGAAAAAGGGGCATAACATTGCAAAAATAAATTTGGAAGTTATCTGCCCTTGAGAAATGGTGTTGTCTTGAGTGATACAATTGTTAGCATTACAACTGGAAAGTTTGATGAAGAAACATTAAGAAATGGCATAGTTATAGCCAATGTTAAGTTTTCATGACAAAATCCAAGTACAAAAAGGGGCATAACTCTGTCAATTGTGACCTTGACCTAAACATTTTGGCATCATCATGACCCTGTTGTCGTAAGCAATATAATTTGAAAGTTTGATAAGATAATGTTTAGAAATGGCAAAGTTATAGCCAACGTTAAGTTTTCATGACAAAATCCATGTATAAAAAGGGGCATAACTCTGTCAAATGTGACCTTGACCTAGAAATTTTGGCATCAACCCGACCCTGTTGTCATAAGCAATATAATTTGAAAGTTTGATAAGATAATGTTTAGAAATAGCAAAGTTATAGCCAACGTTAAGTTTTCGTGATGGACCGACGGACAAAGCGATCCCTATGTATCGCCTTTTCTTCGAAAGGGCGACACAAAAAAGTTTATTCCTGCTTATTTATTGACTAAAACCTTTCTGCTATCAAATGTGAATGTAACATTTTCAACCCTCTTCTCTTATTTACTTTATTAATGGAATTACATGATGGTCTTTGTTCTATAAGTCATTTAAATGATTTGGCACTTGCAGAATAATGACTGCACATAAAAAATTTCCCCAGCACATGTTTCCTTTACCTCACTTCCATTTGCATTATTCTGAGGAAGATGAAACTGTCTGGGAAACAACTAAGAAAAAACACGAAAACCTGAAAACTCTGCCTCTAAGAAATATGAAATACAGACTTGTCAAATGATATAATCCAGATATGAATAACATCTGTCAAACACTATACATGTATAAGAAAGATCTTAAAAATAAGAGGTCTTGAAAAAAAACACCCTGAACTGATGTTCGATTTTAGAAATACAATGCATGGAAATTTAGTACTAACTAGAAGTGGTTTTTGTCACAAAAACACATGTCTCCCCCATATGTCTTCTTAGGATGGAACAGCGACATGTTTTTTGGTATGCAGGTTTTAACAGATTTAATAGATGAAGGTGAAGCTGAAAAGTGATGTGGAAATGAGGCAATACCTCATGTTTTTACAATCAGAAAGGAAAGATATTGGTTACCTAGTAACAACTGGTGTTGAACATCAGAAGTAGTTTAAGCTGTCAAACACATAGAAGCTCTGTGTTGTTGTTGATCCAAATGTTTGTATAAGCTGTAATAAAATGGCACAGTTCCAGATAGTACAACTGCAAGGTTTTTCACATATATGTGATCAATCAGCATTTGTTGATTTTGTAGTGGGAGTTTTTATAAGTTGATTGAAGTTAGTCATGGTTTGTTCGAGCTCATTAGCGGACACTGGTGCATTTAAGTAACTGAGAACAATTGTTTGTGAAGTTGGTAAATTGTTGTCAAACTGAGCTGTTCACAGAAATAATGCAGGTGAAGTTGTGAAGGTTTATAAACATTCAATACAGATATCGACGGAGATGTTATATGTACACCAGCACATTCAATATTTGCCAAAAAGTATCAATGCACATAAAGTTAAAGTCTTGGTGGACAAAGATGCCAACACCTCTTGGAGACTGGTTGTTTTGGTGTGTTGGCCTATGAGTGAACACAGCTTGGTATCGTCATTAGCACTAGTCCACGTTTCCTGAAGGGCTATAATATCAGCCTGGTGAAAAAAGTTATTGTTTTTAATGTCAAGAAAAAGGGGGAAAAAAGTGAAAGCTGGACAAGGTTTTTCTATTTTATGCTCTGGTGGCCATTTTGTGCAGCAAAGTGGAACATGCCAGCGAAATGCACAACAATTGTTGGTACTGATCACTCCGGTGAAGTTTCGTCATAATCCCGCCAGCAGTTTGACCAGTGAAAGCCAGACAAGCTTAATGCGGATGGACAAATGGACGGATGGCAAAGGCAAAAACAATATGTCTTCCAAATATTTTGGGAGACATAATAATAAGATGACCAGAAGGTCCTGGGTTGCTCACCTCAAAAAGAAACTACCAAACAACTGGTGGAGTAGGAGTTGTGGGTCAGGGTGGTGGTGGCACTTAAGGAATGTGACAAATGCCAGACAGTTCAAATACCACATTAGATATAAGAAAAATATATTTAAACCAAGAAAATAGGTCAATAGTTCAAGGTAAACCAAAGTCAAATTAGAAATCTGTATGCAAACTTATACAAAATAGTTAAAATTTTAAAAACATATCTTCAAAAACAAGAGCCACAGCAAGCCAGAACCATGCTCGACTTTTTCCTATTTCCAAAGACAAACACATCAGAGGAAGCAAATTGTGGTGAAGGGTTTTCAAGGCAAGATCATTTGAAAAATATAATTATCAAATTCATCTATAAATAACAAAGTCATGACCAATTTTAGCAATATTCAATAATTTGACCTTGAAAGCCAAGGTCAAATAAAGGTCAATGTCAAGTTCAGTTTAATCTTCTTTGGACGTATTGCCTTAAGGTAGTTATGTCCAAGTATTATGACCATTAAAAAACTAGAGGGCCATGATGGCCCTAGATCGCTCACCTGAGTATGACTCCTTTTTACAAAGGACCCATATTCGAACGTGACCTAGAAATCATCCATACAACATTTCTGACAAATTTCCAGGATATTTGAAATGAAAAAGTAGCCTCTAGAGTGTTAACAAGGTTTTTCTATTTTTGGGGTCTGTGACCTACTTTTTGATCAAAGATGACCCACATTCGAACGTGACCTAGAAATCATCCATACAACCTTTCTGACAAATTTCCAGGATATTTGAAATGAAAAAGTAGCCTCTAGAGTGTTAACAAGGTTTTTCCACATTTGGGCTCTGTGACCTAGTTTTTGACCCCAGAAGACCTATATTCGAACTTGAGCTAGAAATTATTGAAACAACCTTTCTGACAAATTTCCAGGTTATTTGGACTGAAAATGTAGCCTCTATAGTGTTAACAAGGTTTTCTATTTTTGGGCTTTGTGACCTAGTTTTTCATCATAACAGATAACCCTTGTTCGGACTCGTTTGAGTAATCACTGGGACAAACATCCTGACTAAGTTTCATGACAACTGAGGCAAAAATGTGACCATTTGAGTGTTAACAAACTAAGTGTGGACAGATGACAGACGACGGACATTGATCGATCCTAATAGCTCACCATGAGCCAGCTCAGGTGAGCTAAAAAGATATAACGAATTTTAACAATGTGAATGTCATTTAAAGGTCAAGGTAATACTTGAATTATTAATGTTCATTTTATTCTAAGTGTTGCTCCATCCAAAAATAACGTTTGTTTTAGCAAAATTCGATAATTTCACCTTGAGGGTCTAGGTCACTTTCAGGTCAAGGTCATACCTGAATAACTAAATGTGTCAGTTTTGTCATAAGTGTTGTGTTGTCCAAGTTTGAATCAAATCCAATCATAAATTACAAAGTTATAGCCAATTTTAGCAAAATTCAGTAATTTGACTTTGATGGTCAAGGTTATTTTAAGGTCAAGTTACACTTGAATAAATCAAATGTCAGAGTTGTTGTAAGTGTTGTTTTTTCCAGGTATGAATCAAATCGGTAAATAAATGAGGAAGTTGTAACAATTTCAGCAAAAATCAATAATTTGACCTTGACAGTCAAGAGTATTTTAAGTTTATCAGCTTTGTCATAAAAGTTGTTTTGTCCAAGTATGAATCAAATCCATAAAAATGGACAAAGTTATGACAATTTAAGCAAAATTCAAACATTTGACCTTGATGGTCAAGGATTTTTTGGGGTCAAGGTCATATTTGTATCATTCAATATGTCTGTTTTGTCATAAATATCATTTTGTCGAAGTATGAATCAAATCCAATCATAAATAACAGAGTTATGGCCTATTTCAGCAAAGTTAAATAATCTGACCCTGACTGTCAAGGTCATTTTAGGGTCAAGGTCATACTTGAATATATCAAAATGTCGGAGCTGTCGTAAGTGGTGTTTTCTCCAGGTTTAATAAAATCTGTAAATTAATGAGAAAATTATGACAATTTAAGCAAAATTCAATAATCAAAGGCAAAGCAAAGAAAGTAAAATTCAATAATTTTATTTAAAGTCAAGGTCATACCTGAATTATTCAATGTGTCAATGTGTTTTCCTTATGTTAGCCCATGTGGCTCCTGGGGCAGGGTCAATGTTGACTCCGGGGCCATGATTTGAACAAACTTAGTAGAGGACTTCTAGACAATGCTACATACCAAATATCTTAGCTCTAGGCTTTGCCATTCAGAGAAGATTTTTAAAATTTTCACTTTTAAATCTATTTTTAGCTCCTGTGGCCTAGACCTGCAATGGACCAGAACCATTTGAATAACTTTGATAGAGCTTCATGCAAGGAACATTCCTGGCAAGTTTTATTAAATTTGGCCTGCTGGTTTCAGAGGAGATGTCCTTTGAAGTAAATGTGGATGACAGACCCCGATGAACAATCACTGATTCTAAAAGCTCACATGAGCACTGTCTGCTCAGGTGAGCTAAAAAAATCTGTTAATATACATATAAAAGCTTTAGTTAACATATATTTTCCAAAAATAAATTTTAGGGGATGAGCTGTCTTACCATTTTTTTGTTGTTGTTGGGGGTGGGGTGGGGGGGAGGGTTTGAAGTGTTTTGGGGGTTTAGTATCTTCCTACCATAAATATGTAGGAAATCAACAAAAAATAAACTGATTTTACCTTTGACAGATAAAAAAAAACAAAAGAAAAAACTTCGGCAAAAGAAATAGAAAATACTGACAATATTTGGTGCAAAATATACAGTGTCCTGCCAAAAGTGAGTGAACTTTTTAATGGTGGGTCTGATTGTTTTACCAATACCTTCTGATGAAAGCGTAATACAAAGTTTACATGTTGATCTGGTAGTATATAACCTAATCAAGGGAGCTATTTACAGCTGACAAGTATCTTGACCTGAGGAAAAATCACGCATTTTATCTATGACTGAAGATGGTTATCAAGCTTTAGAGGTGTGTTAAGTACTTGGGAGGAGTTGATTTACCATTTTGATGCTTAAGAGGCGTTCTGGGGCCTGAGAACCAAAGGTAAACAAGACACAAATTAGTCTAACTAATTATGCTTAAAGAGGCTGTACTCTAGATTTGACATAAAAAAAAAATTTCATAAATTATATATTTAGATGCTGTGAGATTATAACAACATAATATTTTACTTCAAAACTGATTATAAAAGTCAAAATAGAATTAAAAAAATATTTCTGCTCCAGCCTGATTTGAACTCTGGACCCTCATGTTAACAAAATATTTCTAACGCTTTTACTGTTACCACCATCGCCACATGTCATATTACAGATATTTACATTAAATCTTATACGATATAGTTATACCGTCGCATTACGGTATAGCACTTTGAAAGGGTAAAAAATCAATTTATAATGTAATTATTTGACATATTTTTTTGTCAGTAAGTTATTTTTTAAGCATTAGTCATAAATATTACAAGAAATTTAAAATACAAGAAAACTTTCTTTTTTTGTCATCTGGAGCACAACCCCTTTAAAGTGTTGAACCGCTTTTATAGATCTGATATTTTAAGTTGTTCAACCTGTCAACCTACAGAGGCGGAATAGTGAGACTAGACATGAATCAGTCATCCAAAAATTGTACACCATCAGGGTCTTCGTAAACTTTCTGTAATAGTTAAGCCTAATGTGAGAAATTTCTGCAGTCTTCAACAGTACTGGGATAGAAAAGTGTTTTAACTGGAAAGTTGGAAGCAAGTCAGATCATCCCCAAGTCAAATTGGCCCCTAGCCTAATTAATTTGGCATTGATGGTTTGACCCATTTATTAGACATTTTTTTTATTATTGCCAAGACATCACTTGTCAAAAATTTTCTAAATGTCTCTTTGACAAGTCTGATTAGTTAACTAATTGGCCACAAGTTGAATCAGCCCCAAAATAAGTCTAATTTACCCCAAAACAAGTCAAATCTGCCCAATGCATTTTTTGTAAGTCTAATGTGCCGCAAATAGGTCAAAATGAAGAAAAAAAAAGATGTGCATAATCTCCAGACTGCCATCTACACATATTTCAAGTTTCATTAAAATATTTTCAGTACTTTTTGCATTATCACGGGATCCAGTTTTTGTGATGGACGGAGGGACGGACTGACGGACGGACGGACGGAGGGTAAACCTATAGTCCCCTCCGGTTAATCGGGTAGGGGACTAATAAGTGCCCTTCATACAATCTTTGACACAGTAAGCTTGTCAGAGAAAATGGCGGTTAGTAACAGAGTCAGCGTGGGACTTATCGATTCTTGCTCATTGACTGGCCGAACGACCTGTCAATCAAATTCCTGTGGTTAGGTCAATTCTTCACAAATTGAGAGGTTTTCTATCTTGGTTGCACAACCAAGTTCGCTATTTTAAAATTGGCGCGAAAATGTTCAGAGAAGATCGGATGTTGGTTACGGTGCATTCTGGGAATCTGTTATTTCAAAACAAAAGAACGATCAGTGATCGCATTGTGTCGCCTGATGATAGCCAATAAAGCAGTTGTATTGAGGGCTGATTGGACAGTTTGTTGGAAATGTAAATTGACTGTATGGATGTTTGAGTGTTTTCTGTAATGTAGAGATAGTAAGAATTACCCAACTGATGATGACGAGCATTGTACTTTTGGAGGATACCATTATGTTCCATAGGTGGGCATAGTTAGAAACATAGTTTTGTGGTAGCTGAAGTATTTTTCAAGTATACTGAAATTGGTTTCTTGTATATTAGTGAAGACCAGATCCAAGGTGGTGTGCTTAACGCGTCGGACAAGTAGTCAAAGGATTGCTAGCCGCACAGGTTCAAACCCAGTCAGGGGCAAGCCCTTGTTTCCTTGAGCAAGAAACTTAACTATCATTGCTTAGTACTGGTTAGTTCCAGGAATGGATTCGAAAGTGTGTCTATAAGCTTAAAGCTTCCTACACAATCAAACTAAAATAAATTTGGTATAAACTAACTAAGGTGGTGTTGTTGTTAGTTGTAGGCATGTGATTTTTTTGCTGCAGTTTAGATCAGAATTACCCAACTGATGATGACGAGCATTGTACTTTTGGAGGATACCATTATGTTCCATGGGTGGGCATAGTTAGAAACATAGTTTTGTGGTAGCTGAAGTATTTTTCAAGTATACTGAAATTGGTTTCTTGTGTATTAGTGAAGACCAGATCCAAGGTGGTGCAGCAAAAAAATATGTTTCCATGTGTGTTTCTAACTGCTGTTTCCTCTGTCCTAATCACAGTTGAAATCTCCCATCACAATGACCAACCCAGTAATACCTTCCAGTGCAGAACTAATGTCTTTTGTAATGGTTTTCAGCTTTGTATTAGGCTTTGCATTAACAGAGAAGACATGGATACATGGTTGTGTTATTGTGGATGTAACACTATTTCAACTTGACTGTCAGTTTTGTTTTCATTTGCAACAAGCCTTTTTTGGTCTTTTTTGTCTTTTCTGGTGTAGAAGACAGTACAATATGCAGATCTTTGGTGACTGTAATCGTAGTGATGCATGACGTCAATTTTACTTAGGGCCGATTTTACTGTAATTCGGACTGTTCAGAGAGGTTTGCAGAAGCGTGGATATAAACACAGATCAGTTAGGAAAAGGGTGAATATCACAGACATCAACAAAAAAAATAATAATTTTTTGGTGTAGGTCTAAACTGACTTGGGAAGTACAGACACACTGGAAAAAGGTTATCTTTAGGGAAACTAGAAATGTGTCCATAGGACACAGATGCCCCCACTCAACCTAGCTACTCATATAGCTAGCAATATGGCCACGAGATAGTCATATACGCTGAATCATTAATAAGATTGGTTTAACAAAATGACAACTATAAGAAACCTGTTGTGTCTCCATCACTGTGACCAATGGATGATTATCATCCTTCACAATTCTGTATGCATAGTTGGATATTCTTGGAGTTTGCAGATGGTAAACAGGTGTTTTCATGTCTAATTTGTACTAAGTTCCTAAGATATATGTTCTGTAAGTCAGGCTGTTTATAAAATGTCCATTGTCATCTAAATAGCAAAGAATTTTAAGCAATTGTTGGAACAAAATTTCACCATTTCCATACTTAAATGTTGAATTCTGCTTAAGCTGGTGCTAATGGTTATTCAATTTCTGTGACAGTCTTGTATAATTTGTAGAATTAAAAGCAAAGTTGAAATCTCCAAGCAGTACATCTGGAGAAGTTTGGTCTGCATTATGTGTTAGATCATTAATAAAGTCTGTTATGTTCAAGGACGGAGATCTATAGAGAGATAGAATGACCTTGGACAGAGCCTCTGATGAGATGGTAACTGACAATTGTTCCATATGAGGTTGATGTGAAACACTGGAAGTTGTCACAGGCAACTTATCTCGAGTGTAGAACAACAAACCATGGCAGTTGTCTTCTCGTGACATAGGCAAACATGTCAAGCTCCACCCAACACGCTGATGGTACTGTACTTGATTCTCATAGACATTTGCTTCAGTCAGACACAGTATGTCAACCCTGCTCAGAACTGGGTGACTCTAGCTCCAGCGCTTTTACAGTTACAGGCGACACAAATTGAAAATTGGAAATTTTGAGTAAGTAAGGGGTCATAACTCTAACAATTCTGAATAAATCTATACATGAAACTCCAGGTACACAACTTTACATGCTGATCAACATTCCTGTAAAGTTTCTTGACTGTAGGTGCAGCGCTTTTGCAGGTGCATGCGACACAAGTTGAAAATTGCAAATTTTGAGTATGTAAGGGGACATAACTCTAACAATTCCAAATAAATCTATACAGGAAACCCCGGGTGCACAACTTTACATGCTGATCAACATTCCTGTAAAGTTTCTTGACTGTAGGTGCAGCGCTTTTGCAAGTACAGGCGACACAAGTTGAAAATTACTATTTTTAACTATTTAAGGGGCCATAACTGTAACAGTTCCAAATAAATCTATACGGGAAACCCCAGGTGCACAACTTCACATGCTGATCAACATTCCTGTAAAGTTTCTTGACTCTAGCTCCAGTGCATTTGGAGCTACAGGCGTCACAACTTTTTGGGACGGACGGACGGACAAGGGCAAATCTAAATGCCCCCCCCCCCCCCCCCCCCCAGAGTGGGGACATAAAAATGATGATTAATTTGAAGCCAGATGGTCAACTTCAGGTGTGGAGAAGGCCAGTGAAAAGTGGTGACCTGAGTGTTTAGGCTATGTTTCTAGCAGCCATGGCAAGCACTTGAAAATATTTGTCTGGGATTGTATGTGCAACACGGGTGTGGGCATGCTGGCATTTATTGATGGCAATTTGAACTCTCAGAAGTACATTAAAACACTTGATCATTATCTTTGGCCAACTATTGTAAAACGTTTCTCAAACAATAACTGGATCTTCCAAGAAGACAATGTCCCTGCCCATAAATCTTGGGAAGCTACAGTATGGAAGGAAATCAACAACACCCCAGTATCATTTTGGCCAGCTCAGTCCCCAAATCACAGTCTATTTAAGAGTCTCTGTTTAAAATAAGATAAATCTCAGCATAAGCATATACACAATACAGACGACCTGAAACAGCACCTGCTGACTGCCTGAACAACATCCCAATAACATACAGTCAAAGACTTAATTCCACATTACCATTGCAGGTGAAGCAAGTACTGATTCAGAAAGGCAGTCATGGCCAAGTACTAGTACAGATTATTCACAAGATCAAGTAAGTGTAGTTCTTGAAGTTTAGTTATATAATCTGTTGTAATATGGCCACCAATAAAAAAGTTCACTCACTTTTAGCACGACACTGTAGATAAAATCTAACCAAAGTAACTTTAAAGCAATTAGGCAATCTGACAGACCTGGTTTATTTTATTTTTTTTCAGCAGTTTAAGTAACCCTGAAAAGAATTGAGCAAAATAAAGAGAAATAGAAAATCTCCTTTACAGAGGTTATCTGCTACATATACTGTTACAACTAGTCTAGAAAATATACCAGAAAAATTCATAGCTTAATTATATAAATAGCAGGCAAAAAAACATTCAAAAATACCTACAAGATTTTTAACAAGAGGGCCATGATGGCCCTGGATCGCTCACCTGAGTACTTAGGTTTGCTGTTAAGCAGTATTTCATTTTTTAATTGAAAATATGTAAGTGCCTACAAACCAAATATGTAAAATATCAGTCAATAAATAAAGGCTCTATGACAGAAAGTAGAAATATCTATTATAAGCTATGGTGACCTTGACCTTGACCCAGTGACCTCAAACCCTACCCATGGGTAGAGGTCCATGCAAGAAACTTCTATACTGAATATCAAAGATATTGGTCTATAAATGAAGGCTCTATGAGGTACAGTAGATAAATCTACTTTTAGCCTCCGTGACCTTTAACCTAATCCAATAATTTGAAAAAGCTTGATAAAGCTTGCTTCATGCCAAATTTTTAAAATTTCTATGTCTTGTGGTTTCAGACAAGAAGATTTTTAAAGATTTTCTTCTATATTGTTATTTCAAACTTGTGACCCCTCGGGCGGGGCCAATAGTGACCCTAGGGGCATTTTTCTAACAAACTTGGTAGAGGTCCACTAGACAATGCTACACACCAAATATCTAAGCTCTATAACTTACGGTTTCTGACAAGAAGATTTTTTTAGATTTTCTTATATAACTCTATGTAAAACTAGTGGCCCCTGGGGCGGGGCCATTTTTGACCCAGAGGCCAGGATTTGAACAAACTTGGTAGAGGTCCACTAGACAATGCTACACACCAAATATCTAAGCTCTATAACTTACGGTTTCTGACAAGAAGATTTTTTTAGATTTTCCTATATAACTCTATGTAAAACTAGTGGCCCCTGGGGCGGGGCCATTTTTGACCCAGAGGACAGGATTTGAACAAACTTGGTAGAGGTTCACTAGACAATGCTACACACCAAATATCTAAGCTCTATAACTTACGGTTTCTGACAAGAAGATTTTTTTAAGATTTTCCTATATAACTCTATGTAAAACTAGTGGCCCCTGGGGCGGGGTCATTTTTAACCCAGAGGCCAGGATTTGAACAAACTTGGTAGAGTTCCACTAGACAATGCTACACACCAAATATCTAAGCTCTATAACTTACAGTTTCTGATAAGAAGATTTTTTAAAGATTTTCCTATATAACTCTATGTAAAACAAGTGACCCCCGGGGCGGGGCCATTTTTGACCCAGAGGCCATGATTTGAACAAACTTGGTAGAGGTCCACTAGACAATGCTACATACCAAATATCTTAACTCTAGGCCTTCTTGTTTCTGACAAGAAGATTTTTTAGTTTTTCCTATATAACTCTATGTAAAATCAACTGACCCCTGGGGTGGGGTCAGTTTTGTCCCCATGGACATAATTTGAACAAACTTGGTAGAGGTCCACTAGATGATGCTTCATACCAAATATCAAAGCTCCAGGCCTTGTGGTTTCGGAGAAGAAGATTTTTAAAAATCCAACTTATAAAATCTATTTTTAGCTCCAGTGAACCAGAAATGCAATGGACCAGAACCATTTGAACAATCTTGGTAGAGCTTCATGCAAGGAACATCCCAGGCAAGTTTCATTAAATTTGCCCCATTGGTTTCAGAGGAGATGACGACGGACGGACGGACGGACGGATGGACGGACGGACGGACTGACGGACGACGGACAAAGACCGATCAGAAAAGCTCACCCTGAGCACTTTGTGCTCAGGTGAGCTAAAAATACAATCTGGGAAAACTCTCAACTGCTTGCTAGCCAGATAGAAATATGGCTTTCAGACAGTGAGTAAATGTCTAAAAAAACTCACTTGACCAAAAAATAACAACAAGAAATTTAGATATTAACTTCCAAATACTGCAAGCCAGTCGATGAAAAAAGTCTGATCAGACTGACAACCTGTCAAGAATGAAATTTTAAGGATTCCGAGCACCAGCCTAGGAGTAATCTCCCATTGGACTGATTTCATCACTCTCCTGGAAATCTTCTTCCTGCCAGGAAACACCTTGAGCTGTCATGAGAGCTTTCATCATTCCCTCCAAATTGTTGATCTGCGCTTTCACCTCCTTATTGTTGTAACGCATCTTGTTTATTGTTGCCTGTAGTTTCTCCTGGCTCTCTTTGACCTTTTCTATTTCATCCTGTGACAAAATATTTAATTATTTACTTCTACCTGTTTTAGTAATTCATTGAAATAACAAGAGGGCCATGATAGCCCTAAATCGCTCATCTGAGTCTCATTGCTCATGTTACAAGTATCGTTACTGGTTGTTATAGGTGTTCGTTGTTTGCAAGTTTGAATAAGTTTGCAATAAGTTTGAAGACTCTTGGTGTAATTGTCCTCAAATTTTTGAGCAGAAATAGTTTTACTCTACAGGTCCCAGTGAACTTGACCTTTGACCTACAGACCCCAAAAACAATAGTGTTCTTCTAATATAATTACCCTATGAAGTAGGTTCTGGGTGTAATGGTACTCCAGTTACTGAGCAGAAATGGTTTTCACTCTACAGGTCCCTGTGACCTTGACTTTTGACCTACTGACCCCAAAAATGATAGGGTTCTTTTACTAATTAAAGACAATCATCGTATAAAGTTTGAAGGCTCTGGGTAAAATGGTACTCCAGTTACTGAGCAGAAACAGTTTTCACTCTATAGGTCCCTGTCAACTTTGACCTATGGACCCTAAAAACAATAGGGTTCCTCTAATACAATTATCCTATAAAGTTTGCGAGCTCTGGGTGTAATGGTACTACAGTTACTCTGCATAAATACTTTTCACTCTGAAAGTCCCTGTGACCCCAACTTTTGACATACTAGCCCCAAAAACAATATGGTTCTTCTATTTAGTAAAAGCAATCATCTTATGAAGTTTGAAGGCTCTGGGTGAAATGGTACTCCTGTTATTGAGTAGAAACAGTTTTCACTCTAGAGGTCCCTCTGACCTTGACCTTTGACCTACTGACCCAAAAAACAAAAGGGTTTATTTCTACTCAATAAGGACAATAACCCTGTGAAGTTTGAAGGCTTTGGGTCAGCTGGTACTCAAGTTATTGAAAGGAAACAAAGTGTGACAGACAGACAGACAGACAGACAAACAGACACCCATGGACAGGGCAAAAACAATATGTCTTCATCAGAAGGGCGGGGTTGGGGGAAAAAGTTGAAGGTCTAGCCCTAGGTGTTTTAAGGCAGCAGATTTTTTAAGTTTTCCCTATATAATTCTTTGTTTAAAGTCAAATGATCCCCCGATTTTGACCCCAGGGTCATGATTTGAACAAATTTGGTAAAGGTCCACTAGACAATGCGGCACACTAAATATGTAAATTCTAGGCAATGTGGTTTCTGACAAGAAGATTTTAAAAGTTATTCCTATATAACTCTATATAAAACATGTGACCCCTGGGGCGTGGCATTTTTTGACACAGAGGCTATGATTTGAACAGAGGTTCAATAGACAATGTTGTACATTAAATATCTTAACTTTAGGCCTTGTGGGGCGTGGCATTTTTTGACACAGAGGCTATGATTTGAACAGAGGTTCAATAGACAATGTTGTACATTAAATATCTTAACTTTAGGCCTTGTGGAATCTGAAAAGAAGATTTTTAAAGTTTTTCCTATATAACTCTATGTAAAACATGTGATTACTGGGGCGGGGCCATTCTTGACCCAGGGACCATGATTTGAATGAACTTGGTAGAGGTCCTCAAGACAATGCTACATACAAAATATTTAAGCGCTAAGCCTTTTTGTTTCTGATGTTAAGATTTTTTAAACCTTTTCCTATAAAACTATCTAAACAAGTGACCCCCAGAGTAGGGCCTATTTTGACCCTGTGGCTATGATTTGAACAAACTTAGTAGAGGTCCGCTAGACAATGCTACATACCAAATATCTAAATTCTAAGTCTTGCAGTTTCTGACAAGAAGATTTTTTAAAGTTTTTCCTATATAACTCTATGTAAAACATGTGACCCCTGGGGCGGGGCCAGTATTTGATCCAGATGCTTTGATTTGAACTTGGAAGAGGTCCACTGGACAATGCTGCACACCAAATATCTAAACTCTAGGCCATGTGGTTTCTGACAAGAAGATTTTTAAGTTTTCACTATATAAATCTATGAAAAATCAACTGACCCCTGGTGTGGGGTCAGTTTTGAGCCCAGGGTCATAAAATGAACAAACTTTGTAGAGGTCCACTAGATGATGCTTCACACCAAATATCTAAGCTCCTGGCCTTGAAGTTTCGGAGTAGAAGATTTTTAAAGATCCAACTTTTAAAATCTTTTTTTAACTCCAGTGAACCAGAAATGCAATGGACCGGAACCATTTGAACAAACTTGGCAGAGCTTCATGCAAGGAACATCCCAGGCAAGTTTCATTAAATTTGGCCCTTTGGTTTCAGAGGATATGAAAAGTTGACGACAGACGGACGGAGTGACTGACGGACGACGGACAAAGACTGATCAGAAAGGCTCATCCTGAGCACTTTGTGCTCAAGTGAGCTAAAAGCGATAGCTATTTGCAGCAGCGTGTAGTATTTGAATGCATCTAAATTGACAAAGCATGTAGAAATTAGAAGCATAACTAGAGCTATCACAAAATGTGATTAATACCCACACAAGACTGCTTCAAAACTGAGGAAGTTATTAGTCACAAAATACTTTGTTAAAGAATTGAAAGAGAGTTATGTTTGTTGGCAATTAAAGATAGTTGTGGTTCTTGTACATTGCATTTCCTTTCAATGTGGTTTACCATCGTATAAAGTTGCAATGAATTCCAACCATTAGTTTTCAAGTTACTCTCTGGACAAAGAAAACCAATAAAGGGCAATAACACTGCAAATAGTGAAGAAAGAGTTATGATTCATGAATACCGCACTTCCTCTCATTGTGCTTGATCATTGTATGATAGTTGCATTGAATTCCAACCATTAGTTTTCAAGTTCTACTCTGAACAAGTAAATTGCAACAGATCGCCCAACCGACCGACCAACCACCGGCTGACTGTTACATACCCCGACATACTTCGTTTAGCGGGGCATAAAGAAATATTAATCATTTGTGATTGTTGTTGTTTTTTTTTTTTTAATACTAATTGCTTAAAGACAGTAACTTAGTAATATGAACTAAATGAGAGTACCTTCAAGTGTCACTAATGTTCTTTTGTTTCTGAATTAAACATCAGAACATACAAAATTAACACAACTAAACCAGATTCCATGGATTTTCATATCCACAAGTCTTCCTGTTACTCCAATATTCATCTAACTTTACCCACTGTGAAAAATATGTGGATATACATGAGTGTACAGGATTCTGTATATTATTAATACCGGTAAAAATACAGAACATTTGAAATACTGACATGTTTGGGATCATGTATTCAGCAAATCCATATATGTCTAAAATACGGTGTTCCGTATGTTTAAAAATGAGGGAAATCTTGTCCATATTTTTACTGAAATTTGGGAAGGGAATGTCATAACAAGTCTGTTGATTCCTAAAACACAGAATTCTGTATTATAACAAATATGTGAATACAAAATCACTATGTGATCATGAACACCCATATACTTCTTAAATATGGCTTTCTGTGTACAGTCAAACTTGTCATATGTGATTTTCTATGGGACCATCCCAAAAAGGTCACATATGATAGGGTTAATCCAGGTCCACAAAAAATGTAGTCAATTGTTTCATATTGCTATATGTACATGTTCGTATTTTCTTAAATTGTGTTATTTTGTTTTGTTGAAGATAATCTCTCTACATATAATCTGTTCTAATACAGAGTTAAAATGGTTTTAAAAATAAACATGTGTACATGCAATATTATAGAAAAATTATCATGATTAAAAATAAAATAAAACTAGAGCTATCACTAAATGTGATTAACACCCCCACAAGACTGCTTCAGAACTAAGGAATTTATTAGTAACAGAATACTGTGTAAAAGAATCGAAATAGAGTTATGGTTGTGGGCAATTAAAGATAGTTGTGGTTCTTGTACACTGCATTTCCTGTCATTGTGCTTGACCAAGGAAAACCAACAAGGGCAATAACTGTGCAAATAGTGAAGATGGAGTTTTAGCTCTTGTACACTGCACTTTCTGTCATTGTGCTTGATCATTGTATGAAGTTGCATTGAATTCTTACCAGTAGTTTTCAAGTTATGCTCTGGATAAGGAAAACGAACAAAGGGCAATATCTGTGCAAATAGTGAAGATAGAGTTATGATTCTTGAACACTACATTTCCTGTCATTGTGCTTAATCATTGTATGAAGTTTCACTGAGTTCCAACCAGTAGTTTTCAAGTTATACTCCGAACAAGAAAAACCAACAAAGGGCAATAACTCTGCAAATAGTGAAGATGGAGTGATGATTATTGAACACTGCACTTTCTCTCATTGTGCTTGACAATTCAAGTTATACTCCGAACAAGAAAAACCAACAAAGCGCAATAACTCTGCAAATAGTGAAGATGGAGTGATGATTATTGAACACTGCACTTCCTCTCATTGTGCTTGACCATTGTATGAAGTTGCACTGAATTCCAATCATTAGTTTTCAAGTTATGCACCAGACAAGAAAAATTGCAACAGACCGAACGAGGCCCGCCAAACCGACCAATCACTGGCTGACTCCTTCGTTTTGGGGATATTACTAAGAGCTATCACTAAATTTGATAAATACCCCCGCAAGACTGCTTCAGAACTGAGGAAGTTATTAGCAACAGAACACTTTTTAACAGAACTGAATGTTATGGTTGTGGGCAATTAAGATAGTTACGGTTCTTGTACACTGCATTTCCTTTCACTTTGGTTGACCATTGTATGAAGTCGCATTGAATTCCAACCAGGAGTTTTCAAGTTACATTGTATGCTCCGGACAAGGAAAACTAACAAAGGGCAATAACTCTGCAAATACTGAAGATGGAGTTATGGCTCTTGCACAGTTCACTTCCTGTCATTGTGCTTGACCATTGTATCAAGTTGCATTGAATTCCAACAAGTAGTTTTTAAGTTATGCTCTGGACAAGAAAAAAAACAAAGGGCAATAACTGTGCTAATAGTGAAAGTGGAATTATGATTCTTGAACATAGCACACCATCTCATTGTGCTTGACCATTGTATGAAGTTGCACTGAATTCAAACAATTAGTTTTCAAGTTAAACTGCGGACAAGGAAATTGCAACAGACTGCCCGACCAACCGACTGACCGACATACAAGCGGGTGACTCTTATAATCCCCCAAAATTTGTTCAGGGGGTATAATTTAACATCTTGCTCAACAACCACATGTTCACTAAGTTTTAACCAAACCCTGTCTTATTCTTTGATACAGTTTCAAAGAATATTTGACAATGAAGGTGAATTATTTAGTGATTCTTTAATAATCACTTTCTCTTATGTCTTTTGCGGTGTCCTGTGGTATAAGGAATATGGTTAAGTTATACGGGGGTGACTCACTGTCTTTGTTTTGACAAGTTTAGCTTTTAAAAAAACTAGTAGTGACTCGCTTAGATATTTATATTCAGTAACTATGGGTGACCGTGTTGCAGCTTACACTTCTACTACCACTCACACAAAGAATTAATTTACTAACGGCATTTTGGTAACATATGAAAGTTGCAATACCACACACTGTTGAAAGAAGCAAGAAGTCATTACAGGCTTCATAAAATGTAAGAACGGTACTAGAGCAAAGCATACCATGAGCTAGTCTGTATTGTAATACACTAGTCAATTGCAACACCCCACAACACCCCCACCCAACCACCCCCTAAACCGGGGAATAGCTATGGCATTGACCCTGTATATTTGAATGCTTTGCGTATAAAGGGAAATGATGACAAAAGTTTTGATCAAACAGAAGGTAGCTGTGAACATGTATCTGAGGAAAAGGTGCACTTGTGCACACTGCAGTCCTTTTGTAAGCTGCTGTTTCCTGTGAAAGCACTTATGGTTTGGTAGAATACCAAATATATATATGTATACAGGCTAATTTCAGCTTCCAACCTGGGATACATCCTTTATCTAATGTGATCACTATAATTAAAACAATAGAAGTCCATTTCGTAGGTATTTTTGAAAGAGAATGTCCATTTTGTAGTGGGCAGTCACAATAAGTGGTTATATTTCGAACATCTATTACTTAAACATGATATAAAATTAGAGATAATACAGGTATATTTTCTATTTATTACATTTTATATAATATAAGATAATACAAATATTAAAGCCATAATTAAGAAATTAAAAGTCCATTTCATAAACGTAAATTCCATTTCGTGAAATGGACTCCATTTCGCACTCTATCCTAACCCCCGAAAGATGCAGAGAGAAACGAAAAGAGCTTGAGAGACGATGACAACAGTTCGGAAAACGAAGAAAAATAGTCGATGTAACTCTTGCTCTATATTTGGCTTAGATATTGTTTTCTGTAAATGATGGTAATTTTAAGTTAACAATATATAACAAGAGGGTCCATGGGACCCTGGGTCGCTCACCTGCCAACAATTGCTCAATGGTTGCAAGAGTCAGTGGATGCAAATACAATTGCCAATTGACTCAAAGGGTGCAGGCAATTATGACCATGGGGTCATCTTTGGTAGAGTTTCACTAGATGTCATGCGTCATCAGGATTGTTAAAGCACAATGTGGACTTTAATGGACTGAGCCTCATAAAAAATATATCAGGCATGTATATGCATGATACCTAACATGTTTAAAGTTTCAAAGCAGTATCTTGAAAAATGTAGAAGTTTGTGCCACAATATTTTTTAAAAAATCCTGCCGTTATACAAAAAACTAGGTTGCTGTGAACTGAATGTTGGAACACCATTCCAAACAGGGATTATGTACATGACACATGTTCACTCTATTGCCAATTCTGCTAATTATTTTAAAATCCAACCATAGATGCAAAAAATATATGGGCAAGACACAAACTATCAGCAGTAAGGCCTATATAGCAGAACTTACAAAGTTCAGAGGGTTGCTGTGACATGGATCTTGGAGGGAGGAACATGGGTTTCGAGTGTAAGACATAATTATTTTAATTTTTGGTTGTAAGGGTTGCAGAGACTTTCAGTCTTTAAGTTATGTTAATTATAATACTAGAACTTTTATTAAAATACAATGTACACAATTATAAAGAAAAAGATTCATAACGGAAAAAATGTGTAAATGCAATCTTTAATAAAATAGAACAATGTAAGCCCTTCAAAATTATTTTTCCCTGACTTTTCACTAACTTTTTTGTATTTTTATTTTTCACTGACCAAAATTCCCTGACAATTCCCTGACCTTGAAAAAAAATCAAATTTCCCTGACTTTTCAAGTCCCCTGGCAACCCTGCAAGATCTTATATTAACTCAAGTATTGTACAAGTCTGATTAAATTCAAATCAAAATGAAGCTGCTATTGTGCAGACAAGGTCTAAATAGTTAATTTTGGCACTTTCAGGGGCCATAACTCTGGAACCAATAATGCAATGTGGCAATTTGAAGAAAGGAACCAAGATCTTATGGTAATGAAAGTGAAGAACAGCCCAAAATTAAGACCACTAGAGTGCAGTAAAGCTTTTATCATAACTTGACCTAGTGACCTGAATTTCAAAGTCACATGACCCAGTTTCAAACTTGACCTAGATATCACTGAGATAAACATTCTGACAAAGCTTGAAGAAGATTGGAGCAAAATTAAGACCACTACAGTGCGGACAAGCTTTTTCTATAATTTGACCTAGTGACCTAGTTTTCAAGGTCACATAACCCAGTTTCGAACCTGACCTAGAATCATTGAGATACACATTCTGACCAAGCTTGAAGGAGATGGGACCAAAATTAAGACTGCTAGAGTGGAGACAAGCTTTTTCTAAAATTCGAACTAGTTACCTTGTTTTCAAGGTCACATGACCCAGTTACGAACTTGACCTAGATATCATTGAGATAAACAATCTGACCAAGTTTGAAGAAGATCGGACCAAAATTAAGACTGCTAGAGTGAGGACAAGCTTTTTCTATAATTTGACCTTGTGACCTAGTTTTAAAGGTCACATGACCCAGTTTCGACAACGATTGTGAACAGACGACGGGCAGAAAGGCGATCACAAAAGCTCACCCTGTTACTATGTGACAGGTGAGCTAAAAACAGTAGATTATCAAGGCACCTTTGCTAAAACGTTCATGTGCCTTTGCGCTTTAAAGTGTTCTTTGCGTCATTATGATAATGGCCTCCGCATAAGGGGGCATATGTATGCCTTTAAAGCTGGCTTTCTATTGGTTGATTTGCCGTTACATAATATTTGGTCTCTAGCTTTTCTGAACTACAACCTCTCGTAACTTGAAGCCAGCGGCTTTAAAGCTTTGGAAGAGTTCAGAGTTCTAGCTTGGATTTCATTGTTTTGCAGATAAAATCCTATCGTAATACCAGCTCGCTGAGCCGGCATCAGTCACTGTTGTCATTGTCAGTCTTGCTTGTTCAATCACAGTTAACCACATTAACAAAATTTGCTCATAATAAAATGCCCGAAGGCTGTAAAATGTGGTCATCGGAATTCGAAAATCTGTTTTTGAAAATTATTGATTTGTACAAGTCTGTGTAGGCAGAAAGAAAATAGTAGCTGCAATGCACAAGTTTGTACAAGGGGGCCATTGGCCCCAAAGTGCTCACCTGAGGTTAGACTGTTATTTGTGTGGAAGCTAACATTATTTCTTGTAAATCTAAGCTCTAGCCTTTGAAGTTTCAAAGGATAATTTTCTTTTAAGTTTTTACTATATGCAATTAATGAATATCTATAATCCCCAGGCAGGCCCAATTTTTACCCAGGATATAATTTGTACAAACTTGGAACAGGTTCACTAGACAATATTTCATGCAAAATAATTAAGCTTAAGGCTTTGTCATTTCAGAGGGGAAGATTTCTTTTTTAAGGAAAACCTAACCCCAGGGGGCGGGGCCAATTTTGGCACTAGGGGCATAATTTTAACAACTTTCGTAGAGGACCTAAAGATGATGTCATATACCAAATATCAAAGTTCTAGCCTTTGTCATTTCAGAGGAGATTTTTTTTTTGATTTTTACTATATACATATATGGAAAACCTATGACCCCCTGGGGCGGGGCCAATTTTGGCACTAGGGGCATAATTTGAACAACTTTCGTAGAGGACCTAAAGATGACATCATATACAAAATTTCAAATCTCTAGCCTTTGTCACTTCAGAGGAGAAGAATTTTTTAAGTTTTTACTATATACATATAAGGAAAACCTATGACCCCCCTGGGGCGGGGCCAATTTTGGCACTAGGAGCATAATTTGAACAACTTTTGTAGAGGACCTAAAGATGACATCATATACCAAATATCAAAGCTCTAGACTTTGTCATTTCAGAGGAGAAGATTTTTTAAGTTTTTACTATAATATTATACATATAAGGAAAACCTATGACCCCCTGGGGCGGGGCCAATTTTAGCACTCAGGGCATAATTTGAACAACTTTGGTAGAGGACCTAAAGATTATGACATGTACCAAATATCAAAGCTCTTGGCCATGTGCTTTCTGACAAGAAGATTTTTTTAATTTTCATTTTTGAAACTTCTTTTTTGACCTACTTATGCAACAGACCAGAACCAATTGAACAACTATGAAAGGGGACCACCCAAGGATCATTCCTGTGTAGTTTGGTTAATGTGCAGTCATTGGTTTCAGAGGAGATGTTGTTTTTACGAAATTGTTGACGACGGACGCCGCACGACGACGGACACAGGGGGATCACAAAAGCTTACCATGAGCACGTTGTGCTCGGATGAGCTAAAAATATTGAACTCAGAATAATACATTCTCCTTCTTCCTTTTTATCATTATCAAAATCATTATTGATGATATTTTGTGCACTTCAGGAAAACGAGATACCTAAATCACTGTTCCCTTTTAGTCAACTTTTTTAAAGATGCATGTACTTTTTTTAAAGCAGTTATTCATGCAATTTTGATTAAATAAAAAGAATAAATCTACGGAAGGATATCACAAGAATTTTACTTAACAATTTAGCAGTTTTGAGATGTCAGCAAAAAACAAGAGGGCCATGATGGCCCTAGATTGCTCATCTGAGTATTTTGGCTGTAGGATTGCTGTTAAGCAGTATTTCATGTTTTAATTGAAAATAATGTAAGAAATGTAAATATAAATATGTAAACATGTAAAATATCAGTCAATAAATACAGGCTCTATGACAAAAAGTAGAAATATCTATCATAAGCTATGGTGACCTTGACCTTAACCCAGTGACCTCAAACCCTACATACGGAATATAGGATCCATGCAGGGAAAAATTTGCTGTAACTTTAAAACAAAAAGTAGGGTAAAAATATAGGTCATGCTATGATGTTTCTGAAATTGGAACAAAAAACTGTACACATGGTCCAAATTTCATTGCTATAGCTCCAAAAACAAAAAAGTAGGTCAGTAGCTCAAATATAAAGGTCATGCAATGACATTTTTGAAATCGGAACAAAAACCTGTGTATATGGTCCAAATTTCATTGCCATAGCTCTAAAAAACAAAAAGGAGGTCAGTAGGTCAAAAATATAGGTCATGCGATGACATTTTTGAAATCAAAACAAAAAACTGTACAAATGGTCCAAATTTCATTGCCATAGCTCCAAAAACAAAAAGTAGGTCAGTAGGACTAAAATATAGGTCATGCGATTACATTTTTGAAATCAAAATGAAAAACTGTGCACATGGTCCAAATTTCATTGCTGTAGCTAAAAAACAAAAAGGGAGGTCAGTAAGACCAAAATATAGGTCATGCGATGATATTTTTGAAATCAAAATGAAAAACTGTGCACATGGTCCAAATTTCATTGCTGTAGCTAAAAAACAAAAAAGGAGGTCAGTAGGTCAAAAATATAGGTAATGCAATGAAATTTTTGAAATCAGAACAAAAAACTTTACACATGGTCCAAATTTCATTGCCATAGCTCAAAAAAAAAAGAGGGCAGTAAGTCAAAAATATAGGTCATGAGATGACATTTTTGAAATTGAAACGAAAAACTGTGCACATGGTCCAAATTTCATTGCTGTAGCTAAAAAACAAAAACAAGGTCAGTAGGTCAAATATATAGGTCATGCGATTACATTTTTGAAATCAAAATGAAAAACTGTGCACATGGTCCAAATTTCATTGCTGTAGCTAAAAAACAAAAAGGGAGGTCAGTAAGACCAAAATATAGGTCATGCGATGATATTTTTGAAATCAAAATGAAAAACTGTGCACATGGTCCAAATTTCATTGCTGTAGCTAAAAAACAAAAAAGGAGATCAGTAGGTCAAAAATATAGGTAATGCAATGAAATTTTTGAAATCAGAACAAAAAACTTCACACATGGTCCAAATTTCATTGCCATAGCTCCAAAAAAAAAAGAGGTCAGTAAGTCAAAAATATAGGTCATGCGATGACATTTTTGAAATTGAAACGAAAAACTGTGCACATGGTCCAAATTTCATTGCTGTAGCTAAAAAACAAAAACAAGGTCAGTAGGTCAAATATATAGGTCATGCGATGACATTTTTAAAAAATTAAAAAAGAAAAACTGTGCACACGGTCCAAATTTCATTGCTGTAGCTAAAAAACAAAAAAAAGCTCAGTAGGTCAAAAATATAGGTCATGATATGACGTTTTTGAAATCAGAACAAAAACTGTATGAATGGTCCAAATTTCATTGCCATAGCTCCAAAAACAAAAAGTAGGTCAGTAGGTCAAAAGTAAAGGTCATGCAATGAAATTTTTAAATTCAAAACAAAAAACTGTGCACACGGTCCAAATTTCATTGCTGTAGCTAAACAGGAGGGCCATGATGGCCCTAAACCACTCACTTGAGTCTCTTTGCTCATGTTACAAATATCTTTATTGGTTTTTATGGGTGCAAGTTTGAATAAGTTTGCAATAAGATTGAAGACTCTGGGTGTAATGGTACTCAAAGTTTTGAGTAGAAAAAGTTTTATTCTACAGGTCCCAGTGACTTTGACTTTTGACATACAGACCCCAAAACCAATTGGGTTCTTCTAATATAATTACCCTGTTAAGTTTGAAGGTTCAGGGTGTAATGATACTCCAATTGCTGAGAAGAAATAGTTTTCACTCTACAGGTCCCTGTGACCTTGATTTTTGACCTACTGACCCCAAAAATGATTGGGTTCTTTTACTGAGTAAAGAAAATTATTCTATGAAGTTTGAAGGCTCTGGGTAAAATGGTACTCCAGTTACTGAGCAGAAACAGTTCTCACTCTACAGGTCCTTGTGAACTTAACCTTTGACCTATGGACCCTAAAAACAATAGGGTTCTTCTAATACAATTATCCTATAAAGTTTGAAGGCTCTGGGTGTAATGGTACCACAGTTAATCTGCAGAAATAGTTTTCACTCTACAGGTCCCTGTGACCCTGCCCTTTGACATACTAGCCCCAAAAACAACAGGGTTCTTCTATTTAGTAAAAGCAATCATCCTATGAAGTTTGGAGGCTCTGGGTGAAATGGTAATCCTGTTGAGTGGAAACGGTTTTCACTCTAGAGGTCCCTCTGACCTTGACCTTTGACCTACTGACCCAAAACATGAAAGGGATTTTTTTACTCAATAAGGGCAATAACCCTGTGAAGTTTGAAGGCTTTGGGTCAACTGGTACTCAAGTTATTGAAAGGAACAATGTGTGAAAGACAGACAGACAGACACCCATGGACAAGGCAAAAACAGTATGTCTCCATCAGAAGGGCGGGGTTGGGGGGAGATATAACAACGAACAATTGAAGGTATAGCCCTTGGTGATTCAGAGCAGCAGATTTTTAAAGTTTTCCCTATATAAATCCTTGTGTAAAATCAAATCACACCACCCCCCCTCCTGGTAGGGGTCAGTTTTGATCCCAGGGTCATGACTTGAACAAACTTGGTAGAGGTCAACTAGACAATGCTGCAAACCAAATATCTAAACTCTAGGCCTTGTGGTTTCTGACTAGAAGATTTTTAAAACTTTTCCTATATAACTCTATGTAAAACATGTGACCACTGGGGCGGGGACATTTTTTACCCATGGGCTACGATTTGAACAAACTTGGAAGAGGTCCAATTGACAATGCTACTTAAAAATGCTACTTTATCTAAGCTCTATGCTTTTTGGTTTCTGATGTGAAGACTTTTAAAACTTTTTCCTATATAACTCTATGTAAACAAGTGACCCCCGGGGTAAGGCCTATTTTGACCCAGTGGCTATGATTTGAACAAACTTAGTAGAGGTCTACTGGACAATGCTACACATCAAATATCTAAACTCTAGCCTTGCAGTTTCTGACAAGAAGACTTTTAGAAGTTTTTCCTATATAACTCTATGTAAAACATGTGACCCCTGGGGCGGGGTCATTCTCGACCCAGGAGCCATGATTTGAACAAACTTGGTAAATGTCTACTGGACAATGCTGCACACTAAATATCTAAACTCTAGGCCTTGCGGTTTCTGACAAGAAGATTTTTTAAAGTTTTTCCTATATAACTCTATGTAAAACATGTGACCCCTGGGGCGGGGCCATTTTTGACCCAGGAGCCATGATTTATACAAACCTGGTAAAGGTCCACTGGAAAATGCTGCACACCAAATATCTAAACTCTATAAATCTATGTTTAATCAACTGACCCCTGGGGTGGTGTCAGTTTCAACCACAGGGTCATAATTTGAACAAACTTGGTACGGGTCCACTGGACAATGCTACACACTAAATATCTAAACTCTAGGCCTTGTGGTTTCTGACAAGAAGATTTTTAAGTTTTCCCTATATAAATCTATGTAAAATCAACTGACCCCTGGGGTCATAATTTGAATAAACTTGGTTGAGGTCCACTAGATGATGCTTCATACAAAATATCTAAGCTCCAGGCCTTGTGGTTTCGGAGAAGAAGATTTTTAAAGATCCAACTTTTAAAATCTAATTTTTACTTCAGTGAACCAGAAATGCAATAGACCAGAACCATTTGAACAATCTTGGTAGAGCTTCATGCAAGAAACAACCCAGGCAAGTTTCATTTAATTTGGCCCTTTGGTTTCAGAGGAGATGTCATTTGAATAAAAAGTTGACGACGGACGGACGACAGACAAAGACTGATCAGAAAAGATCACCGTTCTTTGTGCTCAGGTGAGCTAAAAACAAAAAGGAGGTCAGTAGGTCAAAAATATAGATCAAGAAATAATGTTTTTGAAATCATCTTGAAAAAAAGTACAAATGGTCCAAATTTTATTGCAATAGCAAAAAACTTAAAAAATAAGATAAAAACTTTTGGGCCGTGGGGGGGGGGGGGGGGGGAGTGACCCCCAAGAGAGGGCAATAACCCCACTGTGGTCACGGTGCATCCTACCAAATATCCAAGCTCCAGGCCTTGCAGTTTTTGACAAGAAGATTTTAAAAGTTTTTTGCTATATAACTCTATGTAAATCAAGGGACCCCCAGGACGGGGCCAGTTTTGACCCAGGGGCCATGATTTGAACAATCTTGGTAGAGGTCTTCTAGACAATGCTCAACACCAAATATCTAAGCTCATAGCTTGCCTTGTAGTTTCTAACACGAAAATTTTTAAAGTTTTCCCTACATGTATATAACTCTATGTAAATCAAATAAGCCCTGGGCGAGTCAGTTCTAACCCCAGGGTCATAATTTGAACAATCTTTGAAGAGGTCCACTACATGATGCCTCATACCAAATATCGCAGCTCCAGGCCTTGCGGTTTCTGATAAGGGGCCATGATTTGAACAATCTTAGTAGAGGTCTACTAGACAATGCTACACACCAAATATCTAAGCTCCATGCCTTGTGGTTTCTGACAAGAAGATTATTAAAGTTTTCTCTAAATAACTCTATGTAAATCAAGTGCCCCCTAGGGCGGGGCCAGTTCTGACGCCAGGGTCATTATTTGAACAATCTTGGTATAGGTCCACTAGATGATGCTCAACACCAAATATCTAAGCTCCATGCCTTGCTGTTTCTGACAAGAAGATTTTTAAAGTTTTCCCTAAATAACTCTATGTAAATCAAGTGACTCCCAGGGCAGGGCCAGTTCTGACCCCAGGGTCATAATTTGAACAATCTTTGTAGAGGTCCACTAGATGATGCCTCATACCAACTAGAACTATCGCTGAATGCGATTCATACCCCCACCAATGTCCTTGACAGAAGACGACATGGAAAGGTGGTTAAGGGAATCACTTTAGAGGCACAAATACATATACATAAAAAGAAATTATCTCTGGTGAAAAAAACAAATTGTACAGGTAATAGTATAAATATATATTGTCAAATCATGTTCGAAACAGTTACAAATAACCTTTCATTTTCATGAATATCTGTTCTAGTTTCAGAAACATTTAAGTACGAATGGTTATATCAGAACATTTTCTAAGCCTAAAAGGGGCATAACTTGTGTCATAATTCAACGGAATTGTAGAATTTTCGTCATCTGAGCTTGCTTGTAACCATTCATATAAATTTTAAGTTTCAAGTAAATATCTGTTCTGGTTTAAGAAATATCATAGTAAATAAATTTAAAGACATAAAAATGGACATAACTTTGTCAAAATACAATACAAAGTTATCCCCCCCCCACTTTTTTTAGTTATGAAACTTGACCTGCATATCTTACTTGCGACACCTCGTATATATTTGAATTTTCAAATGATTATCTGTTCTAGTTTTAGAAATATTCAAGTACATGTTAAAATTTCAGAACATTTTCTAAGTCAATTTTTGACCTTCAAGTGTGGCCTTGACCTTAAGCTGGCACAAGGGTAAGATGGGTTCTGCACATTGCCCAGTTGGGTTGAACATTTGAGTCAAGTTTGAAGAAAATCCTTCCATTAGTATAGAATTTATAGAGCGGACATGACATATTGTCTAGTATTGATTGTAAGTAAATTAAGACTTGAAAAGGGACATAACTTTGTCAAAATGCAAGACAGAGTTATGAAACTTGACCTGCATATCTTACTTGTGATACCTCATATATCTTTTAAGTTTCAAGCAAATACCCGTGCTAGTTTCAGAAATATTCAAGAACATGTTAGAATTTAAGAATATTTTCTAAGTCAATTTTTGACCTTCAAGTGTGACCTTGACCTTAAGCCAGGCACAAAGGTAACATGGGTTCTGCACATAACCTTGTTGAGTTGAACATTTGAGTAAAGTTTGAAGAAAATTCTTCTATTAGTATAGGATTTATAGAGCGGACAGGACATATTGTCTAATATTTGATTGTATGTAAATATGAAGACTTAAAAAGGGGCATAACTTTGTGAAAATGCAATACAGAGTTATGAAACTTGACCTGCATATCCTAATTGTGACACTTCATATATATTTTAAGTTTCAAGCATATACGTTTTCTAGTTTCAGCAATATTCAAATACATGTTAAAATTTAAGAATATTTTCTAAGTCAATTTTTGACCTTCAAGTGTGACCTTGACCTTAAGCCGGCAAAAGGGTAACATGGGTTCTGCACATCCCCTTGTTGAGGTGAACATTTGAGCCAAGATTTAAGAAAATCTTTCAATTAGTGTAGGACTTACAGAGCGGACACGACATAATGTCTAATATTTGATTGTTTGATATTTGACCTTCAATTGTGACCTTGACCTTGAGCTGACACATGGGCAACATGGGTTCTGCATATCCCCTTGTTGAGGTGAACATTTGAGCCAAGATTAAAGAAAATCTTTCAATTAGTGTAGGACTTACAGAGCGGACACGACATAATGTCTAATATTTGATTGTTTGATATTTGACCTTCAATTGTGACCTTGACCTTGAGCTGACACATGGGCAACATGGGTTCTGCACATCCTCTTGTTGATGTGAACATTTCAGCCAAGTTTGAAGAAAATCCTTCAGTTGGTATAGGATTTATAGAGCGGACACGATAATGGAGACGGACGGACGGACGGACGGACCGACGGACGGACGCGACAAAGCAAATCCATTATAGCCCCCCCCCCCCACATTTTGTGGTGGGGGTATAAATATCTAAGCTCCATGCCTTGCTGTTTCTGACAAGAAGATTTTTAAAGTTTTCCCTATATAACTCTATGTAAATCAAGTGACTCCCAGGGCGGGGCCAGTTCTGACCCCAGCGTCATAATTTGAACAATCTTTGTAGAGGTCCACTAGACAATACTCAACACCAAATATCTAAGCTCCAGGCCTTGTGGTTTCAGACAAGAAGATTTTTAAAGTTTTCCCTATATAACTCTATGTTAATCAAGTGACCCCAAGGGCGGGGCCATTTTTGACCCAGGAGCCATGATTTGAACAAACTTAGTAGAGGTCCACTGGATAATGCTGCACACCAAATATCTAAACTCTAGGTCTTGTGGTTTCAGACAAGAACATTTTCAAAGTTTTCCTATATAAGCCTATGTAAAATCAATTGACCCCCAGGCGGGGCCAAATTTGACCCCAGGGGCATAATTTGAACAAACTTGGTAGAGGTCCACTAGACAATGCTACATCCCAAATCTTAAGGCTCAGAGCCTTGTAGTTTCAGACAAGAAGATTTTCAAAGTTTTTCCTTTAAGTTGCCATGGCAACCAGAGTTCTTGATGGAATTGAATTCTTTGAACAATTTTGGTAGAGCTTCATGCAAGGAATATTCCCAGGCATGTTTCATCAATGTTGGCTCGGAGGTTTAGGAGGAGATGTTGTTTAAGTCAAATTGTTGATGACGCACGACGCATGCCAACGGATGCTGGACATTCAACGATCCTAAAAGCTCACCCTGAGCAGGCTCAGGTGAACTAAAAAGTTAACAGATATACTTTTTTCATTGAGAAGATCATTGGATGGATCTTTAATGAAAATAAATGCTTCATGTAGTTTATAAGAATCTGTTCCTCTAATATACAATGTACAATAACATGTCACGATAAAAATTAGACATTTCTACCTCTTCATTATCGCCGTTCCTGGACGGCGATATATACAATTAACAAGATTTGAACAGTTTTGCCTGTACACCGCCTGCCTTTAGCCAATCAAAGCAAAGCATTTCATATCACATGATAACAAAATGGACGTCAAAATTCTTCAGAAGGGATGCTAAATGGACTCGCCCAACCGCCATGTTTGTCGGGTTACTTATTCTACAACTGAAAAATACCATCATCAATGTACGATCTCAGTACCAGTCTTCAGGCTCGTGTAGGATAAATACAGGATAATCGCAATATTTTTTGCTACATGTCATTTTTAACTAGAAAATGTAGTCTAAATAAGAGTATGGTTTGTTTGTTTTTTCCAAAACTTGCACTTAAAGAAAAAAATAAATGCTTGCTTCCGGGCGATTCTAATCAGGATACAAACTCCCTGCAGGGGTTGCTTCCCCTAATTAGTACAGTAAAAATAGCAAAGCGTGACGTAACCGGTGCGAGGAGTTTGATCAGGATTTTTCCGTGTTTTATATATGCTTGATTAGGGTCAGGGCAATTTCGTATTTTTTACCTAAAATTTATTCTGTTTAAATTGTACATATAATATTCTTATGGTATTGAAGAACTGTATCTAGCTTTTGTTAAGTATACATTTTTAGTAATAAATAAAGTTAAAAAACTACGCAAATAGTCAATTAATTACGCGTAGACTGGTTTACAACAAAGCAATATTTACAAGATTACAAATGCTGCAAATTTTAACATGATGTATAAAGATATTGGGATGTTTTTCATAAAGAAGCCAAATCGCCCGCTTTCAAAAATAGTCCAGCTATAAAAATTACAATGTATATTTCATCTACTTTATAATAACTTCGCTTTTCAGTGCAAAGCATGTTGTAAGTTTATCAAATGAATGAATGAAGAACATGAAATACATTCATCTATGGATATGACGAAATGCATGGCTGATCGGCGATTTCAAGCATTTTTGGAAATGCTAATACTTGTTATAAAGCTATTTCAATCCATAGCCCCTGGTGATGCAGGGGAGGTAACTGAGCAGTTACTAATTTCTGGAACAGTCTATACTATGGATAACCACCTCTAAAAGATGATTATTCATTTTGCATTTATACCTTATTTAACATGACAGTGCAGATAAACTTAGTGCTTTTGTTTCAAGATTTACATAGGACAAGAAATGTTTGTAAAACATACATGTCCCCCAACAGCACCTAACTGCTTGTGGTTGGGCCAAAGCATTCTCTAGTTATTGATCAGAAACCGTTTTTAGGATCAAGGTCCCTGCGGCCTTGACCTTGCCCTAATGACCTCAAAATCAATAGGGGTCATCTACTAGTGATGCCCAACCAGCATACCAAGTTGGGTCAAAGCATTCTCTAGTTATTGATCAGAAACCGTTTTTAGGATGAAAGTCCCTGTGATCTTGACCTTTGACCAAATGACCCCAAAATCAATAGAGGGCCATCTACTGGTGATGACTAACCAGCATACCAAGTTTGGTGAACCTAGGTCAAAGCATTCTCTAGTTATTGATCAGAAACCGTTTTTAGGATGAAAGTCTCTGTGATCTTGACCTTTGACCTAATGACCTCAAAGTTAAAAGGGGTCATTTACTGGTGATAACCAACCAGCATACCAAGTTTGGTGAACCTAGGTTAAAGCGTTCTCTAGCTTATTGATCAGAAACTGTTTTTAGGATGATGGTCCCTTTGAGCTTGACCTTTGACCTAATGACCTGAAAATCAATAGGGTCATCTACTGGTGATGACCAGCCAGCATACCAATTTTGGTGAACCTAGGTCAAAGCGTTCTCTAGTTATTGATCTGAAACCGTTTTTAGGATGAAAGTCTCTGTGATCTTGACCTTTGACCTAATGACCTCAAAGTCATCTACTGGTGATGACCAACCAGCAAACCAAATTTGGTAAACCTAAGTCAAAGCATTCTCTATTTACTGATCAGAAACTGTTTTTAGGATGAAAGTCCCTGTGATCTTGACCTTTGACCTAATGACCTCAAAATCAATAGGGGTCATCTACTGATGATGACCAACCAGCATACCAAGCCTGGTGAACCTAGGTCAAAGCGTTCTCTAGTTACTGATCGGAAACCGTTTTTAGGATGAAAGTCTCTGTGAGCTTGACCTTAGACCTAATGACCGCAAAATCAATAAGGGATCATCTACTAGTGATGACTATCCAGTGTACCAAGTTTGGTGAACCTAGGTCAAAGCGTTCTTTAGTTATTGATCAGAAACCGTTTCTAGGATGAAAGACCCTGTGAGTTGACCTTTGACCTAATGACCTCAATGTCAATAGGGGTCATCTACTGGTGATGACCAACCAGCATACCAAGTTTGGTGAACCAAGGTCAAAGCATTCTCTAGTTATTGATCAGAAACGATTTTAGGATGAAAGACCCTGTGAGCCTGCTTGACCTTTGACCTAATGACCTCAAAATCAATATAGGTTATCTACTGGTGATGACCAACCAGCATACCAAGTTTGGTGAACCTAGGTTAAAGCGTACTCTATTTACTGATCGGAAACCGTTTTTAGGATGAACTTCCCTGTGAGCTTGATCTTTGACCTGATGACCTCAAAACCAAAAGGGGTCATCTACTGCTGATGACCAACCAGCATACCAAGTTTGGTGAACCTAGGTCAAAGCGGTCTCTAGTTATTGATTGGAAACCGTTTTTAGGATGAAGGTCCCTGTGAGTTTGACCTTTGACCTAATGACCTCAAAGTCAATAGGGGTTATCTACTGGTGATGGCCAACCAGCATACTAAGTTTGGTGAACCTAGGTCAAAGCGTTCTCTAGTTATTGATCGGAAACCGTTTTTAGGATGAACTTCCCTGTGAGTTTGACCTTTGACCTGATGACCTCAAAACCAATAGGGTTCATCTACTGCTGATGACCAACCAGCATACCAAGTTTGGTGAACCTAGGTCAAAGCATTCTCTAGTTATTGATTGGAAACCGTTTTTAGGATGAAGGTTCCTGTGAGTTTGACCTTTGACCTAATGACCTCAAGATCAATACGGGTCATCTACTTGTGATGACCAACCAGCATACCAAGTTTGGTGAACCTAGGTCAAAGCGTTCTCTAGTTATTGATCGGAAACCGTTTTTAGAATGAAGGTCCCTGTGAGCTTGACCTTTGACTTAATGACCTGAAAATCAATAGGGGTCATCTACTAGTGATGTCCAACCAGCATACCAAGTTTGGTGAACTTAGGTCAAAGCATTCTCTAGTTATTGATCGGAAACGAAGTGTCTACCGACAGACAGACCTACTGACCGACATTTGCAAAACTATATGCCCCCTCATTTTCGATGGGGGGCATAAAAAGGGGTATTAAAAAGAGGGGTACTTCAGCAATAATCCAGATAGTATTATATTATAAACATCTGTAAATCTTTTATCTTTCAGTTGTACAATATGAGGTGGAAAATGGCCAAGGGAAAGAAAGTAGGTGAAAAAGAAGTGTGCATCCAGACCTGAAAAATGATGAGGAAATAGATGGGGATAATTAAGTATTGAGTACACCTGCCTGGACTTTAACCCTGGAAGAGAATGTCTTTGGAGAGCTTTTCACTTTCTTTACGTTCTGTACCTTGAGCAATTTTCTTATTCTGAAAGGTGCTGAAGCAGATTTTGTTAAAATGAGACAAAAAAACAAAAAAAGTCGAGCTAATAAAGGAAACCAATTCCAGCAAATATTTAGTTGACTAAACATGAAGCAGCGAGTGAAAATCTCTAAGAAAATCCGTATGTCATATATTTCCGTGACCCCGTCGTACTTTGTTATCGATAGAAAACAGTGTCTTGGAGACTTTTTACAAAGCAAACTCACAACCTTCAACTGATTGATTAAAATAAATCGTCATGATTTTATTATAAGTACCAGTTTATCCATTTTCATTGAAAAAATGTTCCTTTTCTCTAAGACATGATTATTTCTGTCGCATTTTACTTTAGAAAGCAGCAATTATAATGAATAAAAATACTTCACTTCCTAAAAAAATTTATTTGTTCAAATAAAATTCTTGTGAAATTGGAAACACATCCCCTAGGTAACCAGACATTCCGTCAAAAAGTCACTTGATTTTGATGCCAGAATTACATAAGTTTAAAACAATAAGTTAAATAACAACCAATCCACATATATTTACTGTCTGTCATTGTCTTTTTAAAGTTGGACTTAATTTCTGTTGAAAAGTTTGGGGTGTTTTTTTTAAAATCTATGATAGTATCTTTTTTTTTAAATTGACTTTGTAAAATGAAAAGCCTAATTAACAAATAATGCTTATCGAAAATGTAATATTTTTTGCTTGGACATGTGACTTTGTTTTTGGGACAACTCTATTTTGCCATAGTCAGTTGTCCTGGACAACTCAATCTCAAAGAAATTTGAAGAGCCCTAATATCCTTCGTATTCCTCTTGTTTACTAGTAAACCCAATACTTATATAGCCGGTATATGGTTGAAATACTGGTTATGTACTCTTTGTATATTACGAAGATAGAGAAACATATAAATACATCTATACTGGAAGAATACAGAAATCAGTTTTTGCATGACAAATACACAGAGTTCCAATATACCTGATGTTCCAAATATAGATTAGTATATTATGTCTGTTAGGCGAATATACATCCCATATATGTCCGTATATCTAAATATATATAGGGCTGTACACTCCAGTATATCACATTCTTTTCGCAGTGACATGCAATTAAGTTTCACATGATTTTACTCTCCTATATAAAACATATATGTACATACCAGTTCAGGATTGAGAGCTTTGTTGATGCTCTGTGCAGTAAGACCATAACTTTCCAGACCAAACATACCACTGACAAACTTGTTGATACCCTGGTTTGGTTTAAGCGTATCTTTTCTCACTACCAGCCTTCTGCGGAAGAAGTCCGGAACAATCCTCTCTACATCAAGTGCAAGTTCAACCTTGTATGATGTAATAAGGAAAATTAAGGACTATGAAATACAATTTAAACAAGATCTATCACTAAGGGTGATGAATACCCCCAGATGCTGTACTGACACAGTTATTTCTATATTTATAGTTTGTCTGCCATAATATAATAAGAGAGCTATGATGGCCCTTTTATCGCTCACTTGAATACAAATGCAACTTCTTTCTTCACATACCAAATATCTAAAATCCAGGCCTTGTGGTTTCTGGCAAAAAGATGACTTCTGGGTTGGGACCAATTTTTAGCCTTGACCCTAGTGACCTAAAATCCAGCCCAAGAGCAGATGCTTACGATTCATACTTACCAAATTTCTAAGATATATGTCAATGAATGAAAATTCAAGCAAGTGGTTTGCAAGATTATCAAAGCTATGAAAACATGGCAAAGGAAGCGTATTCTGTCCCAATACCTCTGAAAAACATAATGGGATCAGGCCAGTTCAGGAACAAGAGGGCCATGATGGCCATATATCGCTCACCTGAATATGACTGTTTTTAACAAAGTTGCTATGGACCTGGTTAATTGAAGCCAGATGACCCATATTCAAACTTGGCCCAGAAATTATTGAAACAATCTTTCTGACAAATTTCAAGGTTATTTGGACTGAAAGTGTAGCCTCTAGAGTGTTAACAAGGTTTTTCCATATTTGGGCTCTGTGACCTAGTTTTTGACCCCAGATGATCCATATCCAAACCTGAGCTAGAAATCATCAAAACAACCTTTCTGACAAATTTCCAGGACATTTTGACTGAAAATGTAGCCTCTAGAGTGTTTACAAAGTTTTTCGATATTTAGGCTCTGTGACCTAGTTTTTTAATCCAGATGACCCATATTCAAAGCTGAGCTGGAAATCATAGAAGCAACCTTTCTGACAAATTTTCAGGTTATTTGGAATTAAAATCTTAACTCTAGAGTGTTAACAAGGTTTTTCCATATTTGGTCTCCGTGACCTAGTTTTTGACCAAAGCTGAACCATATTAGTACTTGAGCTAGAAATCATCAAAACAACCTGTCTGACAAATTTCCAGGATATTTGGACTGAAAATGTAACCTCTGGAATGTTAAAATGGTTTTTACATTTTAGGGCTCTGTGACCTAGTTTTTGACCAAAGCAGAACCATATTAGTACTTGAGCTAGAAATCATCAAAACAACCTGTCTGACAAATTTCCAGGATATTTGGTCTAAAAATGTTACCTCTAGAGTGTTAACAAAGTTTTTCAATATTTAGGCTCTGTGACCTAGTTTTTGAACCCAGATGACCCATATTTGAACTTGACCTAGAAATTGTCAAAGAAATCTTTCTGACAAATTTCCAGATTATTTAGGCTGAAAATGTAACCTCTAGAGTGTTAACAAGATTTTTCTATTTTTGGGCTCCGTGACCTAGTTTTTGAAACTAGATGACCCATATTTGAACTTGAGGTAGAAAGGATCGATAGAACATTTCTGACAAATTTCCAGGATATCTGGACTGAAAAAGTAGCCTCTTGAGTGTTAACAAAGTTTTTCTATATTTGGGCTCTGTGACCTAGTTTTCAAACCCTGATAACCCATGTTCGAAGTCGTCCGAGATATTAATGAGACAAACATCCTGATCAAGTTTCACGACAATTAAGGCAAAAATGTGACCACTAGAGTGTTAACAAATTAATTGTTACAGACAGACGGACGGTGGACGACGGACAAAAGGTGATCAGAAAAGCTCACTCTGTCACTACATGACAGGTAAGCTAAAAACAAAACAAGAGGGCCATGATGGCCCTGGATTGCTCACCTGAGTACTTTGGCCCTAGGTTTGCTGTTAAGCAGTATTTCATTTTTTAACTGAAAATGTGTAAGTGCTTACAAACCAAATGCGTAAAATATCAGTCAATAAATAAAGGCTATATGACAGAAAGTAGAAATATCTATTATAAGCTAATGTGACCTTGACCTTGACCCAGTGACCTCAAACCCTACCCATGGGTAGAGGTCCATGCAAGGAATCTATATATTGAATATCAAAGATATTGGTCTATAAAATAATGAAGGCTTTATGAGGTACAGTATATAAATCTATTTTTAGCCTTTAAGCTAATCTCATAATTTGAAAAGCTTGATAAAGCTTCCTTCATGCCAAATTTTAAAATTCTAGGTCTTGTGGTTTCAGACAAGAAGATTTTTTTAAGATTTCCTTTATTACATATTAAGGGACCCCAGGGCGGAGCAACTTTCGACCCCAGGGCCAACATTTAAACAATATTGGTAAAGGTTCTTTACACAATACTCAACACCAAATATATAAGGTCTAGTCCTATTAGTTTCGGAGAAAAATGACTTTTAATAGTCTTCCAATATAACTATAATGTAAACCAAGATAACCCTTGGGCGTGGCCAATTTTGATACAGGGGACATAATTTGAACAAACATGGTAGACATCCACTAGACAATGCTACATACCAAATATCAAAGCTGTTGGCATTGTGGTTTCTGAGAAGAAGATTTTTAAAGATTGCCTTTTTTACATATTAAGGGCCCCCGGGGCGGGGACATTTTGACCCCAGGGCCAACATATCAATAATACTGGTAAAGGTTCTTTACACAATACTCCACACAAAATATCTAAGGTCTAGTCCTATTAGTTTTGGAGAAAAATGATTTTTCATGTTTTTATTACATAACTATATGTAAACCAAGAGAACCCTGTGGCGTGGCCCCTGGGGCGGGGACAATTTTGACCCCAGGGCCAACATATAAACAATACTGGTAAAAGTTCTCTACACAATACTCCACACCAAATATCGAAGGTCTAGTTCAATTGGTTTCGGAGAAAGATGACGTTTAATGTTTTTCCTATAAATTTATATGTAAACCAAGAGAACCCTGGGGCGACTGGCCAATTTTTACCAAGGGGACATAATTTGAAGAAACTTAGTAGACATCCTCTAGACAATGCTACATACCAAATATCAAAGCGGTAGGCATTGTGGTTTCTGAGAAGATTTTTAAAGATTGCCTTTTTTACATATTAAGGGTCCCCGGGGCAGGGATAATTTTGACCCCAGGGCCAACATATAAACAATACTGGTAAAGGTTCTCTACACAATACTCCACACCAAATATCTAAGGTCTAGTCCTATTACTTTCAGAGAAAAATGACTTTTAACGTTTTTCCAATATAACTATAATGTAAACCAAGATAACCCTTGGGCGTGGCCAATTTTGACCCAGGGGACATAATTTGAACAAACTTAGTAGACATCCACTAGACAATGTTACATACCAAATATTAAAGCTGTAGGCATTGTGGTTTCTGAGAAGAAGATTTTTAAAGATTGCCTTTTTTTACATATTAAGGGTCCCCGGGGCGGGGATAATTTTGACCCCAGGGCCAACATATAAACAATACTGGTAAAGGTTCTTTACATAATACTCCACACAAAATATCTAAGGTCTAGTCCTTTTAGTTTTTGAGAAAATTGATTTTTCATGTTTTTCCTATATAACTATATGTAAACCAAGAGAACCTTTGGGCATACCCCCCCGGGGAAGGGACAATTTTGACCCCAAGGCCAACATATAAACAATACTGGTAAAGGTTCTTTACACAATACTCCACACAAAATATCTAAGGTCTAGTCCTATTAGTTTCGGAGAAAAATGACTTTTAATGTTTTTCCTATATAACTATAAGTAAACCAAGAGAACCCTGGGGCGACTGGCCAATTTTGACCCAGGGGACATAATTTGAAGAAACTTGGTAGACATCCTCTAGACAATGCTACATACCAAATATCAAAGCAGTAGGCATTGTGGTTTCTGAGAAGAAGATTTTTAAAGATTGCCTTTTTTAAAACACATTAAGGGCCCCCAGGGCAGGGCCAATTTTGACCCCAGGGCCAACATATAAACAATACTGGTAAAGGTTCTCAACACAATACTCCACACCAAATATCTAAGGTCTAGTCCTATTAGTTTTGGAGAAAAATGATTTTTCATGTTTTTCCTATATATGTAAACCAAGAGAACCCTTGGGCGTGGCCAATTTTAACCCAGGGGATATAATTTGAACAAACTTGGTAGACATCCACTAGATAATACAACATACCAAATATCTAAGCTGTGCGCATTGTGGTTTCAGAGAAGAAGATTTTTAAAGATTTCCAATATAAGTCTATGTAAAATGAAGTTACTGGGGCGGGGCCAATTTTGACACCACAGAAATAATTTGAACAACTTTTGTAGAGTTCCATTAGAGGGTGCTAAATGCAAAATATCTAAGCTCTATGCCCTGTGGTTTCAGACAAGAAGTTTTTCAAAGTTTTTCCTTTAAGTTGCCATAGCAACCAGAGTTCTTGATGGAATTGAATTCTTTGAACAATTTTGGTAGAGCTTCATGCAAGGAACATCCTAGACAAGTTTCATTTAATTTGGCCCTTTGGTTTCAGAGGAAATGTCATTTGAATGAAAAGTTGACGATGGACAGACGGACGACGGACAAAGACTGATCAGAAAAGCTCACCCTGAGCACTTTGTGCTTAGATGAGCTAAAAAGGTCACTAAATAGGTCATGCGATGACATTTTTGAAATCGGAACAAAAATCTGTACACATGGTCATAATTTCATTGCCATAGCTTCAAAAACAAAAAGTAGGTCAGTAGGTCAAAAATATAGGTCATGCGATGACATTTTTGAAATCGTAACAATAATCTGTACATATGGTCCAAATTTCATTGCCAATGCTCCAAAAACAAAAAAAAGGTCAGTAGGTCAAATAAATAGGTCATGCGATGACATTTTTGAAATCAAAACGAAAAACTGTGCACACGGTCCAAATTTCATTGCTGTAGCTAAAAAACAAATAAGTAGGTCAGTAGGTCAAAAATATAGGTCATGATATGACGTTTATGAAATCGGAACAAAAAGCTGTATACATGGTCCAAATTTTTATTGCTATAGCTCCAAAAACAAAAAGTAGCTCAGTAGGTCAAAAGTAAAGGTCATGCGATGACATTTTTAAAATCAAAACAAAAAACTGTGCACAGGATCCAAATTTCATTGCTGTAGCTAAAAAACAAAAAAGTAGGTCAGTATTTCAAAAATATAGGTCAAGGAATAATGTTTTTGAAATCATCTTGAAAAAAAATACAAAATTCCAAATTTTATTGCTATAGTGAAAAACTTAAACAAGAGGGCCAAAATGGCCCTATATCGCTCACCTGAGAATCATTGCACTGAAACATAAAAAAATCAGGATGTAAGTAAGTAGATCAAGGCCAAGATCATCCAAGGTCAAAGATTTAATCTGCATGCAAAATTATCTAATGTTTCATTGTTGTAGCTGAACAAAAGGTCTTCTATGAAAAGAACCTGTGACCTATTTTTTGACCCTGGATGACCCATATACAATCCCTTCCTAGATTTTATCAAGACAAACATTCTGACCAAATATTAGGAAAATCGGATGTAAAATACAGCTTCTATCGCCTACACAAGGTTTTTTCTAAGATTTGACCCTGTGACCTAATTTTGATCCCAGATGACCCATATTCAATCCTGACCTAGATCTCATCAAGACAAACATTCTGACAAAATATTAGGAAAATCCAATGGAAAATACAGCCTCTATTGCATACACAAGGTTTTTCAAAGATTTGACCAAATGACCTAGTTTTTGAACCCCAATGACCCATATAGAATCCCAACCTAGATACCATAGAGACAAATATTCTGACCAAATATAAGGAAATTCGGATGAAAAATACAGCTTCTATCGCATACACAAGCTTTTTCTAAGATTTGACTCCGTGACCGAGTTTTTGACCCCAGATGACCCATATACAATCCCAACCTAGATCTCATCAAGACAAACATTCTGACAAAATATAAGGAAAATCCAATGAAAATATAGCTTCTATCGCATACACAAGCTTTTTCTTACATTGGACCACGTGACCTAGTTTTTGACCTCAAATGACCCATATACAATCCCAACCTATATTTCATCAAGTCAAACATTCTGACAAAATATTAGGAAAATCCAATGGAAAATACAGCTTCTATTGCATACTAAAGGTTTTTCTAAGATTTGACCCAATGACCTAGTTTTTGACCCCAGATGACCCATATACAATCCCAACCTAGATACCATAGAGACAAACATTCTGACTAATTATTAGGAAATTCGGATGAAAAATACAGCTTCTATCGCATACACAAGCTTTTTCTAAGATTTGACCCTGTGACCTAGTTTTTGACCCCATATGATCCATATACAATCCCAACCTAGATCTTATCAAGACAAACATTCTGACAAAATATTAGGAAAATCCAATGAAAAATATAGCTTCTATCGCATACACAAGCTTTTTCTTAGATTGGACCCCGTGACCTAGTTTTTGACCCCAGATGACCCATATACAATCCCAACCTAGATTTCATCACGACAAACATTCTGACCAAGTTTCATAAAGATCCAATCACAAATACAGCCTCTATGGCATACACAAGGCAAATGTAAACAGACGACAGACACCAGACGACGGACATCCAGCGATCACAATAGCTCACCCTGACAGGTGAGCTAAAAAAAGAGATAAAAATTTTTTTTTCGGGGGACGGGGGGTGGGGGGGGGAATGACCCCCACGGGAGGGGGGATGACCCCACTGTGGTCACAGTGCATACTACCAAATATCTAAGCTCCAGGCCTTGCAGTTTGTGAAAAGAAGATTTTTATGAATTTTGGAATGAAGATTGCTATGAATATTCAAAAGATTATAACATGACATGAAGGAAAAGATAATATTCATGAGAATACATGATAATGAGTAGGATGTAAATTTCGGCTAACAATACTGTCTGCAAGGAGTATACTTAATAATGAGACAACAATTTCTGCACGTCATCTTGATGTGGTAAACATTTGTCTGAAGTTTCATCAAAATTCTTCAAAGGGTTGAAGAGTTACAGAGCGGACAGGATTTTCAATGTTAATGTCACTGTGACCTTGACCTTGGAGCCATCAAAATTCTTCAAAGGGTTGAAGAGTTACAGAGCGGACAGGATTTTCAATGTTAATGTCACTGTGACCTTGACCTTGGAGCCAGCCATGCGGAACATGCGTTCTGCACGTCATCTTGATGTGGTAAACATTTGTCTGAAGTTTCATCAAAATTCTTCAAAGGGTTGAAGAGTTACAGAGCGGACAGGATTTTCAATGTTAATGTCACTGTGACCTTGACCTTGGAGCCAGCCATGCGGAACATGCGTTCTGCACGTCATCTTGATGTGGTAAACATTTGTCTGAAGTTTCATCAAAATTCTTCAAAGGGTTGAAGAGTTACAGAGCGGACAGGATTTTCAATGTTAATGTCACTGTGACCTTGACCTTGGAGCCAGCCATGCGGAACATGCGTTCTGCACGTCATCTTGATGTGGTAAACATTTGTCTGAAGTTTCATAAATTCTTCAAAGGGTTTGAAGAGTTACAGAGCGGACACAATTTCGTTTGACGCCCGCCCATCCGCCCATCCGCCCGCCATACCCCAATCTAATAACCAGGATTTTCAAAATTGAAAACCTGGTTAAAAATGTTTTTGCTATATAATTCTTTGTTAAACAAGGGACCCTCAGGGCGCGTCCAGTTTTGACCAAGGGCAATGATTTGAACAATCTTGGTAGAGGTCTTCTAGACAATGCTCAACACCAAATATCTAAGCTCCACGTCTTGTAGTTTCTTACAAGAAGATTTTTAAAGTTTTTCCTACCTGTAAATAACTATATGTAAATCAAATAAACCCTGGGCGGGGTCCGTTCTGACGCCAGGGTCACAATTTGAACAATCTTTGTAGAGGTCTACTAGATGATGCCTAATACCAAATATCTAAGCTCCAGGCCTTGCAGTTTCTGACAAGAAGATTTTTAAAGAATTTACTATATTACTCTATGAAAAACATGTGACCCCTTGGGTGTAGCCAATTTTGACCCAGGGGCCATGATTTGAACAATCTTGGTAGAGGTCTACTAGACAATGCTACACACCAAATATTTAAGCTCCATGCCTTGAGGTTTCTGACAAGAAGATTTTTAAAGTTTTCCCTATATAACTCTATGTAAATCAAGTGACCCAGAAGTTCTGACCCCAGGGTCAAAATTTGAACAATCTTTGTAGAGGTCCACTAGATGATGCCTCATACCAAATATCTAAGCTCCAGGCCTTGTGGTTTCAGACAAGAAGATTTTTAAAGGTTTCCCTATATAACTCTATGTAAATCAAGTGACCCCCAGGGCAGGGCCAGTTCTGACCCAGGAGTCATAATTTGAACAATCTTGGTAGAGGTCCACTAGATGATGCTCAACACCAAATATCTAAGCTTTATGCCTTGAGGTTTCTGACAAGAAGATTTTTAAAGTTTTCCCTATATAACTCTATGTAAATCAAGTGACCCCCAGGTCGGGGCCAGTTCTGTCCCCAGGGTCATAATTTGAACAATCTTTGTAGAGGTCCACTAGATGATGCCTCATACCAAATATCTAAGCTCCAGACCTTGTGGTTTCAGACAAGAAGAATTTTAAAGTTTTCCTTATATAACTCTATGTAAATCAAGTGACACCAAGGGCGGGGCCATTTTTGACCCAGGAGCCATGAATTGAACAAACTTGGTAGAGGTCCACTGGACAATGCTGCACACAAATATCTGAGTTCTAGGCCTTGTGGTTTCAGACAAGAAGATTTTTAAAGTTTTCCTATATAAGCCTATGTAAAATCAATTGACCCCCCAGGTGGGGCCAAATTTGACCCCAGGGGCATTATTTGAACAAACTTGATAGAGGTCTACTAGACAATCCTACATACCAAATCTTAAGGCTCAGGGCCTTGTGGTTTCAGACAAGAAGATTTTCAAAATTTTTCCTTTAAGTTGCCATAGCAACCAGAGTTCTTGATGGAATTGAATTCTTTGAAAAACTTTGGTAGAGCTTCATGCAAGGAATATCCCAGGCATGTTTCATCAATGTTGGTTCAGCGGTTTAGGAGGAGATGTTGTTTAAGTCAAATTGTTGACGACGTACGCCGACGCACGCCGGACATTCAACGATCCCAAAAGCTCACCCTGAGTAGGCTCAGGTAAGCTAAAATAATTTAAAAAGTATTTGAACAGTTTATTTGACTTATATAGAAGGTATGCAGACAAGAAAGCCAGTTTCTAACAGTTTTATTATGAGTAAGCTCTCTTCTATATGAATGGTAGTCAACTTTATGGAAAAGGCAAAAAAGATGTTTAAATGGCCTCAAGTTGAAGGGAAGTCAATGAGGCTTTTTAAAATAGATTCTGAAGAAAAAGCAAAAATTTAAAAGGTGTTTCATTCTAAGAAGATGTAAGCTGAAATATAGATGATACATATGTTACTGTCATTAGTGAAAATGTGTTAATTGTGTATCATGGAAGCTGTTTCTTTTTTTGTGTTAAATACTTTTGCTGTTTAATATCATTTTAGATGTATTAGTGACATTCATTGTTGTTTTAAATGTTTTTATGACTTGGGTGTAAGTGTAAAGGAGTTTGCTATACATATATTACACTTACATTTGAACTGACAATTAACTTCAAGTTTTAAGAACTTTGATTATGTTGTGTTTGAAAATTATAGGAAGGATTATAATGTCATTTCAGCTTCAAGCAACCCAAACTTCTCTAAAAGGGTTTATTACTATTAACAATAACTAGAGCTATCACTAAATGTGATTAATACCCCCAAAACACCACTACAGAACAGAGGAAGTTATCAGTTTAGTTATAGAATACCTCGTAAAAAATTGAAAAAGAGTTATGGTTGTGGGCAATTGTGGTTCTTGTACATTGCATTTCCTCTCATTGCACTTGACCATTGTATGAAGTTGCACTGAATTCCAAAAAAATTGTTTTCAAGTTATTCTTTAGACAAAGAAAACTAACAAAGGGCAATAACTTTGCAAAAAGTGAAGACAGAGTTATAGCTCTTGCACATCCACTCAATGTGCTTGACCATTGTATGAAGTTTCACTGAATTCCAACCACGAGTTTCCAAATTATATTCTGGAAAAGGAAATCCAAGAAAGGGCAATAACTCTGCAAATAGTGAAGATGGAGTTATAGCTCTTATATAATGCACTTTCTCTCATTGTGCTTGACCATTATATGAAGTTGCATTGAATTCCAACCAGTAGTTTTCAAGCTATGCTCCAAATAAAGAAAACAAACTATAACTATCGCTGAATGCGATTCATACCCCCACCAATGTCCTTGACAGAAGAAGACATGGAAAGGTGGTTAAGGGAATAACTTTAGTGGCACAAATACATATACATAAAAAGAAATTATCTCTGGTGAAAAAAACAAAAAATTGTACAGGTAATAGTATAAATATATATTGTCAAATCATGTTCGAAACAGTTACAAATAACCTTTCATTTTCCCAATGTACTAAAACAAACAAAAGCAGTGAAGTTAAGAAAATAGCATAATTATGTCAAAATGTAATTAAGAGTGGAAAAACTTTGCATACTGAGCTTACTTGTTCTAGTTTTAGAAATATTCAAGTACATGTTAAAATTTCAGAACATTTTCTAAGTCAATTTTTGACCTTCAAGTGTGGCCTTGACCTTAAGCTGGCACAAGGGTAAGATGGGTTCTGCACATTGTACAGTTGGGGTGAACATTTGAGTCAAGTTTGAAGAAAATCCTTCCATTAGTATAGAAATTATAGAGCGGACATGACATATTGTCTAGTATTGATTGTAAGTAAATTAAAAGACTTAAAAAGGGGCATAACTTTGTCAAAATGCAATACAGAGTTATGAAACTTGACCTGCATATCTTACTTGTAATACCTCATATATCTTTTAAGTTTTAAGCAAATACCTGTGGTAGTTTCAGAAATATTCAAGTACATGTTAACATAACTTTGTTGAGTTGAACATTTGAGTTAAGTTTAAAGAAATTTTTTCCATTAGTATAGGATTTATACAGCGGACATGACATATTGTCTAATATTTGATTGTATGTAAATTTGAAGACTTAAAAAGGGGCATAACTTTGTCAAAATGCAATACAGAGTTATGAAACTTGACCTGCATATCCTAATTGTGACACTTCATATATATTTTAAGCTTCAAGCAAATATGTTTTCTAGTTTCAGAAATATTTAAATACATGTTAAAATTAAGAATATTTTCTAAGTCAATTTTTGACCTTCAAGTGTGACCTTGACCTTAAGCCGGCAAAAGGGTAACATGGGTTCTGCACATCCCCTTGTTGAGGAGAACATTTAAGCCAAGATTAAAGAAAATCTTTCAATTAGTGTAGGACTTACAGAGCGGACACGACATAATGTCTAATATTTGATTGTTTGATATTTGACCTTCAATTGTGACCTTGACCTTGAGCTGACACATGGGCAACATGGGTTCTGCACATCCCCTTGTTGAGGTGAACATTTCAGCCAAGTTTGAAGAAAATCCTTCAATTGGTATAGGATTTATAGAGCAGACACGATAATGGAGATGGACGGACGGATCGACCGACCGACGGACGCGACAAAGCGAATCCATTATAGCCCCCACCACATTTTGTGGTAGGGGTATAATAACTCTGCAAATAGTGAACATGGAGTTATGATTCTTGGACATTGCTCTTCCTCTCATTGTGCTTGACCATTGTATGTAGTTGCACTTAATTCCAACCAGAAGTTTTCAAGTAATGCTCCGGACAAAAAAAAATAAAGGGCAATAACTCTGAAAATAGTGAAGATGGAGTTATGATTCTTGGACACTGCACTTCCTCTCATTGTGATTGACAATTGTATGCAGTTGCAATGAATTCCAATTAGTAGTTTTCAAGTTTTGCTCCGGACAAAAAAAAAACAATAAAGGGCAACAACTCTGAAAATAGAGAAGATGGAGTTGTGATTCTTGGACACTGCACTTCCTCTTATTGAGCTTGACCATTGTATGAAGTTGCACTGAATTCAAACCAGTAGTTTTCAAGTTATGCTCCGGACAAGGAAAACCAATAAAGGGCAATTACTCTTAAAATAGTGAAGATGGAGTTATGACTCTTGGACACTGCACTTCCTCTCATTGTGCTTGACCATTGTATGTAGTTGCACTGAACTCCAACCAGTAGTTTTTAAGTTATGCTTCGGACAAGGAAAACAAACAAAGGGCAATTACTCTGAACATAGTGAAGATGGAGTTATGATTCTTAGACACTGCACTTTCTCTCATTGTGCTTGACAATTGTATGCAGTTGCAATGAATTCCAATTAGTAGTTTTCAAGTTTTGCTCCGGACAAAAAAAAACAATAAAGGGCAACAACTCTGAAAATAGAGAAGATGGAGTTAAGATTCTTGGACACTGCACTTCCTCTTATTGAGCTTGACCATTGTATGAAGTTGCACTGAATTCAAACCAGTAGTTTTCAAGTTATGCTCCGGACAAGGAAAACCAATAAAGGGCAATTACTCTTAAAATAGTGAAGATGGAGTTATGACTCTTGGACACTGCACTTCCTCTCATTGTGCTTGACCATTGTATGTAGTTGCACTGAACTCCAACCAGTAGTTTTTAAGTTATGCTTCGGACAAGGAAAACAAACAAAGGGCAATTACTCTGAACATAGTGAAGATGGAGTTATGATTCTTAGACACTGCACTTCCTCTTATTGTGCTTGACCATTGTATGCAGTTGTATCGAATTCCAATTAGCAGTTTTCAAGTTTTGCTCCGGACAAAAAAAACCAATAAAGGGCAACAACTCTAAAAATAGTGAAGATGGAGTTATGATTCTTGGACACTGCACTTCCTCTCATTGTGCTTGACCATTGTATGTAGTTGCATTGAACTCAAACCAGTAGTTTTTAAGTTATGCTCCGGACAAGGAAAACCAATAAAGGGCAATTACTCTGAAAATAGTGAAGATGGAGTTATGATTCTTGGACACTGCACTTCCTCTCATTGTGGTTGACCATTGTATGAAGTTGCATTGAATATCAACCAGTAGTTTTCAAGTTATGCTCCGGACAAGGTATACCCCGACTGACAGACCAACTGAGCGACCGACCAACCACCAGGTGACTCCTATATACCCCCCCAAACTTTGTTTTGGGGGTATAATTAAGAATAAGTCTATGACACATACCAATTTCAGTAGAATTTCATTCAGGTTGTACATTCACATCAAGATCTGTTATTTATATATTCACATTACAACATGAGCTGTTTAAGATCATAGTAATTACTTGAGGTTTAATTGTTTCATAGATATGTAAAATGAGTTCTTACACATTATAAAGGCCGGTGTTACATATGTCACTTTTAAGATGGGTTGTTGAATAGTGCTATGATAAATAAACAATTCGCAGAACCTCTCTTAAATACCATCATGGCAAAAAATCGGTCACCTGAGTATGACTGCTTTTAACAAAGTTGTTCTGGACCTGGTTCATTGACTCCAGATGACCCATATCTGAACTTGACCTAGAAATTATCGAAGTAACCTGTCTGACAAATTTCCAGGTTATTTGGACTGAAAATGTTACCTCTAGAGAGTTAACAAGGTTTTTCCATATTTGGGCTCTGTGGCCTAGTTGTTGAACCTAGATGACCCTTATTCAAACTTGAGCTAGAAGTCATCGAAACAACCTTCCTAACAAATTTCCAGGATATTTGGACTGAAATGGTAGCCTCTAGAGTGTTTACAAAGTTTTCCATATTTGGGCTCTGTGACCTAGATTTTGACCCCAGATGACCCATATTCGAACTTGGCCTAGAAATGACAGAAACAACCTTTCTGACAAATTTCCAGGTTATCTGGACTTAAAATGTTACCTCTACAGAGTGCAAACAGGGTTTTTCCATATTTAGGCTCTGTGACCTAGTTTTTGACTCTAGATGAACCATATTCGTATCTGAGCTAGAAATCTTCAAAACAACATTTCTGTCAAATTTCTAGGATATTTGGACTGAAAATGTAGTCTCTAGAGTTTTTACAAGGTTTTTCCATATTTGGGTTTGGTTACATAGTTTTTGACCCCAGATGACCCATATTTGCAGTTTAGCTAGAAATTATTGAAGCAACCTTTCTAACAAATTCCAGGATATTTGTATTGAAAAAGTAGCCACTAGATTGTTAACAGGATTTTTCCATTTTTTGGCCATGTGACCTAGTTTTTCATCCCAGATAACCCATATTCGCAACTGTCTGAGTAATTAATGGCACAAACATCCTGACTAAGTTTCATGACAATTGAGGCAAAAATGTGACCACTAGAGTATTAACAAACTAAGTGTAAATGTCTGATGGACGACAGACATTGATCGACCCTATAGCTCACCATGAGCCTATGGCTCAGGTGAGCTAAAAATATATTGTGATGCTTTCTTCACGAAAAAACTTTACTGACAGAATGGAAGGATCGTTTTTCAAAAAGAAGTGTTCTTTGAGCTAACTGAGAAGGTTCAAATAAAATTTCTTTTAGTTTATGTGTATTTGTTGCTGGTGAACATATTCAACTGCACTACTGAATCAGGTGAACCATGTTTTTAAAACCGTCCAAGTAGTCACGTATGTATTTTGATATTTGTATTGTTAAATATTTTTTTACAACCTATTTGCTAGTGATTCTGGGTGTAAAGTCAACTGTGGATGAAAGACCACAGACACATGACTGACAAAACAGCATACTAAAAGCTACACGTCATTGGGTTAAATCTGAGAAATAATTGTTGACAAGCAGTCTGGAATAATTTTGTCTATGGACGGTCAGACTGACAGGTGACAAAGCTGTATAATCACCATAGAATAGCATATGGTATAATTATACTGGAATACAATAATGATTATTCCCTACATCTGCACAATTTTCCTGTACATTTAAATTCTTTCAAGCAGCATAGCTTTTTAGTAAAATAAACACTTTCCTCAACTTAAGGGCTTTAATAGCACAGTTTAGGTGCACCCTAAGAACACAGCTTTACAATAAAATTCTCACTACCTGAATAGCTTTTAAGGTTCAGTGAAAAATTTCCCCTACCTGCATAGCTTTCCTGGTAAGTTCTGCCTGTTCTTGTACTTCCTTGATATTGTCTACAGCCAAACCAACCTATAATATGTAAAACAAATAGGTATATTAAGTATCTTTCACCTTTTTGCTCTTAAAGTTTTTATTTAATGATTTTCTTTTAATGATCTGAAAAGTGTCCTATAGATAGATAACAAGGTAATATATTAATATTCCCAGCTGTAAAATGTTTATTACTTTTGAGAAAAAAAACTCCAAACTGTATAGATCACTGTTGTACACCATTCACCGGTAATAAACCAATCAAAATGCCAAAAACGAAAGTACACTTGCCAACTTCGAGTTCACCCCAGTTAATGTTTCAACTTATTTCTCCATCATAATTTAATCAATTTCTCCAAACTGAACAGTATTGTGAAACTAAATATGTCTAGTTTTAGAGCTGTATTTGCTTTTTTCTGCAAGTTAGGTATTTTTTGTGTAATTGGCGATAAATTGTAGCCTCGTTGTTGACTTTTGCTATAAATGTTGATATTTTCAGAATATTTGAACAGAAAAGTAGCCTCTAGAGTGTTAACAAGTTTTCTTTTTTATTTTTGGGCTCTGTGACCTAGTTTTTGTTTTACCCCAGGTTATCAATATTTAAAGTTAATTACTAGAAATCATTGAAACAACATTTTTGACAGATTTCCAGGTCATTTTGACTGAAAATGTTACCTTTTAGAGTGTTAATAAGGTTTTTCCAAATATGGGCTATGTGACCCAGTTTTTGACCCCAGATGTTTGAACTTGTCCTAGGAATCATCAAAACAACCTTTCTGACAAATTTCTGGGCTGGGATATTTTGACTGAAAATGTAACCTCTAGTGTGTTAACAAGGTTTTTATAGTTTTGGGCTCTGTGACCTAGTTTTTGAACCCAGATGACCAATATTCGAACTTGAACTAGAAATCATAGAAGCAACCTTCCTGACAAATTTCCAGACTATTTGGACTGAAAATGTAACCTCTCCTACTACAAGAAAATTTTCAAAGTTTTCCCTATATAAATCCCTATGTAAAATCAACTGACCCCCAGGGCAGGGCCAAATTTGACCCCAAAGGCATAATTTTATCAAACTTGGTAGACGTCAACTAGACAATGCTTCATACCAAATCTTAAGGCTCAGGCCCATGTGGTTTCAGACAAGATTTTCAAAGGTTTCCCACAGCAAAATCAATTGACCTCCGAGGTGGGGCTAAATTTGACCCCAGAGGTATAATTTGAACAAACGTGGTTAAGGTCCACTAGACAATGCTACATACCAATTCTTAAGGGTCAGGGCCTTGTGGTTTTAGACAAGAATATTTTTCAAAGTTTCCTCTATACAAGCCTATGTAAAATCAATTGACCCCCAGAGCAGGGCCAAATTTGACCCCAGAGGTATAATTTGAACAAACATGGTTAAGGTCCACTAGACAATGCTACATACCAATTCTTAAGGGTCATGGCCTTGTGGTTTTAGACAAGAATATTTTTCAAAGTTTCCTCTATACAAGCCTACGTAAAATCAATTGACCGCCGGAGCAGGGCCAAATTTGACCCCAGGGGCATTATTTGAACAAACTTGATAAGGTCTACTAGACAATGCTACATACCAAATCTTAAGGCTCAGAGCCTTGTGGTTTCAGACAAGAAGATTTTCAAAGTTTTTCCTTTAAGTTGCCATAGCAACCAGAGTTCTTGATGGAATTGAATTCTTTGAAAAACTTTGGTAGAGCTTCATGCAAGGAATATCCCAGGCATGTTTCATCAATGTTGGTTCAGCGGTTTAGGAGGAGAAGTCGTTCAAGTCAAATTGTTGACGACGCACGACGCACGCAGACGGACGCCTGACATTTAACGATACTAAATCTCACCCTGAGCAGTGCTCAGGTGAACTTAAAACCAAGTAAATTAGAGTTCTTTGACAATGACTACCTCTGATTAGTCTCTATAACTGTGTGAAGTTTCAATGAGATATCATGGACAGTTTAGAAGTTATATTCAAGACAAGCATTATTAACTTAACGGAGATAATTAAAAAAATTATGCAAGGTAGAATTATGGTTCTTGGACACTGCACTTCCTCTCATTGGTCTCTATCAATGTGTTAAGTTTCAATTAAATTCTTTCAATACTTTTCAAGTTACTGTCTGGACAAGAGTGTGACGAACAGACAGACAGAAAGATGGAAAGACAGACAAGGTGGGGAGTATATGCTCTTCCTTCGGGGAACATAAAAATGCTATTTTTTGCTTAAAGGGCATAAGTCTGCAGAACTCTAATAAATTAGTGTCAAAATTTGAAGATCAAGGTCAAATACAGGTCAAGGTCAAGTTCAGTTTAATGTCTTGAAGGTATAGTCCAAAGAGTAGTTATGTCCATGTATGAAGACAATACATCCATTAATAGCAGATATTGCCAATTTTAGAACCGTCCAGGTCCAAAACATTGGTTTTATTCTCAGTGTTTTTTTGTCCCAGTATAAATCAAATTCATCCATTAATAATAAAGTAATAGCAATTTAAGCGAAATTCAGTAACTTGACCTTGACGGACAAGGTCATTTTAAGGTGAACGTTATACCTGAATAATTTAACATATTGGTTTCGTCATAAGTGTTATGTCGCCAATTATTTAACTTCAAAGGTCAAGGTCAAATAAAGGTCAAGTTCAGTTTAACCTTCTTGAAAGTATTGTCCAAAGGGTAGTTATGTCCAAGTTTGAAGACAGTACAACTATTAATAGCAAGGATATAGCCAATTTTAGCATCATCAAGGTCATTTGAAGGTCAAGGTGATACTTGAATTGTTCAACAAGTCGGTTTTGTTCTCGGTGTTGTTCTGTCCCAATATGAATCAAATCTGTCCATATATAACAAAGTTATCAAATTTAAGCAGAATTCAAAACACTGACTTTGACAGTCAAGTTCAAATCAAATCCATAAATAAACAAGAGCTATCACTAAATGTTATTAAGACTGTTTTGAAACTGAGGAAGTTATTAGTTACAGAATACTTTGTAAAAGAATTGAAAAAGAGTTATGGTTGTAGGCAATTAAAGATCATTGTGTTTTCAAGTTATTCTCTGGGCAAGGAAAACCAACAAAGGAAAATAACACTGCATATAGTGAAGATGGAGTTATGATTCTTGAACACTGCACTTTCTCTCATGGTGCTTGACCATTGTTTTAAGTTGCCCTGAATTCCAATCAGTAGTTTTCAAGTTATGTTCCCGACAAGGAAATCCAACAAAGGGCAATAACTTTACAAATAGTGAAGATGGAGTTATAGCTCTTATACCTAGCACTTCCTCTAATTGTGCTTGATCACTTTATTAAAGTGCACTGAATTCCAACCAGAAGTTTACAAGTTATGCTCTGAAAAAGGAAAACCAATAAAGGGCAATAACTCTGCAAATAGTGAAGATAGAGTTATGATTCTTGAACAATGCACTTTCTCTCATTGTGCTTGACCATTGTATGAAGTTGCACTGAATTCCAACTGTTAGTTTTCAAGTTATGCTCAGGACAAGGAACAACCCGTCTGACCGCCCACCCACCGGACCACCTGGATGACTCCTATATACCCCCGCACCCCCCCTCCCTCCCTGAAACTTTGTTATATTCAAACTTAAGCTAGAAATCATTGAAACAACCTTTCTGACAAATTTCCAGGATACTTGGACTGAGAAACTAGCTACTAGAGTGTTAACAAGGTTTTTCCATATTTGGACGTTATGACCTAGTTTTTGAACCAAGATGACCCATATTCAAACCTGAGCTAGAAATCATAGAAACAACCTTTCTGACAAATTTGCAGGTAATTTGGACTCAAAATGTAACATCTAGATTGTTAACAAGGCTTTTCCATATTTTGGTTCAATGACCAAGTTTTTGACCCCAGATGACCCATATTCGAACTTGAGCTAGAAATCATTGAAGTAACCTTTCTCGCAAATTTCCAGGACATCTGGACTGAAAATGTAGCCTCTAGAGTGTTAACAAGATTTTTTCTATTTTTGGGCTTGTTACCTAGTTTTTCATCCAAAATAACCCATGTTTGAACTCGTCCAAGTAATTCTTGAGACAAACATACTGACAAAGTTTCATGACAATTGAGGCAAAAATTTGACCATTAGGGTGTTAACAAACTAATTATGGACGGACAGACCATGGACAGACAGACGACGGACAAAAGGCGATCACAAAAGCTCACTCGTCACTACGAGACAGGTGAGCTAAAAACCAACAAAGGGCAATTATGTGTGATTATGTGATGGGGAATAAAAATTATGATCAATGTTAAAGTTTTCGGAAGGTAATGGCAATGGCAATGACACCATGACTGTAGCAATAACTTAAACTTTTCTTCAAAAAGTCAAGCTAAAAATGCTATTTTTTGCTTTATCAGGGGGAATAAGTCTGCCGATCTCCAATAAATTTGCGTCAAAATACCTGGGTGCGTAAGTTCACATGCTGACAACTATTTTTAGAAAGTTTCATGGTTCTAGCAGTTATACGTTTGGAGTTACACACAACACAAACAAGCATGACAGCGAAGTGGTGTAGGAATAAAAGAAACACAAAATACTTTGTTTGTGAGGTAATAATGAATACAACAACTTACAAGCAAGTTCATGATGATGATTGACATGACCACCATGAATACACAAAACAGAATGTTCGCAAGGACCTCATAGTGAACCATGTCGTCAATGTAAATTCCAACATACTCAAACTCTCCAATCATCATTACTGTTGTCTTTATCAAAGACTGCCAAACAGTGCTGAACGATTCCTGTCAAATATTCCAAAGAATTAATCAATAGATCAGTTTACATATTTCAATGACTACATGTCAGTTGCATTTATTGAGTTAACTTTAAATTTTAAATACAAAACAGTATAAATCATTTTTTGTGCATTTTTTCCCCAACTGATCTGTTTGTTTTTTTTATTTGTTTTTACATCTGTTTAAGCTTTACAAAAGGTTTATGATTAAGGATTAACAACTCCATTAATGCAACAATATTAAATTTCCTGAAAAAATGGCTGAATGCGATCCATAACCCCATCAATGTCACTGATAGAAGGTAACTTGGAAATTTCAAAAGATGGACAAGAGGGCCATGATGGTCCTAGATCGCTCACCTGAGTATTTTGGCTGTAGATTTGCTGTTAAGCAGTATTTCATGTTTTAATTGAAAATATGTCATGTTTTAATTGAAAATATGTAAGTAATGTAAATATAAATATGTAAACATGTAAAATATCAGTCAATAAATACAGGCTCTAAAAAGTAGAAATATCTAACATAAGCTATGGTGACCTTGACCTTAACCCAGTGACCTCAAACCCTACCCATGGAATATAGGATCCATGCAGGGAAAAATTTGCTGTAGCTTTAAAACAAAAAGTAGGTCAAAAATATAGGTCATGCAATGATGTTTTTGAAATCAAAACAAAAAACTATACATGGTCCAAATTTCATTGCCATAGCTCCAAAAACAAAAAAATAGGTCAAAAAACATATAGATCATGTGATGACATTTTTGAAATCAGAACAAAAAACTGTACACATGGTCCAAATTTCATTGCCATAGCTACAAAAACAAAAAGTAGGTAAGTAGGTAAAAAATATAGAAAATGCAATGACATTTTTGAAATTGGAACAAAAAACTGTAAACATGGTCAAAATTTCATTCCTGTAGCTAAAAAAACAACAAAGTAGAAAAAAGAAGATCTTTAAAGTTTTCCTTTTTTACATATTAAGGGCCCCCGGGGTGGACTAATTTTGACCCCAGGGCCAACAAATAAATGATACTGGTAAAGTTTTTCTACACAATACTCCACACAAAATATCTAAGGTCTAGTCCTATTAGTTTCGGAGAAAAATGACGTTTAATGTTTTTCCTATATAACTATATGTAAACTAAGAGAACCCTCGGGCGTGGCGAATTTTGACCCAGGGGACATAATTTGAACAAACTTGGTAGACATCCACTAGACAATGCTACATACCAAATATCAAAGGTGTAGGCATTGTGGTTTCTGAGAAGAAGAGTTTTAAAGATTTCCTTTTTTACATATTAAGGGCACCCAGGGTGGGGCCAATTTTGACCCTAGGGCCAACATATAAACAATACTGGTAAAAATTCTCTTCACAATACTCCACACAAAATATCTAAGGTCTAGTCCTTTAAGTTTTGGAGAAAAATGATTTTTCATGTTTTTCCTATATAACTATATGTAAACCAAGAGAACCCGGGGGCGTGGCCAATTTTGACCCAGGGGATATAATTTGAACAAACTTGGTAGACATCCACTAGACAATGCTACAAACCAAATATCAAAGCTGTAGGCAGAAGAAGATTTTTAAAGATTTCCTTTTTTACATATTAAGGGCCCCTGGGGCGGGGCCAATTTTGACCCCAGGGCCAACATTTTAACAATACTGGTAAAGGTTCTCTACACAATACTCCACACCAAATATCTCTGGTCTAGTCCTATTAGTTTTGGAAACAAGAGGGCCATGATGGCCCTGTATCGCTCACCTGAGTATGACTGCTTTTAACAAAGTTGCTATGGACCTAGTTAATTGACCCCAGATGACCCATATTCGAACTTGACCTAGAAATTATTGAAACAATCTCTTTGACAAATTTCCAGGATATTTGGACTGAAAAAGTAGCATCTAGAGTGTTAACAAGGTTTCTCGATATTTAGGCTCTGTGACCTAGTTTTTGACCCCAGATAACCCATATCCAAACCTGAGCTACAAATTATCAAAACAACCTATCTGACAAATTTCCAGGACATTTGGACTTAAAATGTAGCCTCTAGAGTGTTTACAAAGTTTTTCCATATTTGGGCTCTGTGACCTAGTTTTTGACCCAAGATGACCCATACTCCAACTTGAGCTAGAAATCATCAAAAAAACCTGTCTGACAAAATTTCCAGGATATTTGGACTGAAAATGTAACCTCTGGAGTGTTAAAAAGTTTTTTACATATTTGTACCATGTGACCTAGTTTTTGATCTCAGATGACCCATATCCAAATTTGAGCTAGAAATCATTTAAACAACCTTTCTGACAAATTTCAAGGACATGTGGACTAAAAATGTAACCTCAAGAGCTTTTACAAGGTTTTCCTACTTTCAGTCTCAGTGACCTAGATTTTGACCCCAGAGAACCTATATTCAAAACTGAGCTAGAAATCATCCATAGAATCTTTCTGACAAATTTCCAGGTTATTTGGACTGAAAATGCTACCTTTAGAATATTAACTAGGTTTTTCCATATTTGGATTCTGTGAGCTACTTTTAGCCCCCAGATGACCCATATCCAAATTTGAGCTAGAAATCCTCAAGGCAATTTTTCTGACAAATTTCCAGATTATTTGGGCTGAAAATGTAACCTCTAGAGTGTTAACAAGATCTTTCTATTTTTGGGCTATGTGACCTAGTTTTTGAACCAAGATGACCCATATTTGAACTTGAGCTAGAAATCATAAAAGCAACCTTCCTGACAGATTTCCAGATTATTTGGTCTAAAAATGTTACCTCTAGAGTGTTAACAGGGTTTTTCAATATTTGGGCTCTGTGACCTAGTTTTTGACCCAGATGACCTATATTTGACCTTGACATAGAAATCATCAAAGCAACCTTTCTGACAAATTTCAAGATTATTTGGGCTGAAAATGTAACCTCTAGAGTGTTAACAAGATTTTTCTATTTTTGGGCTCCGTGACCTAGTTTTTGAACCCAGATGACCCATATTTGAACTTGACCTAGAAATCATCATTAGAACATTTCTAACAAATTTCAAGGATATTTGGACTGAAAAAGTAGCCTTTAGAGTGTTAACAAGGTTTTTCTATATTTGGGCTCTGTGACCTAGTTTTCCAACCCTGATAACCCATGTTCAAACTCGTCCGAGATATTTATGAGACAAACATTCTGCTCAAGTTTCATGACAATTGAGGCAAAAATGTGACCACTAGAGTGTTAACAAACCAATTGTTAACGGACGGACGGACGGACGGAAGACGGACGACAGACAAAAGGTGATCAGAAAAGCTCACTCTGTCCCTATATGACAGGTGAGCTAAACAAGAGGGCCATGATGGCCCTGGATCGCTCACCTGATTACTTTGGCTGTAGGTTTGCTGTTAAGCAGTATTTCATTTTATTATTGAAAATATATAAGTGCCTACAAACCAAATATGTAAAATATCAGTCAATAAATAAAGGCTCTATGACAGAAAGTAAAAATATCTATTATAAGCTGTGGTGACCTTGACCGTGACCCAGTGACCTCAAACCCTACCTATGGGTAGAGGTCCATGCAAGGAACCTATATACTGAATATCAAAGATATTGGTCTATAAATGAAGGCTCTATGAGGTACAGTAACTAAATCTATTTTTAGCCTCCATGACCTTTAACCTACATGTAATCTAATTATTTGCTTCATGCCAAATTTTAAAATTCTAGGCCTTGTGGTTTCAGACAAGAAGATTTTTAAAGATTTCCTTTTTGAAATATAAAGGGCCAACGGGGCGGGGCAAATTTTGACCCAAGGGCCAACATTAAAACAATATTGGTAAAGGTTTATAACACAATACTCAACACCAAATATCTAAGGTCTAGACCTGTTTGTTTTTTGAGAAAAATTAATTTTCATGTTTCTCCTATATAAATCTATGTAAACCAAGGGAACCCTGGGGCGTGGCCAATTTTGACCTAGGGAACATAATTTGAACAAATTTGGTAGACATCCACTAGACAATGCTACATACCAAATATCTAAGCTGTAGGCATTGAGGTTTCCAGTAAGAAGATTTTTAAAGATTGCCTTTTTTACATAATATGGGCCCCCGGGGCGGGGCAAATTTTGACCCTGGGGCCAACATATAAACAATACTGGTAAGAAGTCTCTACACAATACTCAACACCAAATATCTAAGGTCTAGTCCTATGAGTTTCGGAGAAAAATGACTTTTCATGTTTTTCCTAAATGTAAACCAAGAGAACCCTGGGGAGTGACCAAATTTGACCCAGGGGACATAATTTGAACAAACTTGGTAGACATCCACTAGACAATTCTACATATCAAATATCTAAGCTGTAGGCATTGAGGTTTCCAGCAAAAAGATTTTTAAAGATTGCCTTTTTTACATTTTTTTTTAAATCTATTTTTAGACTCCGTCACCTTTAACCTAATCTAATAATTTCAAAAAGCTTGATAAAGCTTGCTTTATGCCAAATTTTAAAACTCAAAGCCTTGTGGTTTCTGACAAGAAGATTTTTAAAGATTTTCTTCTATACTGCTATTAAAAACTTGTGACCCCTCGGGCAGGGCCAATAGTGACCCCGGGGACATTTTTCATACAAACTAGGTAGAGGTTCACTAGACAATGCTGCATACCAAATATCTAAGCTGTAGGCATTGAGGTTTCCAGTAAGAAGATTTTTAAAGATTTCCTTTTTCACATATTAAAGGCCACCGGGGTGGGGTAAATTTTGATCCCGGGGCCAACATATTAACAATACTGGTAAAGGTTCTCAACACAATACTCCACACTAAATATCTAAGGTCTAGTCCTATTAGTTTGGAAGAAAAATGATTTTTCATGTTTTTCCTATATAACTATATTTAAACCAAACGAACCCTGGGGTGTGGCCAATTTTGACCCAGAGGACATAATTTGAACAAACTTGATAGAGGTCTACTAGACAATGCTACACAATGTACATACCAAATATCTAAGCTGTAGGCATTGTGGTGTCTGAGAATAAGACTTTTAAAGATTTCCTATATAAGCCTATGTAAAATCAATAGACCCCCGGGTGGGGCCTATTTTGAAACAGTGGCTATGATTTGAAGAAACTTAGTAGAGGTCCACTGGACAATGCTGCACACCAAATATCTAAACTCTAAGCCTTGCAGTTTCTGACAAGAAGATTTTTAAAGTTTTTCCTATATAACTCTATGTTAAACATGTGACCCCCGGGGCTGGGCCATTTTTGACCCAGGAGCCATGATTTGAACCAACTTGGTAAAGGTCCACTGGACAATGCTGCACACCAAATATCTAAGCTCTTTAACTTACGGTTTCTGACAAGAAGACTTTTTAAGATTTTCCTATATAACTCTATGTAAAACAAGTGACCCCTGGGGCGGGGCTATTTTTGACCCAGAGGTTATGATTTGTACAAACTTGGTAGAGGTCCACTAGGCAATGCTACACACCAAATATCTAAGCTCTATGCCTTATGGTTTCAGACAAGAAGATTTTTTAAGATTTCCCTATATAACTCTATGTAAAACAAGTGGCCCCCGCGGTGAGGCTATTTCTGACCCAGAGGCCAAGATTTGCTTGTGGTAGGGCCAAGCGTTCTCTAGTTATTGATCAGAAACCGTTTATAGGATCAAGGTCCCTGTGGCCTTGACCTTTGACCTAATGATCTCAAAATCAATAGGTGTCATCTACTGGTGATGACCAACCAGCATACCAAGTTTGGTGAACCTAGGTCAAAGCGTTCTCTAGTTATTGATCAGAAACCGTTTTTAGAATGACAGTCTCTCTAAGCTTGACCTTTGACCAAATTACCTCAAAATCAATAGGGGGTCATCTACTAGCAATGACCAACCAGCATACCAAGTTTGGTGAACCTAGGTCAAAGTGTTCTCTAGTTATTGATCGGACACCATTTTTAGGATGAAGGTGCCTGTGAGCTTGACCTTTGACCTACTGACCTCAAAATCAATAGGGGCCATCTACTGGTTATAACCAACCAGCATACTAAGTTTGTTGAACCTAGGTCAAAGCGTTCTCTAGTTATTGATCAGAAAGCCGTTTTTAGGATGAAAGTCTCTGTGATCTTGACCTTTGACCTAATGACCTCAAAGTCAATAGGGGTCATCTACTGGTGATGACCAACCAGCATACCAAGTTTGTTGAACCTAGGTCAAAGCATTCTTTAGTTATTGATCGGAAACCGTTTTTAGGATGAAAGTCTCTGTGATCTTGACCTTTGACCAAATGACCTCAAAATCAATAAGGGTCATCTAGTGGTGATGCTACACACCAAATATCTAAGCTCTATGCCTTATAGTTTCTGACAAGGATTTCCTATATAACTCTATGTAAAACAAGTGACCTCTGGGGCGGGGCCATTTTTGACCCAGAGGCCATGATTTGAACAAACTTGGTTAAGGTCCACTAGACAATGCTACACACCAAATATCAAAGCTCTATAACTTACGGTTTCTGACAAGAAGACTTTTTAAGATTTTCCTATATAACTCTATGTAAAACATGTGACCCCTGGGACGGAGCTATTTTTGACCCAGAGGTTATTACTTGAACAAACTCGGTAGAGGTCCACTAGGCAATGCTACACACCAAATATCTAAGCTCTATGCCTTATGGTTTCAGACAAGAAGATTTTTTAAGATTTTCCTATATAACTCTATGTAAAACAAGTGGCCCCCGGGGCGGGACCATTTCTGACCCAGAGGCCATGATTTGCTTGTGGTAGGGCCAAGCTTTCTCTAGTTATTGATCAGAAACCGTTTTTAGGATCAAGTTCCCTGTGGCCTTGACCTTTGACCTAATGACCTCAAAATCAATAGGGGTCATCTACTGGTGATGACCAACCAGCATACCAAGTTTGGTGAACCTAGGTCAAAGCGTTCTCTAGTTATTGATCAGAAACCCTTTTTAGAATGACAGTCTCTCTGAGCTTGACCTTTGACCAAAAGACCTCAAAATCAATAAGGGGTCATCTACTAGCGATGATCAACCAGCATACCGAGTTTGGTAAACCTAGGTCAAAGGGTTCTCTAGTAATTGATCGGAAACCGTTTTAAGGATGAAAGTCTGTGATCTTGACCTTTGACCAAATGACCTCAAAGTCAATAAGGGTCATCTTCTGGTGATGACCAAACAGCATACCATGTTTGGTGAACCTAGGTCAAAAAGTTCTCTAGTTATTGATCGCAAACCGTTTATAGGATGAAGGTGCCTGTGAGCTTGACCTTTGACCTACTGACCTCAAGATCAATAGGGGCCATCTACTGGTGATGACCAACCAGCATACCAAGTTTGGTGAACCTAGGTCAAAGCGTTCTCTAGTTATTGATCAGAAGCCGTTTTTAGGATGAAAGTCTCTGTGATCTTGACCTTTGACCTAATGACCTCAAAGTCAATAGGGGTCATCTACTGGTGATGACCAAACAGCATACCAAGTTTGGTGAACCTAGGTCAAAGCGTTCTCTAGTTATTGATCAGAAACCGTTTTTAGGATGAAAGTCTCTGTGATCTTGACCTTTGACCAAATGACCTCAAAATCAATAACGGTCATCTACTGGTGATGACCAACCAGCATATCAAGTTTGGTGAACCTAGGTCAAAACGTTCTCTAGTTATTGATCGGAAACCTTTTTAGGATGAAGGTCCCTGTGAGCTTGACCTTTGACCTAATGACCTCAAAATCAACAGGGGCCATCTACTGGTGATCCGCCGACTGACATTTGCAAAACTATATGCCCCCTCATCTTCCATGGGGGGCATAACAAACTTGGTAGAGGTCCACTAGACAATGCTACATACTAAATATCTTAACTCTAGGCCTTCTTGTTTCTGACAAGAAGATTTTTAAGTTTTCCTTATATAACTCTATGTAAAATCAACTGACCCCTGGGGTGGGGTCAGTTTTGACCCCAGGGACATAATTTGAACAAACTTGATAGAGGTCCACTAGATGATGCTTCATACCAAATATCAAAGCTCGAGGCCTTGTGGTTTCGGAGAAGAAGATTTTTAAAGATCCAACTTAGAAAAACTATTTTTAGCTCCAGTGACCCAGAAATGCAATGGACCAGAACCATTTGAACAATCTTGGTAGAGCTTCATGCAAGGAACATCCCAGGCAAGTTTCATTAAATTTGCCGTATTGGTTTTAGAGGAGATGTTGTTTGAATAAAAGTTGACGAGCACTTTGTGCTCAGGTGAGCTAAAAAGGAAAAAAGAAAAATAAATAAATTTATGAAACAAGGAAAGGAACATTCGTACATTCTAAGAGGATAGATTCTAAAGAGAGTATTCCAGTAAATCGTAAACGAGTTTGGGTATTAAGTAATTTTGTACATGTATCAGTATTTTAAATGACAGGGTATGTATAGGTGCATTTGTAACTTGGAGAGTTAACAATGAATCTCTTTCTGTTGCAAAAAATGGACAATATAGAAGAAGATGTTCCTCTGTAGCAACCTGATTGGAATTACATAATGTACAGACCCTTTCATGGAAGAAGGTACCATCATATCTACCAGTTTCGACAGGCAAAGAGTGATTAGCTGTTCTGAACCGAAATAAATTAAGGTAATTATTGGGTTCTAGGGTTATCAGGTAATTCTCAAATTTGAAGGTGTCTTTAAAGCTTAAATATATTAATCCTTTGTTAGATTGTTGGAGTTCACTATGCCAGTTTTGTTTAAATTGGTCAATTAAATTACATTTAATTTGTTTATGTAAAGTTTTACTAGTAATTTGAAACTGAAGATCCCAAAGGTCTGGACGGCCAGCTGAGTTTAATATTTCTTTGATTGTGTTAATCCATTTAAAATTACTGTTTGGCAGATTTACCATATATTTATGTATTTGAAAGGACAGCTTTTGTTCTTTACCAACCAACAATCTATTCCAAAAAGAAATCATTTTACTTTTAACTATTATGGATAATTATGGGATAGCGCCCTAGCTCCCCATAAAGAAAAGACATTGGAGTAGAACTTTTAGCTTTTGTAATTTTTCTGAGAAATTGGTTATGCACTTTTTCTAATAAAGACAGATCTTCCATTCCAAATATTTCACTACCATATGTAAGTATTGGTAAAACTGTGTGATCAAAGAGTTTGAGAATTGGGTCAATAGGTAGATTTGCGTTATTTGCTCGTGTGTATAGAAGATGCATTGCTTTGGTGGCTTGCTGAACAACATGTTTCCTTGCATTTAGGAATGATCCATTGTTAGAAAAGGTTACACCTAAATAGTGATACTGGTTTGTTATTTCAATGGGGTGATTTCCTAAGTTAAAATTCAAGTTTCTTGTTTGACGAGCCGCAAATACAATAATTTAAGATGCCAGTTTTGACAATAGTCATAAAAAATGTCTAAAGTGTTTTGAAAACCTTTAGGACAATCTGAAACTAAAATGGTATCATCCGCATAAAGCAGGATCAATAGTTTAAGCCAAAGAGTTAAATTGAATGGATCCTTTAGCTTGATGCCGATAGCGCCATTTATATGAAGATAAAACTGTAGGTCATTTAAAAATAAGGAAAATAATAGAGGTGAGAGATTCTCACCTTGTCGCACTCCAATTTCAGAAATGAAAGTATCAGAGCATGATCCATTAAGTTGAACACAAGATTTAATATTGTAGTACATGTTATTAATTACTCTAAAGAAATTTCCAGTGATAGAATTTTGGAGGAGTTTTTGCCATAACCCTGCTCTCCAAACTTTATCGAACACTTGGGAGAAATCTATAAAACAGCAATAGAGTTTTTGTTTTCTTTTTTTCAGTATATCTATGAGTGCATGAAGAGTGAATATATGGTCAGAACAAGAGTAACCACTTCTAAAACCAGCCTGATTTTCATCTAAGGTGTTATTATGCTCCAAATAAGTTGTTAACCTACAATTCAACACAGCTGTGAATAGCTTACTAAGGCAGCTCAAGATGGTAATAGGCCTATAATTGCCTGGTTCTTTGGGGGTCACCTTTATTTTTATAAATGGGGAGGATAATGCCTTGGAGCCAGGTTTTGGGAATATATGGTCAGAACAAGACAGTGTTGGAAAGGTTAATGTAGAAAGGCGTAACTATTTCTTTACTTGATTTAATGTACTCATTTAAGATGTTGTCATAATGGCTTGGTGCTTTTGAATTACCTAGATTATTTATGCATTTTAAGATTTCTGCTTCTGTGAATTTGGCATTAAGAACATCATTGGATACATTTAATGGGGTTGGGTGATTGTTAAATCTTATATCATTAATTGTATTTTCATTTACTGACTTAAAGTAGTCATAGAATTCCTGCAGTGTAGGGGATATGTTTACTTTTGGCTTAATATGAAAACTGTTAAGATATTTCCAATATTTCTTAGGGCTTCTTTCATTCAGGTTTCTATAAGTTTCTCTTGTGTTGAAAAATTGAATCTTTTTATGTAGAACTTCATAGTTCTTTTGTATTTCTTACTAGCATACGGACGGACTATTTGCGGATTTGGTAATTAAGAGAGTGTTAGAGGCTGAAATTGTGCCAACATTTTTTGTTTGGTCTGACGACCCAAACAAATCAAATGGCCATAATTCTGTTGTTACTAATTTGACAGGAACAAAGTTTGTGCAAGCAATATTCTGTACTGATGATATACATCTGTATTGAGTGACATGATTAAGTTTTCCCTATATAAGAGTATATGCCTTATGAATTTGTTTAGAAAATTAATCAAAGGGCTATATCTCTGGTATTTCTGATTAAAACAAATTCTGTGCCGGCACAGTCCTGTACCAGTCATACATATCTGTGTTGAGCCTCATCAAATTTCCTTCACAGTTTCATAGTTATGAGACTGGACAGATTGGATGGACAGAAAGATGGATGGTTAACCTGAAACAATATCCTTCTATCTTCAACAAGAGATAATGAGAAATTACTTACTCTTTGTACATGGCGAGTTAATTGATATTTTACCAATGTAACTTAAATGTCATATGCCATTCATGTACTTATTGCCTTCTTAATGCATATGGAATTAAATAAACTGAATATTACCTACCTGGTTTTGCAGAAGTGAGAAGAACGCTAAAGCAAAGGCGATGATAAACAGCATGAAGACGATAAAAAACTGAAAGAAAGTCCGCAGAATGTCCTTAAACATCACCACATAGATACCGAACCTTGGGAACTTTTGTGCAAACAACACCAGGTTGATCCAAGACAAGAATATTGCTACTGTGCCCACATTCCACTGCCATCTCTGAAAATGATAAGCTTTCCTTTAGTTTTTCAGAATCAGGATGAAGAAAACAACATTCTCTAATACAAACAGTCTCTTGAAAGACACAATGTACCATGCAAATCTGATAGATATAGTAGATATATTCATTTTTTTTCTAAACAAAATCAATGATGTTAATTCTGTAGAATAATTTAATTTTATCTTATTCAATGTATTAAAAAAAATGCAATTTATGCAATCACTCAACTTTTGCTATCATCTATATAAAAATTAAACACTTGTCAATAGTTCATACTAGATATTGATGTGAACTGTAATTCAATAGTAAGTACAACAAATTGAATATTTGTTAGTGACTTAAAAAGTAAAACACATCCTTGATACCCTTCGGCCATGATTTACACATAATTAATACACTTCATGCGTGTTTTCATCATTTTCTTTAATGAAATGAGCAATTCTTCTGCATGATTATGCTTAAATGAGCTAAATAAATTAACAAACCGTTCTGTATCCTGTATCTTTTTGACAGTTTTCAAAATCTATCACAAACAGCAATGAGGTCACATAGACAGTCCACTCTATCAAATTCTCCCAACTAAGGTAGTTCAGCTTGGCCTGGTATACTTGTATTAACTGTAACAAGCAAATTCGTTGAATCTATATCCCCACCGACAAATGCTCATACTTCTGGGACATGTAAGTTTGAAAACAAACTCTTTTTTAAATACAGATGCATGGTTTTGAATAACAAGAGGGCCATGATGGCCCTGGATCGCTCACCTGAGTACTTTGGCTGTAGGTTTGCTGTTAAGCAGTATTTCATTTTTTATTTGAAAATATATAAGTGCCTACAAACCAAATATGTAAAATATCAGTCAATAAATAAAGGCTCTATGACAGAAAGTAGAAATATCTATTATAAGCTATGGTGACCTTGACCTTGATCCAGTGACCTCAAACCCTACCGATGGGTAGAGGTCCATGCAAGGAACCTATATATTGAATATTAAAGATATTGGTCTATAAATGAAGGCTGAATGAGGTACAGTAGATAAATCTATTTTTAGCCTCCGTGACCTTTAACCTTATCTAATAATTTGAACAACCAAACAACCTTTCTGACAAACTGCAAGGATATTTGGACTGAAACAGCAGCCTCTAGAGCCTTAACAAGATATTTCTATTTTTGGGCTCTGTGACCTAGTTTTTGACCCCAGATGACCCATATTCGAACTTGACCTAGAAACTATCGAAATAACTTTTCTGACATATTTCCAAAATATCTGGGCTGAAAATGTTACCACTAGAGTGTAAACAAGGTTTTTCCAAATTTAAGCTCTGTGACCTAGTTTTTGACTCCAGATGACCCATATTCGAACTTGGGCTAGAAATCATCGATACAACCTTTCTGACATATTTCCAGGATATTTGGGCTGAAAATGTTACCTCTAGAGTGTAAACAAGGTTTTTCCATATTCAGGCTGTTTGACTCCAGATGACCCATATACGAACTTGACCTAGAAATCATTGAAACAACCTATCTGACATATTTCCAGGATATTTAGGCTGAAAATGTTTCCTCTAGGGTGTTAACAAGGTTTTTCCATATACAGGCTGTGTGACCTAGTTTTTGACCCCAGATGACCCATATTCCAACTTGAGCTAGAAATCATCTTAACAAGCTTTCTGACAGATTTTCAGGAAATTTGGGCTAAAAATGTTACCTCTAGAGTGTTATCAAGGTTTTGTTCCATATTTGGGCTGTGTGACCTAGTTTTTGACCCCACATGACCTATATTCAAACTTGAGCTAGAAATCATCAAAACAACCTTTCTGACATATTTCCAGATATTTGGGCTGAAAATGTTACCTCTAGAGTGATTAAAAGGTTTTTCCATATTTGGTCTCAGTGACCTAGTTTTTGACCCCAGATGACCCATATTGGAACCTGGGCTAGAAATCATCCAAATAACCTTTCTGATATATTACAACGATATTTGGGCTGAAAATGTTACCTCTAAAGTGTTAACAAGGTTTTTCCATATTTGGGCTCTGACACCTAGTTTTTGACCCAGATGACCCATATTTGAACTTGGGCTAGAAATCACCCAAATAACCTTTCTGACATATTACAAGGACATTTGGACTGAAAATGTGACCTATAAAGTGTTAACAAGGTTTTTCCATATTTGAGCTCTGTGACCTAGTTTTTGACCCCAGATGACCCATATTCGAACTTGGGCTAGAAATCAGCCAAACAACCTTTCTGACAAATTGCCAGGACATTTGGACTGAAACAGTAGCCTCTAGAGCGTTAACAAGATTTTTATATTTTTAGGTCATGTGACCTAGTTTTTTATCCCAGATGACCCATATTCGAACTTGTCCGAGTAATTAATTGGACAAACATCCTGACCAAGTTTCGTGACAATTGGAGCAAAAATGAGACCAGTAGAGTGTTAACAAACTAAGTGTGAACGGACGACAGACGACGGACATTCATCGATCCTAATAGCTCACCCTGAGCCAGCTCAGGTGAGCTAAAAAAGCAAGCTATATAGATGACCACCATAATCATATGGAGGTTGACACATGAAGTATATCATGTTAAGATACCTTTCTACTCTGGCTCAGCAGTTCTTAAATATAACAACTGTTGTTGAGTCACTCTGCTACTCTACATCTTTTAAGATTTAGATAGATGGATAACATTAAATTGTGCCAAACATGTAATTCCATCCACTGGTTGTGCAGGTATGGGACCAGATAGGCAGACAGAAAGATGGTCTGGTAGACAGACACTTAATCTACTGTGAAATCATTTAAATTCGCTGGGATGAAATTTCGCGCAAACGGCAAAAAAAGGACGTTCGCGCGGTCCTAAATTTCAGATTCAATTTTTTTTTATCAGCATAAAAAGCAGACGACAGCTGCATGACGCTGGACGTCACTTACGCGTGTATATGTGTCAATTACCGTGGTCCGCTTTCGAATATACAAACTGACAGGTCCAACTGTTCATTGACGTTAATTGTCACAGGTTAAATGTACATAGATTAAAAGATCGATACTGACCTGTCCCTAATCAATTACGCTAAAAAAACATTGAAAGTGTTTGTTTCGAAATGCAGAGATTTTATAAACTTGTGTGTTATAATATGACGTTCTTTATCTTGATGCAGTGTATTGGTATTTGAAAGTCATTGTGTTTCAAAGTTATATTTACGTTCCAATAAACAGAAATTAAATATAAATAAAATACATAAATAAATAAAATGTGGGATATATGAGTTAGTTGTTAATACCTTTTTTCATTACTGTATTTAAAGAATTATCGAAAAAGTGGATAACAACGATATAATAATTATTATAATTATTATTCAGACAAGCGTTTAACAATTCGATGAAATGCAAACAAAACATTCTTAAAAAGAAAACAAAATAAGTTTCATTTTAATTTTGCTAGATATTTAGAATTTGCTAAAACATCCGATTATTCAAGTTATATTGGCTAAAAATAACAATTAATGGTCAAAAGTGAGTGGAAAAATATATGCAGGTATTTCGGACAGGATCAAGATTTGGATAACGTAAATGTTTTATTAGTTTAATAAAAGCGCGGTCTTAAATTCGCGCATTGTTCCTAGCGCGAAATACGCGAAAATTTGTCCTACGCGAACAAAAATGATTTCACAGTATATCCCTCTGATGCACACTCCTCAGTTTTAATGCTCCGGACATAGCTAGTCTGGAGAAGAAGATTCTGTATTAAGCTGATATGCCCTACCTAATTATATTGTATAAGAAGAGCTGTCAGTGGAGAGAGCACACTCTACTAAGTACTGGATATTAAGAAAGGGATAACTATTAAAAAATCAATTTAATTCAAGATATATTGATATACAGACAAGAATCTTCTCCATGGTAGATGAAATATCCAACAGGGTTTTTTTAAGGCTTATTTTATAGCAGATATTAGGTCATATTCCCAATTGAAAATAGTATCTTTTTTTCCCAAAAAATCAGAAAAAAATCCCAACTGAAACTTCAAAAGACAAAAAAAATAAAAATAATAACTAAAATCTACGAAAATAAGAGATCTTTCACTGTCATAGACTTGTAGGGATTGAAAGTTTCTGTCATAGACAGTAATTGTTAGTGTTCATTTAAAACTTGCAAAACTGAAGTCATGCATTTTTCCCAATTTTTAGCAAAACATTGCTGAAATTCCCAATTGCAAAGGTATGGGTCATGTTCCCAAAATACTGAGAAAAAAAACCCTGTCATTCAAAATTTATTATTATATCACTGAAAATCCCTCAAGAAATAGAGAAGTTATAGTAAAATATTACAATTTTGAAGGCAAATTCTAATTTTAAAGGGGTGATACTTCTGGAAATATGCACCCTAGAGAAAGGAACCAGGGTGAGCAGGACAGCTCTTCATATACTTCATATAGTTGACCTTAAAATGGGACAAGTGAGGGTTTTTGTTCTTTCACGCAACACTTTTCCTAGTCACAATGTAACTATATTTCAAGTTTCATGTCAATGTCTTGAATAGTTTTAGAGTTATGCTGTTGACAAGACAAGAGGGCCATGCTGGCCTTGGGTCACTTACCTGAGTACTTTGCTTGAGGGTCTACCGTTAAGCAAACATCAGATGCAACATTACAGTTTCTAATTGAAGATATTCAAAAATCTCATATTTTATACAAAAAATCCATGCGGCAGAGGCAATTTCGTGATAACAGCTTGTGAGGAGATGTAATTGAAGCCAAGTATGAAGAAAACCTGTTTTAGCTCCAGTGGCCATTTTGTTCAATGGAGCAGAACCGTTTAAGCAATTTTAAAGCAGGGATATGAAAGGAAAATTTCCGTGAAATTTGATGGAAAATTACCTTGCCTTTGAGGAGGAGATGCTGTTTGATTATTTTTCTATTTTTAGCTTGTGCAGCTCTTATGTGCAATGGAGCAGAACGGTTTTAACAAATTTAGAAAAGGGCATTATAAGGAACACTTCTGTCAAATTTAGTTTAAAATGGCCAAATGGTTTTGGAGGAGATGTCATTTGAAGCCAAATACTGACGAAAATCTATTTAGCTCTGGTGTCCATTCTGTTCAATGCAGCGGAACCTTTTTAGCAATTTTAACAGAGGGATCTATGTATGGAACATTTCAGTGAAATTTGGTGGAACACCTAGCCATTTAAGACGTTATGTTGTTTGATTTTTTTCTATTTTTAGCTTTTGCAGCCCTTATGTGCAATGGAGCGGAAAGGTTTGAGCAATTTTAGAAAAGGGCTATACTAGGAACATTTCTGTCACATTTGATTTAAAATGACCAACTGGTTTTAGAGGAGATGTCATTTTAAGCCAAATACTTACAAAAATCTTTTTTTAGCTCTGGTGGCCATTCTGTTCAATGCAGCGGAACCTTTTTAGTAATTTTAAAAGAGGGCTATGTGAAATTTCTGTGAAATTTGGTGGAAAATCACCCAACCGTTTAGGAGGAGATGTTTTTTTTCTTCTATTTTTAGCTTTTGCAGCCCTTATGTGCAATGGAGCGGAAAGGTTTTAGCAATTTTAGACAAGAAATCGATGGAACCGATGGATGCTCCCCGAATAAATGCTAATTCCAAAAGGGCTATTGTTTAATATGTATCTTTTTTTAAAGTATGAAAAATAACAAAGGGCAATAACTCCTATATTATGCAAAATAGAGTTACTGTTCTTGCACGCTGCACTTCTCCTCATAGAGATCTATCTACCAATGAAGTTTCATGTTAATATCTCTTATACTTTGTGAGATATGCCCCGGACAAAAATTAAGTATGAGAAATTTCAAAAGGCAATAACTCAACAAGAACTGTCACTGTAAAATGACAATGCCCCCGAACGTGGTGCTTTGACCTTTGAACTGAGAACCAGTCATTCAGTGGTCAAGGTCAAATAAATATAGGTCAGTGGGAAGGTCCTATCCAAAGGGGGTTGTGTCCAAGTATGAAGTAATTGCATTTACTTATTAGGAAGTTATGGGCAATGTTAAAGTTTTTGGACAATTGGATCTTCAAGGTGAAGGTCATTCAGGGGTCAAGGTCAAGCAAATATAGGTCAGAGGGAAGGCCTTGTCCAAAGGGGTGTTGTGTTTAAGTATGAAGTGTATCCACTTACCAATCTGGAAGTTATGGCCAAATATTAGTTTTTAGACAATTGGATATTCAGGAGTCAAGGTCAAATAATTAAAGGTCAGTGGGAAGGTCTTGTCCAAAGGGGTGTTGTGTCCAAGTATGAAGTAAATCCACTTACTAATAAGGAAGTTATTGGCAATGTTGAAGTTTTGGACAATTGGATATTCAAGGTAAAGGTCATTCAGGGGTCAAGGTCAAACAAATATAGGTCAGTGGAAAGGTCTTGTCCAAAGGGGTGCTGTGTCCAAGTATGAAGTAAATCCACTTACTAATAAAGAAGTTATTGCCAATGTTGAAGTTTTTGGACAATTGGATCTTCAAGGTAAAGGTCATTCAGGGGTCAAGGTCAAATAAATATAGGTCAGTGGAAAGGTCTTGTCCAAAGGGGTGTTGTGTCTAAGTATGAAGTAAATCCACTTACTAATAAGAAAGTTATTGCCAATGTTAAAGTTTTTGGACGGACTGACGGACGGACTGACGGACGGACTGACGGACGGACGGACGGACAGTTCAAAATTATATGCCTCCCTTCGGGGGCATAAAAATTAATAAAGCAAGAGTTATGGTTCTTGAGCACTGCACTGCTCATCAATGAGATCTATCTACTAAAAGTTTCAAGTTGATAACTCTTATACTTTGTGAGATATGCCCCGGACAAAAAATAAATATGAGAAATTTCAAAAGGCAATAACTCAAAAATTAATAAAGCAAGAGTTATGGTTCTTGTGCACTGCACTGCTTATCAATGAGATCTAACTACCTAGTTTGGTCTTGATATCTCTCGTAGTTTTTGTGTTATGCTCCGGACAAAATTATGACGGAAGGACAAACCGACGGACGGATGGACGGACAAAGCGGCAAGCACAAAAAGGGCAATATAAGGAACATTTCTGTAGAGTTTGGTTAAAAATAGCTTTGTGGTTTAGGAGGAGATGTCATTAAAAGTAAAATGCTGACGATGGACGACTGACGACGACGGACACAGGGTGATCACAATAGCTCACCCTGAGCATTAGCTCAGATGAGCTAAAAAAGGCAACAGACCAACCGACCACTCGCCTGCCCACTCGACCACACGGTGACTTGTATATACCCCGTCAAACTTGCTTTGATATAAACTAGAGCAACCGCAAGCGGGGGCCACACTCGACTTTTTCCTATTTCCAAAGGCAAACATATCAGAGGGAAGCACATTGTGGTGAAGATATTTCAAATGAAACATCATTTGGGAATATAATTATATATAACAAAATTATGGCCAATTTTAGCAACATTCAGAAATTTGACCTTAAAGGTCAAGGTCAAGTTCTGTTTAACCTTCTTTGGAGGTATTGTCTAAAAGGTAGTTATGTCCAAGCATGAAGACACTACACCCATTAACAACAAAGATATAGCCAAGTTAAGTAATGTCAAGGTCATTTAAAGGTCAAGGTAATACCTGAATTGTTCAACACGTTTGTTTTATTCTCAGTGTTGTTTTGTCCCTGTATAGATCAAATCCATCCATAAATAACAAAAGTTTGGCAATTCTAGCATAATGCAATAATTCAAACTTGACTGTAAAGGTCATTTAAAGGTAAAGGCCATACTTGAATAATTTAACATGAAGGTTTTGTCATGAGCGTTTTGTCCAAGTATTAATAAAAAAGAACTAAAAATGACGTTATGGCCAATATTTGCACAATTCAATAATTAGACCTTGATGGTCAGGGTCATTTGAAGGTTAAAGTCACAGTTGAATGATTCAATGTGTCAGTTTTGTCATTAAGTGTTATTTTGTCCCAGTATAAATCAAATCCATCAATAAATGACAAAGTTATGACAATTTAAGCAAAATTCAAACATCATTTTTAGGTCATTTTTAGCTTAAGGTCAAACTTGAATCAAAATGTCGGATATGTCAAAAGTATTGTTTTGTCCAAGTATAAATCAAATCCATCAATAAATGACAAAGTTATAGGTCATTTTTAGCTTAAGGTCAAACTCGAGTTATTTAACATGTCGGTTTTGTCACAAGTGTTGTTTTGCCCAAGTATAAATCAATTCCAACAATAAATAACAAAGTTATGGATAATTGTAGCAAAATTCAATTATTTGACCTTGAAGGTCAAGGTCATTTTTACGTAATGTTGATACATGAAAGAATCATAATGTCCGATTTGTCATTAGTGTTGTTTTGTCCAAGTATGAGCAAATCCATAAATAAATACAAAAATTATGACAATTTGAGCAAAATTCAATAATCTGACCTTGAAGGTCATGGTCATTTTAAGGTAAAGGTCACACTTGAATAATTTATAATGTGGGCTTTGTCATAAGTGTTGTTTTTTTCCAAGTATTATGAACATCCAACCACAAATAACAAAATAATTGGCCAGTTTTAGCAAATTCAATAATTTTACCTTGACTGTAAAGGTTTAAAGGTCAAGGTCATATCTGAATGAATCAAAATGTCGGATTTGTCATAAGTGTTCTTTTGTCAAAGTATGAATCAAATCCATACATAAATGAGAAAGGTATGACAATTTAAGCAAAATTCAATCATCTGACCTTGACAGTCAAGGTCATTTTAAGGTTATGGTCATAACCGAGTTATTCAGTACGTCGGTTTGTCATAATTGTTGTTTTGTCCAAGCATGAATCAAAACCAACCATAAACAACAAAGTTATGACAATTTAAGCAAAATTTAATTATTTGACCTTGAGTGTCATGGTAAATTTAGGGTTAAGGTCAAACTTGAATAATTTATCTTGACCTTGATAGTCATGGTAAATTTAAGGCTAAGGTCAAACTTAAATAATTTATCTTGATGGCTTTGTCATAAGTGTTGTTTTGTCCAAGTCTGATTCAAATCCAACCATAAATAACAAAATTATGACCAGTTTTAACAAAATTCAATGATCTGACCTTGACTGTCAAGGTCATTTAAACGTCAAGTTTAAACTTGAAAAAATCATAATGTCAGATTTGTCATTTGTGTTGTTTAGTGCAAATATGAATCGAATCTATAAATAAATGAGAAAGTTATGACAACTTAAGCAAAAATTCAATCATCTGACCTTGACGGTCAAGGTCATTTTAAGGTCATGGTCATATCTTAGTTATTCAACATGTCGGTTTTGTCATAAGTGTTGTTTTGTCTCAGTATAAATCAAATCCAACCATAAATACTAAAGTTATGGACAATTTTAGGAAAATTTAATAATTTGACCTTAAAGGTTAAGGTCATTTATAAGTCAAGGTCAAGTTGAGTCTTGTTCACTTGAAAACCTTGTCCAAAAGGTTGTTGTGTCCAAGTATGAAGACAATCCACCTATTAATAATTAAGTTATAGCAAATTTTAGCAAAATTCAATTATTTGACCTTGAAAGTGAAGGTCATTTATGAGTCAAGGTCAAATTAAGTCCGGTCTACTTGAAGATCTTGTCCAAAGGGTTGTTGTGCCTAAGTATAACGATAATCCACCTATTAATAATAAAGTCATGGCCAATTTTAGCAAAATTCAATTATTTGACCTTGAAAATGAAGGTCATTTATGAGTCAAGGTCAAGTTTAGTCTGGTCTACTTGAAGGTCTTGTCCAAAGGGTTGTTGTGTCCAAGCATGAAGAGAATCAACCTACTAATAATAAAGTTATGGCCAATTTTAGCAAAATTCAATATTTTGACCGTGAATTTGAAGGCCATTTAAGAGTCAAGGTCAAGTTTAGTCAGGTCATCTTGAAGGTCCTGTCCAAAGGGTTGTTGTGTCCAAGTATGAAGATCATCATAATAAAATCACTAGATGAGTGTTCAGTGGAACACTTGTGTCGCCCTTGGGTACTCTGTTAGAATAACTACAAAGGTAAAGGAGCCTAATGGAAAGGACAACACGCTAGTCCAAGTACAACAAGACCTGTCCACAGACAGCATGCTACACTTTTCTCAGTGCTGGACAATTAATTATAAGCCAAGTTAAACAACAGGCCCAAGTGAAAAAAATTTGAGTGGTGGAGGGCCAGTACCTAGTCATACAAATTGAAAAAAAAAATTTTGGTCAAGTACTTAATTTAAAAAAAACAAAAGGTCCATGATGGCCCAGGGTCGCTCATCTGAGTACTTTGCTGGAGGGTCTACCGTTAATCAAACATAGATGCAACATTACATTTTCTAACTGAAGATATTCAAAGATCTCATATTTTATACAAAAAAACCATGGGGCAGAGGTAATTTCGTGATAACAGCTTGTGAGGAGATGTCATTTAAATTGAAGAATACCTATTTTTAGCTCCAGTGGCCATTTTGTTCAATGGAGCAGAACCGTTTTAAATTTCAAAGCAGGGGTATGTAAGGAACATTTCCCTGAAATTTGATGGAAAATTACCTTGCCATTGAGGAGGAGATGCTGTTTGATTTCTTTTCTACCATTAGCTTTTGCAGCCCTTATGTGCAATGGAGCAGAATGGTTTGAGCAATTTCAGAAAAGGGCATTATAAGGAACACTTCTGTCAAATTTGGTTTAAAATGGCCAAATGGTTTTGGAGGAGATGTCATTTGAAGCAAAAAATTGACAAAAATCTATTTTTAGCTCTGGTGGACATTTTGTTCAATGGAGCAGAACAGTTTTAGCAATTTTCATAGAGGGCTATGTAAGGAACATTTCTGTGAAATTCTATGGAAAATCACCCAACCGTTTAGGAGGAGTAGTTTGAATTTTTTTACTATTTTTAGCTTTTGCAGCCCTTAAGTGCATTGGAGCGGAATGGTTTGAGCAATTTTAAAAAAGGGCATTATAAGGAACATTTCTGTAAAGTTTGGTTTAAAATGGCCAATCGGTTTAGAAGGAGATGTCATTTGAAGCCAAATATTGACAAAAATCTATTTTTAGCTCTAGCGGCCTTTTTGATCAATGGAGCAAAACTGTTTTAGCAATTTTAATAGAGGGATATGTAAGGAACATTTCTGTGAAATTTGATGGAAAATCTCCGAACCGTTTAGGAGGAGATGCTGTTTGAATTTTTTTCTATTTTTAGCTTTTGCATCCCTTATGTGCAATGGAGTGGTACGTTTCTAGCAATTTTAGGAAAGGCCAATATAAGGAACATTTCTGTAAAGTTTGGTTAAAAATACCTTTGTGGTTTAGGAGGAGATGTCATTTAAAGTAAAATGTTGACGACAGATGACCGACGCCAGAAACAGGGTGATCACAATAGCTCACCCTGAGCATTTCTTCAGGTGAGCTAAAAAAATCCGACCTGGGGGGATAGGGGGTGATTGGTTTGGGGGGTGGGGCAGGGGTTGGTAGATGGCAAGTATATAGTACCTATGTATTAAAAAAAATTCTGGCCAGCGGGGGGAGGGTGGATGGGGTGTCAAGTACCTACAATTAAAACAAAAGGGCCAAGATGGCCCTGGATCTGAGTACTTTGGCTGTAGGTTTGCTGTTAAGCAGTATTTCATTTTTTAATTGAAAATATGTAAGTGCCTACAAACCAAATATGTAAAATATCAGTCAATAAATAAAGGCTCTATGACAAAAAGTAGAAATATCTATTACATGTATAATCTATGGTGACCTTGACCTTGACCCAGAGACCTCAAACCCTACTCATGCAATGAACCTATATACTGAATATCAAAGATATTGGTCGATAAATAAAGGCTCTATGAGGTACAGTAGATGAATCTATTTTTAGCCTCCATGACCTTTAACCTAATCTAATAATTTGAAGAAGCTTGATAAAGCTTGTTTCATGCCAATTTTAAAATTCTAGGCCTTGTGGTTTCAGACAAGAAGATTTTTAAAGATTTTCTTCTATACTGCTATTTAAAACTTGTGACCCCTCAGGCGGGGCCAATAGTGACCCCAGGGATATTTTTCAAACAAACTAGGTAGAGGTCCACTAGACAATGCTGCATACAAAATATCTAAGCTGTAGGCCTTGAGGTTTCCAGTAAGAAGATTTTTAAAGATTGCATTTTACATATTAAGGGCCCCCAGGGTGGGGCCAATTTTGACCCCAGGGCCAACATATAAACAATACTGGTAAAGGTTCTCATCACAATACTCCACACCAAATATCTAAGGTCTAGCCCAATAAGTTTGGAAGAAAAGTAATTTTTCATGTTTTTCCTATATAACTATATGTAAACCAAGAGAACCCTGGGGTGTGGCCAATTTTGACCCAGGGGACATAATTTGAAAAAACTTGGTAGACATCTACTAGACAATGCTGCATACCAAATATTTAAGCTGTAGGCATTGAGGTTTCCAGTAAGAAGATTTTTAAAGATTGCCTTTTTTACATATTAAGAGCCCCAGGGACGGGGCCAATTTTGACCCCGGGGCCAACATATAAACAATACTGGTAAAGGTTCTCAACACAATACTCCACACCAAATATCTAAGATCTAGTCCTATAAGTTTGGAAGAAAAATGATTTTTCATGTTTTTCCTATATAACTATATGTAAATCAAGAGAACCCCGGGGCCTGGCCAATTTTGACCCAGGGGACATAATTTGAACAAACTTGATAGAGCTCCACAAGACAATGCTACATACCAAATATCTAAGCTGTAGGCATTGTGGTTTCTGAGAAGAAGATTTTCAAACATTTCCTATATAAGCCTATGTAAAATCAATTGACCCCTGGGTGGGGCCTATTTTGACCCAGTTGCTATGTTTTGAAGAAACTTAGTAGTTTTTCCTATATAACTCTATGTAAAACATGTGACCCCTGGGGCTGGGCCATTTTTGACCCAGGAGCCATGATTTGTACAAACTTGGTAAAGGTCCACTGGACAATACTGCACACCAAATATCTTAACTCTAGGCCTTGTGGTTTCTAGCAAGAAGATTTTTTAAGTTTTCCCTATATAAATCTATGTAAAATCAACTGACCCCTGGGATGGGGTCAGTTTTGAGCCCACCGTCATAATTTCAACAAACTTGGTAGAGGTCCACTAGATGATCCTTCATACCAAATATCTAAGCTCCAGGCCTTGTGGTTTCGAAGAAGAAGAATTTTAAAGATCCAACTTTTAAAATCTAATTTTAGCTCCAGTGAACCAGAAATGCAATGGACCTGAACCACTTGAACAATCTTGGTAGAGCTTCATGCAAGGAACATCCCAGGCAAGTTTCATTAAATTTGCCCCATTGGTTTCAGAGGAGATGTTGTTTGAATGAAAAGTTGACGACGGACGGACGACCGATGGACGACCAATCAGAAAAGCTCAACCTGAGCACTCTGAGCACTCTGTGCTCAGGTGAGCTAATAAGAACTAAGAATGACGTTATGGCCAATATTAGCACTATTCAATAATTTGACCTTAATGGTCAGGGTAATTTAAAGGTCAAGGTCACAGTTGAATGATTCAATGTGTCAGTTTTGTCATAAGTGTTGTTTTGTCCCAGTATAAATCAAATCAAACCATAAATAACAATTTTAAGGAAAATTCTATAACTTGACCTTAAATGTCAAGGTCATCTAAAGGTCAAGGTCATACTTACAATAAATTAAAATGTTGGTTTTGTTGTTTTATCAAAGTATAAATCAAATCCATAAATTACAACAGCTATGAGAATTTAAGCAAAATACAATAATGGGACCTTGACTGTCAAGGTCATTTTAGGTTAAAGGTCATACCTGAATTATTCAACATGTAAGTTTTGTCAAAAGTGTTGTTTTGTCCAAGTATGAATTAGGTCTAACCATGAATTACACAGTTATGACCAATCTTAGCAAAATTCAATAATTTGATTTTGCTAGTCAAGGTCATTTTTTTAGGTCAAGGTCAAACTTGAATCAAAATGTAGGATTTGTCAAAAGTATTGTTTTGTCTAAGTATAAATCAAATCCATCAATAAATGACAAATTATGACAATTTAAGCAAAATTCAAACATCTGACCTTGAGGGTCAAGGTCATTTTTAGGTCATGGTCACACTTGAGTTATTAAACATGTTGGATTTGTCACAAGTGTTATTTTGTCCAAGTATGAATCAATTCCAACAATAAATGAGAAAGTTATGGCAAATTGTAGCAAAATTCAATACTTTGACCTTGAAGGTCAAGGTCATTTTAACATAAAATTGATACATGAAAGAATCATAATGTCGGATTTGTCATCAGTGTTATTTTGTCCAAGTCTATAAATAAAATCTATAAATAAATACAAAAGTTATGACACTCTGAGCAAAATCCAATAATTTGACCTTGACGGTCATGGTCATTTTAAGGTAAAGGTCACACTTGAATAATTTATCATGTCGTCTTTGTCATAAGATTGTTTTATTCCCAAGTATTATAAACATCCAACAACAAATAACAAAATTATGGCCAGGTTTAGCAAATTCAATAATCTGACCTTGACTGTAGAGGTCATTTAAAGGTCAAGGTTATATCTGAAATCATCAAAATGTTGGATTTTTCATAAGTGTTGTTTTGTCCAAGTATGAATCAAATCCATACATTAATGAGAAAGGTATGACAATTTAAGCAAAATTCAATCATCTGAGCTTGAGGGTCAAGGTCATTTTAAGGTTATGGTCATACCTGAGTTACTCAATATGTTGGTTTTGTCATAATTGTTGTTTTGTCCAAGTATGAATTAAAATCAACCATAAACAACAAAGTTATGACAATTTAAGCAAAATTTAATTATTTGACCTTGACTGTAATGGTAAATATAAGGTTAAGGTCAAACTTGAATAACTTATCTTGTCGGCTTTGTCATAAATGTTGTTTTGTCCAAGTCTGATTTAAATCCAATCATACATAACTAAATTATGGCCAGTTTTAACAAAATTCAATGATTTGACCTTGACTGTCTAGGTCATTTAAAAGTCAAGGTCAAACTTGAAATAAACATAATGTCGGATTTGTCATAAGTGTTGTTTAGTCCAAATATGAATCCAATCTATAAATAAATGAGAAAGTTATGACAATTTCAGCAAAATTCAATCATCTGACCTTGACGGTCAAGGCCATTTTAAGGTCATGGTCATATCTTAGTTATTCAACATGTCGGTTTTGTCATAAGTGTTGTTTTGTTTAAGTATAAATCAAATCCAACCATAAATACTAAAGTTATGGACAATTTTAGCAAAATTTAATATTTTGACCCTGAAGGTGCAGGTCATTTATGAGTCAAGGTCAAGTTTAGTCCAGTCTACTTGAAGATCTTGTCCAAAAGGTTGTTGTGCCCAAGCATGAAGAGAATCCACCTATTTATAATAAAGTTATGGCCAATTTTAGCAAAATTTAATTTTTTGACCTTGAAGGTGAAGGTCATTTATGAGTCAAGGTCAAGTTTAGTCTGGTCTACTTGAAGGTCTTGTCCAAGAGGGTGTTGTGTCAACGCACGAAGAGAATCCAACTAAGATAATAGAGTTATGGCCAATTTTTTGCAAAATTCAATATTTTGACCTTGAATTTGAAGGTCATATAAGAGTCAAGGTCAAGTTTAGTCTGGTCATCTTGAAGGTCTTCTCCAAAGGGTTGTTGTGTCTAATTATGAAGATAATCCATCAAGGAATAAAAAAATTATAATCAATGTTAAAATTTTCGGATGGCAATGGCTACAGCAACGGCAACAACACCATGACTATAGCAATAACTCGATCTTTAAAAAAAAAAAGTCTAGCTAACAACATAGATCATTACAGGTCATAAAATACATAATGAATGACGCAATAGGAATTCATAGCCTTTTGTTCACAAAGGCAAATTAAGTGTTATTACCTTTATACCACAGGAAATAATTGTTTCATGCTGAGAAATATGCAAAGATCAGTAAAACTTGATCTAAGATTATCAAAACATTGCACACTTGTGGGTCACAAACATCGTTATATTCTCGCATGGCATAAGTTCATAGTACATTTACAATGAATGTATAAAGCAGTAAACATCATTTACAATTTAAAAAATACAAGACGGCCAATGGCCCTAAAGCGATCACCTGGGTTCAAAGATGAAAGAAATTTTTATGAATGTAATGATGTATATCACAGAAATGGACCAATGCAATTTCAATGCCATAGCTCCAAAAACAAAAAAAAAGGTAAGTAGGTCAAAATAGGTCATGAGACGATATATTTGAAATCGAAACGAAAAGCAGTACACACAGTCCAAATTTCATGACACTTTTCTTCCTGTATTATTTATTTGAATAATTAAATGGTTATTTGTGTTTTATATCATTGAATGGCATTTGTATTTACTCACTTTTATTTGCATTCGTACTCAAAGTGACACATCTTTTATTGTTTTCATCCTTTATCTGAGCGGTCGGAAATGAAACATATAAACAAGAGGGCCCATGATGGCCCTGGATTGCTCAACTGAGTACTTTGGCTGTAGGTTTGCTGTTAAGCAGTATTTCAGTTTTTTAATTGAAAATATGTAAGTGCCTACAAACCAAATATGTAAAATATCAGTCAATAAATAAAGGCTCTATAAAAGAAAGTAGAAATATCTATTATAGGTTATGGTGACCTTGACCTTGACCCAGTGACCTCAAACCCTACCCATGGGTAAAGGTCCATACAAGGAACCTATATACTGAATATCAAAGATATTGGTCTATAAATGAAAGCTGTATGAGGTACAGTAGATAAATCTATTTCTAGCCTCTGTGACCTTTAACCTAATCTAATAATTTGAAGAAGCTTGATAAAGCTTGCATCATGCCAAATTTTAAAATTCTAGGCCTTGTGGTTTCAGACAAGAAGATTTTTAAAGATTTTCTTCTATATTGTTATTTAAAAATTGTGACCCCTTGGGCAGGGCCAATAGTAACCCCAGGGAAATTTTTCTAACAAACTTGGTAGAGGTCCATTAGACAATGCTGCATACAAAATATCTTAACTCTAGGCCTTGTGGTTTCTGACAAGAAGATTTTTCAAGTTTTTCCTATATAATTCTATGTAAAATATGTGACCCCTAGGGTGGGGCCTATTTTGACCAAAAGGCCATGATTTGAACAAACTTGATAAAGGTCCATTCGATAATGCTGCACACCAAATATCTTAACTCTAGGCCTTGTTGTTTATGACAAGAAAATTTTTCAAGTTTTTTCTATATAACGCTCTGTAAAACATGTGACCCCTGGGGCGGGGCCATTTTTGACCTAGGGTCCATGACTTGAACAAACTTGGTAGAGGTCCTCTAGACAATGCTACATAACAAATATCTTAACTCTAAGCGTTATGGTTTCTTATGTGAAGATTTTTAAAACCCTTTCCCATATAACTCTATGTAAACAAAAGACCCCCAGGGCTGGGCCTATTTTGACCCAGTGGCTATAATTTCAACAAAATTAGTAGAGGTCCACTAGACAATGCTACATGCTAAATATCTAAGCTGTATGCCTAACAGTTTCTGACAAAAAGATTTTTAGAAGTTTTTCCTATACAAGTCTATGTAAAATAAGTGACCCCTGGGGCGGGGCCATTTTTAACCGAGAGGCCTTGATTTGAACAAACTTGATAGAGGTCCACTAGACAATGCTACATACCAAATATCTTAACTCTAGGCCTTCTTGTTTCTGACAAGAAGATTTTCAAGTTTTCCCTATATAACTCTATGTAAATCAACTGACCCCTGGAGTGGGGTCAGTTTTGACCCCAGGGACATAATTTGATCAAATTTGGTAGAGGTCCACTAGATGATGCTTCATACCTAATATCAAAGCTCCAGTCCTTGTGATTTCAGAGGGGATGATTTTTAACGATCCAACTTTTAAAATCCTGTTTTTAGCTCCTGTGACCCAGAAATGCAATGGACCGGAACCATTCCAAAAAATTTGGTAGAGCTTCATGCAAGGAACATCCCAAACAAGTTTCATCAAATCTGGCCTAGTGGTTTCAGAGGAGATGTCCTTTGAATGAATTGTGGACGACGGACAGACGGACGATGGACGGACAACCACCTATCCTAAAAGCTTACATGAGCACTATGTGCTTAGGTGAGCTAAAAAGGACAATTTTGTTTTTTTTTTCTACTTTCCAAGAAATTAGGGTCGGCGGTTTTGTAAACCAAAATATTAACAAGAGGGCCATGATGGCCCTAGATTGCTCACCTGAATACTTTGCCTTTGGGTCTGCTATTGAACTAACATTAAAAGCTTTTTTAAGAATCTCCCTATATAAATCTGTATGAATACAAGTGACCTCCAGGGCAGGGCCGAATTTCCCTCAAGGGGTATAATTTGAACAATAATTTGAACAAACTTGGTAGATGACCTCTAACTGATGCTCCATTAACATGTTTGTGAAACACTTATGCACCCCCCCCCAACCCCACCCCCGACAGTATACATAATGAGCAGTGTACATGGAAATGAAATTTACCTTCTGAACTTAAAATCAATAGGGGTCATCTACAGGTACTATCTGAGATGCAACAACCTATTAAGTATGACATTTCAAAGCTAAAACTAAACCTAGATTATTCTTATGATAAATCTGTATACCAAATTTTATTTCATTATGTGCCACCTCTGCGAAGAAAAGGAACAGAAGCTGCATAATTGGATTTTTTCTAAGTCCAAGGGGCAGAACTCTGTCAAAAATTGCTCGATTGTACCCACAACAGAACTTGACCTAGATATTCTTATGATAAATCTGTATACTAAATTTCATTTCGGTACGTGCAATCTCTGTGAAGAAATTGAAACTTGCAAATAATTAGAATTTTTCTAAATTTTTTGCAATCTCTGTGAAGAAATTGAAACTTGCAAATAATTAGAATTTTTCTAAGTCCAAGGGGCATAACTCTGTCAAAAATTGCTCGATCAAACCCAAAACAAAACTTGACCTAGATATTCTAATGATAAATCTGTATACCAAATTTTATTTCAGTATGTGCAACCTCTGCGAAGAAAATAAACAGAAACAGTTGGTGGACATAGTATTACAGACAGACCGTCAGACTGACCAACAGACAGCAGCAAAGCAATATGCCCTCCCTTTTTCAAAGGGGGCATAAAAATATTTAAATTCTAGGCTCTGTGGTTTCAGACAAGAGGTTTTTTAAAGTTTTGCCTATATAAGCCTAGGTAACATCAAACAGGGCAGGGCTAAATTTGACCCTAGGGGCATAATTTGAACAAATTTGGTAGAGGTCCACTAGACAATGCTACATACCAAATCTTACGGCTCTGGGCTTTCAGACAAGAAGATTTTCAAAGTTTTCCCTATATAAGCCTATGTAAAATCAATTGACCCCCGAGGCGGGTCCAAATTTGTCCCCAAGGGTATAATTTGAACAAACTTGGTAGAGATCCACTAAACAATGCTACATACCAAATCTTAAGGCTTAGGGCCTTGTGGTTTCAAACAAGAAGATTTTCAAAGTATTTCCTTTCAGTTGCCATAGCAACCAGAATTTTGATGGAATTGAATTTTTTGAACAACTTTGGTAGAGCTTCATGCAAGGAATATCCCAGGCATGTTTTGTCAATGTTGGCTTAACGGTTTAGGAGGAAATGTCGTTCAAGTCAAATTGTTGACGACGTACTATGCACGCCGACACTGGACAATCAACGATCCCAAAAGCTCACCCTGAGCAGTGCTCAGGTGAGCTAAAAGTCATAGCCTTATTGAGCAGAAAATGTTAACATATTCAAGGTCATTTTGACCTTTTGTCCCTTAAAATGATAGTTTTTAATTTACTTAAAAAGGGCAATTATCCTAAGAAGTTTGAAGGATATGGGTCAAACAGTACTTAAGTTTTTGCACTGAAAATAAGTGTGACAGATGGTCATGGACACAAAGATGGACAGAGCAAAAATAATATGTCTCCCTAAGATAGGAGGAGACATAAATATGTTCAATAACTAGAACTATCACTGAATGCGATTCATACCCCCTCCAATGACACTGATAGAAGGTGACTTGGATATTTGAATATATGGATAAGGGAATAACTTTTGTGGCATGAAATTGTTGCATTTGATGGAAAAAAAGACAACACTTCACAGGTAATAGTAATGACTAAATTCTGAATCATCAAATCAGGAATAACCTTTGATTTTGCAAATTTACAAAAACAAAGAAATTATGAGCTAAAATAAAATAATATCATTTGTTTACCAAAGTAAGAAAAAAGTCCTCATCTTAATTTAATTTTATGACTTTTAAGTGTGACCTTGACCATTAGCTTGTACAAGGGCAACACAAGTTCAACGCCAGTTCTGCATATCCTTTTCATCAGGGAAACATTTAAGCTAAGTTTGAATAAAATCTTTCAAAGGGTATAGGATTTAAAGAGCGGACAAAAAAATAATCTTCTAATAATTAAAATAATTAACACAAAGCAGTCTGAAGGACAGCTAAATCCCCTTCCGCAGCAGACATGAATGTGTACTTCTTGACCTTTAACCAACCATGACCTTGATGTTGTGCCATGCATATTATAAGCACATAGTCTCATGATAGTAATTATTTATACCAAGCTATTTAAAAGCTTCCATAAAGACAAAAAGTTACGAAGAACATTTAACCTTGACCTTGGGGGTAGCAACCTGAATGTTGGGTTCTGCATAATTATCGTGTCATAGTGGTGATCATTTGTGCAAAGTATTTAAAAACTTTTCTTAAGCCAAGTAAGTTAGTTATAGAGCAGATGTGAAATGTGGATATTTGACCTTTAAGTGTGACCTTGACCTTAGGGGTAGCAACCCAATTATTGTGCTCTGCACATCGCCTCACAATGGTGACCACTTATGCCAAGTTATTTCAAAAAATTTTCAGTGGTTTAAAAGTTATGGAGCGGACACGAAATGTAGACATTTAACACTTAATCTTTAAGTGTGACCTTGACCTTGGGGGAAGCTACCCGATTATTGTGCTCTGCACATTGTCTCATAATGGTGATCACTTGTGCAAAGTTATTTCAACAAGAGGGCCAAGATGGCCCTGGATTGCTCACCTGAGTACTTTGGCTGTAGGTTTGCTGTTAAGCAGTATTTCATTTTTTTAATTGAAAATATTAAGTGCCTACAAACCAAATATGTAAAATATCAGTCAATAAATAAAGGCTCTATGACAGAAAGTAGAAATATCTATTATAAGCTATGGTGACCTTGACCTTGACCCAGTGACCTCAAACCCTACCCATGGGTAGAGGTCCATTCAAGGAACCTATATATTGAATATCAAAGATATTGGTCTATAAATGAAGGTTTTATGAGGTACAGTAGATAAATATATTTTAACCTCCGTGACCTTTAACCTAATCTAATAATTTGAACAACCAAACAACCTTTCTGACAAACTGCCAGGATATTTGGACTGAAACAGTAGCCTCTAGAGCCTTAACAAGATATTTCTATTTTTGGGCTCTGTGACCTAGTTTTTGACCCCAGATGACCAATACTCGAACTTGACCTAGAAACCATCAAAATAACCTTTCTGACATATTTCCAGAATACTTGGGCTGAAAATATCACCTGTAGAGTGTAAACAAAGTTTTTCCAAATTTAAGCTCTGTGACCTAGTTTTCTAGAGGTCTAGTGTTAAAAAGTCTACATTTCATGTCTGCTCCATAACTTTTAAACCGCTGAAAAATTTTTATAATTAACTTGGCACAAGTGATCACCATTATGAGACGATGTGCAAAGCACAATAATTGGGTTGCTACCCCCAAGGTCAAGGTCACACTTAAAGGTCAAGTGTTAAAAGTCTACATTTCGTGTCCGCTCCATAACTTTTAAACCGCTGAAAAATTTCAAGCTCACCTGAGCTAGATCTCAGGGTGAGCTATTAGGATCAATGAATGTCCATTGTCCGTCCACACTTAGTTTGTTAACACTCTACTGGTCTCATTTTTGCTCCAATCGTCACGAAACTTGGTCAAGAAGTTTGCCCTAGAAATTACTCGGACAAGTTCAAATATGGGTCATCTGGGGTCAAAAACTAGGTCACATGACCTAAAAATAGAAAAATCTTGTTAAGGCTCTAGAGGCTACTGTTTCAGTCCAAATTTCTTTGTAATATGTCAGAAAGTTATTTGGGTGATTTCTAGCCCAAGTTTGAATATGGGTCATCTGGGGTCAAAACCTAGGTCACAGAGCCCAAATATGGAAAAACCATGTTAACACTTTAGAGGTAACATTTTCAGCCCGAATATCCTTGTAATATGTTAGAAAGGTTATTTGGATGATTTCTAGCCCAGGTTCGAATATGGGTCATCTGGAGTCAAAAACTAGGTCACTGAGACCAAATATGGAAAAACCTTTTTATCACTCTAGAGGTAACATTTTTTCAGCCCAGATATCCTGGAAATATTTCAGAAAGGTTGTTTTGATGATTTCTAGCTCAAGTTTGAATATGGGTCATGTGGGGTCAAAAACTAGGTCACACAGCCCAAATATGGTAAAACCTTTTTAACACTCTAGAGGTAACATTTTTAGCCCAATTTTCCTGAAAATCTGTCAGAAAGCTTGTTAAGATGATTTCTAGCTCAAGTTGGAATATGGGTCATTAGGTGTCAAAAACTAGGTCACACAGCCTGTATATGGAAAAACCTTGTAACCCTCTAGAGGTAACATTTTCAGCCCGAATATCCTGAAATTTGTCAGACAAATTGTTTCCATGATTTCTAGCTCAAGTTTGAATATGGGTCATCTGGGGTCAAAAAAACTAGGTCACAGCCCAAATATGGAAAAACCTTGTTAACACTTTAGAGGTCACATTTTCAGTCCAAATATCCTTATAATATGTCAGAAAGGTTATTTGGGTGATTTCTAGCCCAAGTTCGAATACGGGTCATTTGGGGTCAAAAACTAGGTCACAAGGCCCAAAAATAGAAAAACCTTGTTAACACTTTAGAGGTAACATTTTCAGCCCAAATATCCTTGTAATTTATCAGAAAGGTTATTTGGATGATTTCTAGCCCAGGTTCGAATTTGGGTTTTCTGGGGTCAAAAACTAGGTCACTGAGACCAAATGTGGAAAAACCCTTTGTATCACTCTAGATCGGAAACATTTTCAGCCCAAATATCCTGGAAATATGTCAGAAAGGTTGTTTTGATGATTTCTAGCTCAAGTTTGAATATGGGTCATGTGGGGTCAAAAACTAGGTCACACAGCCTGAATATGGTAAAACCTTGTTAACACTCTAGAGGTATTATTTTTAGCCCAAATTTCCTGAAATACTGTCAGAAAGCTTGTTAAGATGATTTCTAGCTCAAGTTGGAATATGGGTCATGTGGGGTCAAAAACTATGTCACACAGCCTGTATATGGAAAAACCTTGTTAACACTCTAGAGGTAACATTTTCAGCCCAAATATCCTGGAAATATGTCAGATAGGTTGTTTCAATGATTTCTAGGTCAAGTTCGAATATGGGTCATCTAGGGTCAAAAACAAGTTCACACAGCCTGAATATGGAAAAACCTTGTTAACACTCTAGAGGAAACATTTTCAGCCCAAATATCCTGGAAATTTATCCGAAAGGTTGTATCGATGATCCTGGACCTTGGGGGTAGCAACCTTATAATTGCGCTCTGCACATCGTCTCATAATGGTGATCACCTCTGCAAAGTTATTTAAAAAAAATTTCAGCAGTTTAAAAGTTATGGAGGGGATATGAAATGTAAACTTGTTAACACTTGACTTTTAAGTGTGACCTTGACCTTGGGGGGTAGCAACTCAATTATTGCAATCTGCATATTGTCTCATAGTGGTGATCACTTGTGCCAAGTTATTTAAAAAAAATTTCAGCAATTTAAAAGTTTTGGTGCGGACGTGAAAGTGTTACGGACGGACAGAAGGACGGCCGGCCGGACAGACTGAGGCCATTCCTAAAATCCCATCCCCGCTTTGTGGAAGGGGATTAAAAATAAGTTATCAAACAAATCAGCAAGAAATACTAGATCTATCACTGAATCTGGTTAATACTGTGAATCTGTGTTATAATAGTAAGGTGTCTGTTTTATTTTTATTTTCAGATTGACTTTAAATATATCTTATAGGTATGCTTCACATCAGCTTCTTTGGATTTTTATTTATGGGCTTAAATGGAGCCCTTTACAGCTCCCAGAGCTTGTGATTTTATTAATATTCTTATGTAATTGTCTGGAATCTGGTTTCTGTGTTTCAAGGGACTGAACTCCAACTCTAATATTTGTAAAGTTAGTTGGATTCTCTCCCTTGTTTTTGTCTATATTGTCTGTTTTGTTTCTTTGTTAATTTCTGCTTTATGTGTAAATTAAATTTTAATGTGTGTGTTACTATATAGTCGGTCAATAGCTATACATAGCTAATGTTGTATTATTGACTTAACCCACTTTAAATAAAATTTGTATTTGTATTTTGTATTTGTACCACTACAATACTGCCTTGTCAAATATCAAATGAGAACTAAACACACGAGAGTTATAGATTTGTTTTAGAACAGAAGCGTGAACGAATGCACAGACAATTAAGGGGACTTCAGTGTACCCACTTAACTTCATTTTATGGGGGTATAAGAATTACTGTAAAGATTTACCTCTCGAAGCAAGTTCCATGCGGCCAATATGATAATAGCATATTTCCCTATCTTTGCAAAAAGAGGCTGGCTGTAACCATCTGCACTAAGTTCTTCACAGCTTTTGTTTAAGCTGAAATATTACACAGAATGAAAATAAAGTATAATATTTCGGTATGAATTGTCTCTTCAATTTGTATTTACCATAAGTATAATACTTCCATTAATTCAAAATGTATTAAAGGAGCTAACAGAATCAGTCTAGCTCCCCCGCAGGTGAGCTGAAAAAAAGAGAACTTGCACTACTTAAGCTGACAAATCTAAGTTTCAGCAAACAATTTTCAAAAATATTTATATTAGGGATAGTAATGTTTAACAAGTTAATCCATTAACCTATTAAATTTCTGATTATCGATTAAAGAATACACTAACCAGTTATCAAACAAGAGGGCCATGATGGCCCTATATCGCTCACCTGAGTATGACTGCTTTAAACAAAGTTATTATGGACCTAGTTAATTGATCTCAGATGACCCAAATTCAAACTTGACCTAGAAATTACAGAAACAACCTTTCTGACAAATTTACAGAATATCTGGACTGAAAATATAACCTCTAGAGTGCTAACAAGGTTTTTCCATAATTTGGCTCTGTGACCTAGTTTTTGACCCCAGATGACCAATATTCAAATTTGAGCTAGAAATTATTGAAACAATCTTTCTGACAAATGGCCAGGATATTTGGACTGATATTATTAACTAAAGAGTGTTAAGAAGGTTTTTCCATATTTGGGCTCTGTGACCTAGTTTTTGAACTTAGATGACCCATATTCTAACTTAAGCTAGAAATTATTGAAACAACCTTTCTAACATATGTCCAGGATATTTGGACAGAAACTGTTACCTCAAGAATGTTAAGTAGGTTTTTCCATACTTGAGCTCTGTGACCTAGTGTTTGAACCTAGTTAACCAATACTTGACCTTGAGCTAGAAATTATTGAAACAACCTTTCCGACAAATTTCCAGGATATTTGGACTGAAAATGTAGTCTATAGAGTGTTTACAAGGTTTCCCATATTTGGGCTCTGTGACATAGATTTTGACCCCAGATAACATATATTTATATTGAGGTAGTATTTTTGTTCCTTTTGGATTGTGTCTGTGCTGGATGCAAAGATGGACAAAGTTCTTTGATTTCAGGTTTTTCAACAACACAGGCATAATCCCGATCTTAACAACAGCAGATATGGAAATCCACAATGATATAGTTTCTAACACAATTTAGCACTAGAAATTCCTATAACTAAACTTGTAATGTCTTAAAGAAGTTAACACTCTGGATGTCCAGTCATACATCTATCTCTATATTTTTTTAACATAAAATCTAAATATTATATAGGAATCCCTGAATTCTCAAGTAAACACTCAAATGGCTTCTTTGATTGGTCTGCATATGACAGCTTGGATTCAGATTGCTTCTCACTTAGATAAAAGGTTACATTTTAACATATCGGATAAGTAATCAACTTTTAAAATACAAGTAAATTTGTGAGCTAATGCTCACTAGTGATACCCCCGCTATCAGAAATTTGACTTTCATAATGTAATTTGCATTTGTCATATGTATAAAGAGTGTCAAATTTTTCCGAGTATTTACCTGAATACTTTATATTTACTTTACACCATATGGGACTATAGGGTATAGCAATATGTGAAATATCAGGCTTCTGCATGTTATAGTTGCTGAGAAAACTGCAACGGAAATTTGTTACGGACGGACACACGAACGGACACACGAACGGCTGCACGGACAAGGGTAAAACAGTATACCCCCCCACTTCTTCGAAGCGGGGGTATAATAACAAGGCTTAAGAAGTCAAACAAACCTTAACTGTGCAGAAGGTGCTAATGTAAATTCATATAGCTAAAACAACACTTGGGCAAAATCTGTCTGGCTTGTATACCAGAGAAACAATTAAGTAAGATAATTACAATTTTATGAGCTATTGTTTCAAAGTACAAATATGAAAAATAAGAATGTAAAATCCATCACCCTGATTAAAAATACAAATATTCTGATACCAAATTTGGCTATAAAGAATAAAATAAAACAGTTTCCTTTTTTAGGTGTTCTATTTATGATCAAAATTAAAGAAATTTATTAATTTGCATAATTATGTATTATGCAATATTTTTTTTTAAATATGCATCATAATATATTAAAACCTGAGCTAGAAATCATTGAAACAATCTTTCTGACAAATGTCCAGGATATTTGGACTAAAATTGTTACCTCAAGAGTGTTAAGAAAGTTTCTCCATATCTGGGCTCTTTGACCTAGGTTTTAGATCTATATGACCCATATTTGAACCTGAACTAGAAATCATCAAACCAACCTTTCTGACAAATTTTCAAGATATTTGGACTGAACCTGTTACCTCAAGGGTGTTAAGAAGGTTTTTCCTTTTTTGGGCTCTGTGACCTAGTTTTTGAACCTTGATGATCCATATTTGAACCGGAGATACAAGTCATAAAAGCACACTTTCTGACAAATTTCCAGGTTATTTGGACAGAAAATGTAGTCTCTAGAGTGTTTACAAGGTTTTTCCATTTTTGGACTCTGTGACCTAGATTTTGACCCCAGATGTCCTTTATTAAAATCTGAGCAAGAAATCATCAAATCAACCTCTCTTACAAATTTCCAGGTCATTTCGACTGATAATGTAGCCTCTAGTGTGTTTACAAGGTTTTTCAATATTTGGGCTCAGTGACCTAGTTTTCATCCCAGATGACCCATATTCAAATTTGAGCAAGAAATCATCCAAGCAACCCATGTGTCTTTGATGTGTGCCTTATCTGCATGGCAATTAACAACTTCATAATTGCAAGTGCTTAAAGTGTCAAACTGGCAATATACAAACAACAAGAGGGCCATGATGGCCCTGGATCGTTCACCTGAGTACTTTGGCTGTACCTTTGCTGCTAAGCATTTTTCATTTTTTAATTGAAAATATGTAAGTGCCTACAGTACTCGCCAGGAGGAACTCATATTTTCCGCTTTATTTCGCGGATGTGGAAAAAAATATCCGCCGTGACATCGAGGAAAAAAACGCATTTCCTCGATGTCTCGACATCGCGATATATCTCGGCGATATTTGACGACCAGCGCGAAAATAATTAGAGTCATAACTCACCTGGATAAGCTGAACATTTAATGAAATGACCGTAATAAAACTGTGCATTTTACGTCTGCAAATTATGTGACATTTGGTAAAATTAAAACGAAATTTCTAATACATTTGCTGTGTAGGTTTATGTGTACTTCCGTCGTTGAAAATGCTCGTTATTGTATTGCAAAATCGATCAATAATTTTGTCAGGCGCATAGACGATTCAGATGTCGCAGTAGGGTTTACATGTTGTATGTTTTCTTTAAATACAGGAAAGCAGTTTTATCAAGTATAAATCGAAAACCAGTCAATTTATTTTCTGAAACTAGGGTCAGCTGTTCCGAGAAGCAATTATTACTTTCGGTTTAGAATTGTCATTCCTTCCGTTAACAAATACAAGCATTCGTAAACAAATGCATCAGAATGAGAGTTTTATACATTTAAATGATATTTTAAAGCGTAAAATTCGCCAAAATGCATCAGGAACTTTGTGAGTCTCGATATGTCAATTCTTACCTGTAAAAAAAACTTCGCGGAACCATTTAGCTGACGTCCGCAGCTATATTTGGTGACCATGTCCGCGGCGGTGATCCTCGAAATGCGGCAGATTTGGTCACTTTTTAAGGAATGTGTATTCCGCGACGACCTCGAGGAAAATGAGAGTTCCTCCTGGCACATACTGTACAAACCAAATATGTAAAATATCAGTCTATAAATAAAGGCTCTATGACAGAAAGTAGAAATATCTATTATAAGCTATGGTGACCTTGACCTTGACCCAGTGACCTCAAACCTTACCCATGGGTAGACATCCATGCAAGGAACGTATATACTGAATATCAAAGATATTGGTCTATAAATGAAGGCTCTATGAGGTACAGTGGATAAATCTATTTTTAGCCTCCATGACCTTTAACCTAATCTAATAATTTCAAAAAGCTTGATAAAGCTTGCTTCATGCCAAATTTTAAAATTCTAGGCTATCTTCTATACTGCTATTTAAAACTTATGACCCCTCGGGTGGGCCCAGTAGTGACCCCAGTGACATTTTTCAAACAAACTACGTAGAGGTCCACTAGACAATGCTGCATACCAAATATCTAAGCTGTAGGCATTGAGGTTTCCAGTAAGAAGATTTTAAAGATTGCCTTTTTTACATATTAAGGGCCCCCGGGGCGGGGTCAATTTTGACCCCGGGGCCAACATATAAATAATACTGGTAAAGGTTCTCTACACAATACTCCACATCAAATATCTAAGGTCTAGTCCTATTAGTTTTGGAGAAAAATGATTTTTCATGTTTTTCCTATATAACTATATGTAAACCAAGAGAACCCTGGGGTGTGGCCAATTTTAACCCAGGGGACATATTTTAAACAAACTTGATAGACATCCACTAGACAATGCTGCATACCAAATATCTAAGCTGTAGGCATTGAGGTTTTCTAGTAAGAAGATTTTTAAAGATTGCCTATTTTACATATTAAGGGCCCCCGGGGCGGGGCCAATTTTGACCCTGGGGCCAACATATAAACAATACTGGTAAAGGTTATCTACACAATACTTCACACCAAATATCTAAGGTCTAGTCCTGTTAGTTTCGGAGAAAAATGATTTTTCATGTTTTTCCTATATAACTATATGTAAATCAATAGAACCCTGGGGCGTGGCCAATTTTGACCCAGGGGACATAATTTGAACAAACTTGATACAGGTCCACTAGACAATGCTGCACACCAAATATCTAAACTCTACGCCTTGCAGTTTCTGACATTAAGATTTTTTAAAGTTTTTCCTATATAACTCTATATAAAACATTTGACCCCTGGGGGGGCCATTTTTGACCCAGGAGCCATGATTTGAACAAACTTGGTAGAGGTTTACTGGACAATGCTGCACACCAAATATCTAAACTCTAGGCCTTGCAGTTTCTGACAAGTAGATTTTTTAAAGTTTTTCCTATATAACTCTATGTAAAACATGCGACACCCGCGGCTGGGCCATTTTTGACCCAGGAGCCATGATTTGAACAAACTTGGTAGAGGTCCACTGGACAATGCTGCACAACAAATATCTAAACTCTAGGACTTGTGGTTTCAGACAAGAAGATTTTTAAATTTTTTCCTATTTAATTCTATGTAAAACTAGTGACGGCTGGGGCAGGGCCATTTTCGACCCAGGGGTCATGATTTGAACAAACTTGGTAAAGGTCCACCTGATGATGCTTCATACCAAATATCTAAGCTCCAGGCCTTGTTGTTCTGGAGTAGAAGATTTTTAAACTTCCAATTTTGAAAATCTATTTTTAGGCCCTGTGGCCTAGAAATGCAATGGACCTGAACCATTTGAACAATTTTGGTAAAGCTTCATGCAAGTAACATTCCTGCCAAGTTTCAGCAAGATTGGCCCAGCAGTTCAGGAGAAGAAGCTGTTTGAAGAAAAAGTTGATGACGCATGGACGGACGGACATCAGGCGATCACAAAAGCTCACCTTGAGCACTTTGTGCTCAGGTGAGCTAATAAAACTTTCCAATACTAAGATCAAGGTATAGTTAGACTGGGTCTCATTTTCCAAAATACAGCAGCATGGTACAAGTAGCGTTTTTGGTAAACCAGTCAAAATATTGTTTACATTCATCAATATCACTCAGGTGTTTGGAATTTTTTTTTTTTTTGGATGTTATGTAAAAAGTCGGTAGAATGTAAGCCCCAAGCAGAAGGGGAATTTTGATTGCCCTAAAATCGGTAGTCTACTGCCAGAATCGGGAGAGTTCACATGTATGTAAAAACTACATGTGCAAAATCTTTTTGGATCAGTTACTAGGAAAAATTCTCTAAACATTTTAACTAATGTATCTTTTAATTCTATAACGCTTACTGAACTAGCCTCTATATTATTTTGCTCAGTGGCCTCCAAATTCCATCGAAATTTCATATTATTTATTTAAACAAGAATCATTTTATATTCACGATGTTAGGTTAACTTGTTCAATTTTGTTTTTAGACTATATTCAGTCTACATTTTCACTTTCCATCATAATTTTAAAGTTTTGTTAACAGTAAAGGTAGATGTGTCAAGTGGCAAGGGATAAATGTGCGTTTCATGTGTGACAGGTGTGCTCCACCAAGTGTGTAAAATTTGGATTTTAATTGCAATAAAAACATCTTAAGACAAAAATTACTTGCTAAATTTTGAAAAACTGTCTTAGTTAGATAAATCTTTTTCACTAATAGGAAAATTTCAAGGTCAAAAATTTGTCCCATGACCTTTAAGATAACTGATCTATTAACTCTATAAATTTCTAAGTAACACGGCTGGGGCATGGCTACTTTGGTTGCTTAGGAAATAATTTGACCATCTTTGGTAAAGGTCCACTGGGCACTACATGTCTAAAATATCAGTCAATAAATAAAGGCTCTATGACAGAAAGTAGAAAGATCTATTATTAACTGCAGTGACCTTGACCCAGTGATCTCAAACCCCATCTATGAGTAGAGGTCCATGCAAGGAACCTATATACCAAATATCAAAGACATTGGTCTATAAGTGAAGGCTCTATGAGGTAAAGTAGATAAATCTACTTTTAGCCTTGGTGACCTTTAACCTAATCTAACAATTTGAAAAAGCTTCATAACAGTCCACTAGACAATGCTGCATGGCAAATTTTTTGATTCTAGGCCTTGTGGTTTGAGACAAGAAGATTTTTAAAGATTTTATTCTATACTGCTATGTAAAATTTGTGACCGCTTGGGTGGAGCAAACAGTGACCCCAGGGCCATCATTTAAACAAACTTTGTAGAGGTCCACTAGACAATGCTTCATGCCAAATTTTGTAATTCTAGGCCTTGTAGTTTCAAATAACAATATTTTAAAGATTTTATTCTATACTGCTTTGGAAACTTGCAATAGTGCCCCCAGGGACAATATTTTAACAAACTTTGCAGAGGTCCACTAGACAATGCTACATGCCAAATTTTAAAACTCTAGGCCTAGTGGTTTCAGACAAGAAGGTTTCTAAAGATTTTATTATATATATTGCTTTATAAAACTTGTGACCCCTCGGGCAGGGCCAATAGTGACCCCAGGGCAAATTTGGTAGAGGTCCACTAGAAAATGCTTCATGCCAAATTTTAAAACTCTAGGCCTTGTGGTTTAAGGCAAGAAGATTTTTAAAGATTTTCTTCTAAATTGCTATGTAAAACTTGTGACCCCTCAAGAGGGGCCAATGGTGACCCCAGCGAAATAATTTGAACAAACTCTGTAGAGGTCCACTAGGCAATGCTTCATGACAAATTTTAAAACTCTAGGCCTTGTGGTTTCAGACAAGAAGTTTTTTTAAAAGATTTTCTCTCGTTGCTATGTAAAATTTGTGACCCCTCAGGCAGAGCCAATAATGAACCCAAGGACATTATTTGAACAAACTTGGTAGAGGTCTGCTAGACAATGATCCACGCCAATCTTAGCCTTTGGCACTGAAGTTTCAGACAAGAAGATTTTTTAATGTTTCTCTATATATGTCTATGTTAAATCAAGAAGAAGAAGATGAAGAGTTTATTATGCAAATAAATCTGACAAGATCCATAGCATGAAATAAATCTGACAAGATCCATAGCATAGCAGAATAAACAACAAAATACATGTGTAATAACTTACAGGTAGAAGATGATATATGGCATAATAATTCTACAAATATTCGGAACAACTTCATGACACTTACTTGTAATGCAATAAATATTATTTCATTAAGACAGCAATTAATGTTCTTTGATTTACTTTACAGGCAGATTTTTAGAATACTTTTTTCATGGGGGAGAGACTACATGTATTAGGAAACAAGAGGGCCATGATGGCCCTGGATCGCTCACCTGATTACTTTGACTGTAGGTTTGCTGTTAAGCAGTATTTCATTTTTTAATTGAAAATATATAAGTGCCTACAAACCAAATATGTAAAATATCAGTCAATAAATAAAGGCTCTATGACAGAAAGTAAAAATATCTATTATAAGCTATGGTGACCTTGACCTTGACCCAGTGACCTCAAACCCTACCCATGGGTAGAGGTCCATCCAAGGAACCTATATATTGAATATCAAAGATATTGGTCTATAAATGAAGGCTCTATGAGGTACAGTAATTAAATCTATTTTTAGCCTCCATGACCTTTAACCTACATGTAATCTAACTATTTGCTTCATGCCAAATTTTAAAATTCTAGGCCTTGTGGTTTCAGACAAGAAGATTTTTAAAGATTTCCTTTTTGAAATATAAAGGGCCCCCGGGACAGGGGAAATTTTGACCCAAGGGCCAACATTTAAACAATATTGGTAAAGGTTCATAACACAATACTCAACACCAAATAAATAAGGTCTAGACCTATTTGTTTTTGAGAAAAATTAATTTTCATGTTTCTCCTATATAAATCTATGTAAACCAAGGGAACCCTGGGGCGTGGCCAATTTTGACCTAGGGAACATAATTTGAACAAACTTGGCAGACATCCACTAGACAATGCTACATACCAAATATCTAAGCTGTAGGCATTGAGGTTTCCAGTAAGAAGATTTTTAAAGATTGCCTTTTTTACATAATATGGGCCCCCGGGGCGGGGCAAATTTTGACCCTGGGACCAACATATAAACAACACTGGTAAGAAGTCTCTACACAATACTCAACACCAAATATCTAAGGTCTAGTCCTATGAGTTTCGGAGTAAAATGACTTTTCATGTTTTTCCTAAATGTAAACCAAGAGAACCCTGGGGAGTGACTAATTTTGACCCAGGGGACATAATTTGAACAAACTTGGTAGACATCTACTAAACAATGCTACATATCAAATATCTAAGCTGTAGGCATTGAGGTTTCCAGTAAGAAGATTTTTAAAGATTTCTTTTACATATTAAGGGCCCCCGGAGCTGGGCCAATTTTGACCCCAGGGCTAACATATAAACAATACTGGTAAAGGTTCTCTACACAATACTCCACACCAAATATCTAAGGTCTAGTCCTATTAGTTTCGGAGAAAAATGATTTTTCATGTTTTTCCTATATATGTAAACCAAGAGAACCCTGGGGCGTGGCCAATTTTGACCTAGGGGACATAATTTAAACAAACTTGGTAGATATCCACTAGACAATGCTACATACCAAATATCTAAGCTGTAGGCATTGAGGTTTCCAGTAAGAAGATTTTTAAAGATTGCCTTTTTTACATATTAAGGGCCCCTGGGGAGGGACCAATTTTGATCCCCGGGCCAACATATAAACAATACTGGTAAAGGTTCTCTACACAATACTCCACACCAAATATCTAAGGTCTAGTCCTATTAGTTTCGGAGAAAAATGATTTTTCATGTTTTTCCTATTTAACTATATGTAAACCAAGAGAACCCTGGAGATTGGCCAATTTTGATCCAGGGGACATAATTTGAACAAACTTGGTAGAAATCCACTAGACAATGCTACATATCAAATATTTAAGCTGTAGGCATGGTGGTTTCTGAGAAGAAGATTTTTCAAGATTTCCTTTTTTACATATTAAGGGCCCCCGGGGCAGGGCCAATTTTGACCCCAGGGCCAACATATAAACAATACTGGTAAAGGTTATCTACACAATACTCCACACCAAATATCTAAGGTCTAGTCCTATTAGTTTTGGAGAAAAATGATTTTTCATGTTTTTCCTATATAATTATATGTAAACCTAGAGAACCCTGGGGCATGGCCAATTTTGACCCAGGGGACATAATTTAAACAAACTTGGTAGACATCCACTAGACAATGCTACATACCAAATATCAAAGCTGTTGGCACTGTGGTTTCTGAGAAGAGGATTTTAAAGATTTCCTTTATAAGTCTATGTAAAAGGAAGTGACCCCTGGGACGGGGCCAATTTTGACCCCAGGGAAATAATTTGAACAATTTTTGTAGAGTTCCATTAGAGGGTGCTAAAGGCCAAATATCTAAGCTCTAGGTTTTGTGGTTTCAGACAAGAAGATTTTCAAAGTTTTTCCTTTAAGTTGCCATAGCAACCAGAGTTCTGCATGGAATCAAATTCTTTGAACAATTTTGGTAGAGCTTCATGCAAGGAACATTTCTGTGAAGTTTTGTTGAAATTGGCCCAGTGGTTTAGGAGGAAATGTTCTTTAAAACAAAAGTTTATGCACGCACGCACCGACGACGGACGATGGACATTGACTGATCACAATACCTCACCTTGTGCACTACGTGCACAGGTGAGCTAATAAACAAGAACTGTCACTGTAAGATGACAATGCCCCCGAACGTGGTGCTTTGAGCTTTGAACTGAGAACCAGTCATTCAGTGGTCAAGGTCAAATAAATATAGGTCAGTGTGAAGGTCTTATCCAAAGGGGTGTTGTGTCCAAGTATGAAGTAATTACATTTACTTATAAGGAAGTTATGGGCAATGTTAAAGTTTTTGGACAATTGGATCTTCAAGGTGAAGGTCATTCAGGGGTCAAGGTCAAACAAATATAGGTCAGTGGGAAGGCCTTGTCCAAAGGGGTGTTGTGTTTAAGTATGAAGTGTATCCACTTACCAATTTGGAAGTTAAGGGCAAATATTAGTTTTTGGACAATTGGATATTCAGGGGTCAAGGTCAAATAATTAACGGTCAGTGGGAAGGTCTTGTCCAAAGGGGTGTTGTGTCCAAGTATGAAGTAAATCCACTTACTAATAAGGAAGTTATGGGCAATGTTGAAGTTTTTGGACAATTGGATATTCAAGGTAAAGGTCATTCAGGGGTCAAGGTCAAACAAATATAGGTCAGTGGGAAGGTCTTGTCCAAAGGGGTGCTGTGTCCAAGTATGAAGTAAATCCACTTACTAATAAGGAAGTTATGGGCAATGTTGAAGTTTTTGGACAATTGGATATTCAAGGTAAAGGTCATTCAGGGGTCAAGGTCAAACAAATATAGGTCAGTGGGAAGGTCTTGTCCAAAGGGGTGCTGTGTCCAAGTATGAAGTAAATCCACTTACTAATAAAGAAGTTATTGCCAACGTTAAAGTTTTTGGACAATTGGATCTTCAAGGTAAAGGTCATTCAGGGGTCAAGGTCAAATAAATATAGGTCAGTGGAAAGGTCTTGTCCAAAGGGGTGTTGTGTCCAAGTATGAAGTAAATCCATTTAATATTAAGAAAGTTATTGCCAATGTTAAAGTTTTCGGACAGACTGACGGACGGACTGACGGACGGACGGACGGACAGACGGACAGTTCAAAAACTATATGCCTCCCTTTGGGGGCATAACAAGGGAAGTCACTCTACAACAACCGCGACATGGTCGTTTGTTTATTAAATGTCAATCAGATGTGTGAAAATATCTTTGTCATACTGCCGAGCAGACTAATAAAACAAAACAAAGGTAGTCCCTTTTACAAGTTCTTTATTGATTAGAGAAGCCTGCTGAATAATAATGATGTAATTACGCTACGGGGTTACCTCCGTGTAGTGTAAAATATATGACTGTCATACGGGCAAGTACGTTTGATAATTTTTTTTCATTTTCTTTACCTGACTCACCCATACGTCGGGCAATGACTTTAAGGCCATTTTCTGGGGATTAAAAACTCGACTTATGGCCCAGTATATACGGTATTCCCTACTCCTTGATTTAGCCAAGCTTTGTAAAACCCTAACTGAGAGAGTAACACTTTGACCTTCGAAACCCAATTTGTTTTGTTAGGATATGCATCGAATGAATTCTTTAACATAATCAAGTGACACCTGGGGTGTGCCAATTTTGATATAAGGGGCATAATGTTACCAATCATGGTAGGGGACCTCTAGCTGATGTTCCACTCAAAATATCTAAGTTCTAGACCTTGTGGTTTCAGACATGAGATTCTTAAAGGTTTTTTTACCTAAATAAGCCTATGTAAATCAAGTGACCACTAAGGTAGGGCCAATTTTAATCCAAAGGGCATAATTTGATATATCTTAGTAAAGGGGCATAATTTGTATAAATTTTGTAGAGGGCTTCCTGCTGATGCTCCAAGCAAAATATCAAAGTTCTAGGCTTTGTGGTTTCAGACAAGAACTTTTCCCAATATAAGCCTACGTAAAATCAACTTACTCCGAGGGCAGGGCTAATTTTTGATCACAGGTGCATAATTTGAACAAACTTGGTTGTGTTTCCAATAGAAAATGCAAGTTTCATCAAAGTCAGCTTAGTGGTATAGGTGGAGAATTTGTTTAAGTCAAACTGTTGACAATGCATGACTCACACCACATGAGCTTGCAGGACAAAGCTCACCCTTGAGCACTTCATGTTTAGGTGAGGTAATAAGCACACGCACTTTCAATTTTGTTTGGTAAAAACTTGATACATTTTTTAATATCAACTTAATACCATAAAATTAAAGATGTGTGGCATACATGGGGTTTTTACTGATTTGTGAATACAGTTTGTGTGCAAAGGAGCAGTGTTTGCATTTAAAGAAATTTGTATATTACAATGCTACTTCACAGCATTACTTACATGTAAGGAGCTTCTGTTGATACTATAAATCCTGTCAAGAAAGTGAGGAACACTGCATAAATGAGGAAGTTAACATAGTAAAATGTACGACCAAACTTTGTCCACTTGTATCTCAGCAAGGCCGTAACTAGGGGATGGGCCAGCAAGTCTTCTCTCTTTGATGTCACCTGTAACAAGAATAATTGCAAATAAAAGCAGTTTTAACATTTAGTATGACCTACTGGTAATTAACTTTAATAATAGGGCTATCAAGGCCCTTGGTCACTCACTTGAGTACTTTTGCTGTGGGTCTGCTGTTGAGCAAACATCACAATCAATATAAAAGATTTTGAATTTTTCAAAGATTTTATATTTTCTACAAATTGAACACTGGAACAGGGCCAATTTTGATGACAGGGACACACTTTGAACAAGCTTGCTATGTATCCACTATACAAATCTACATAAACAAGAGGGCCAAGATCGCCCTGAATTGGTCACTTGAGAAGTTTGGCTGTCGGTCTGTTGCACAGCAAATGTCAGAAGCATTATTACATTTTCTAACTGAAGATTTTCAAAGATCTCATTTTTTATACAAACAAGAGCTGTCACTGGAAATTGAAGTATGCCACCGAAATGTATCTCTGAATAAAAACTGGTGTAAATAAATAATTGAATACTGCCTGTGGAAAAGACATCAGACGAAAAATAGAGCATGAACTGAAGGTAAATGGTAAAGTAATCTTTTCTGCTTCAGATTCTTATATGAAGGTTGAAGACATAATTATTCAATGAAATAGAAAGCTGTGAGTTTGGTCTTGAATATGAACAATGTTGAAAGGGGGGGGGGGGGGGGGGGAGGGGGGGGGGGGGAAAGGACTTACCCATCCTATGTAAGTTAAAGTTTATTCTAGGCTTAAGAAGTTTTTTCCTTATATATAAGTATAAGCAAAATCAAGTGACCCCTGGGGTGGGGCTAATTTTGACCCCTAGGGATATGGGTACCAACAATCTTTCCAGGGTTCTTAATTGTGATCAAGTAATCCAAGTTTGAATGGAATATCTTTAACACATTTTGAGAAATGGACATTAACAACAAGGATAACCAAGAAATTTTATGTTGAAAAAAGGGGCATAACTTTGCAAAAATAAATCTGAGGGTTATCTGCCCTTGAGGAATGGTGTCGCATTTTAAAAGTGAATAATGTATTCCTAATTTGAAATAAATGGCTTTGATAGTTTCTGAGAAATGGACCCTAACAATAATGTTAACTGACGACTAGGGGCGAAAAGTGCAGCTAAAAATGACTAAGGGCCCATAACACTGCCAAACATAATCCGACCAGAATCTCCTGATGATAAGCACAGCTAGGTTTGGTCACAAACATTTCTGTGTAGTTTCCCTGAAATCCTCCAGTGGACTTGGAGATGAAGCGTGGACAAGATTTTAATATAAAAGTTAGAGTCAACAAGAGGGCCATGATGGCACTGTATCGCTCACCTGAATATGACTGCTTTTAACAAAGTTGCTATGGACCTGGTTAATTGACCCCAGATGACCTATATTATTTGGACTGAAAATGTAGCCTCTAGAGTGTTAACAAGGTTTTTCGATATTTGGGCTCTGGGACTTAGTTTTTGACCCAAGATGACCCATATCGAGATTTGAGCAACAAATCATCAAAACAACCTTTCTGACAAATTTCCAGGACATTTGGACTGAAAATGTAGCCTCCAGAGTGTTTACAAAGTTTTTCGATACTTGGGCTTTGTGACCAAGTTTTTGACTCCAGATGACCCATATTCAAAGCTGAGCTAGAAAACACAGAAGCAACCTCTTTGACAAATTTTCAGATTATTTGGAATTAAATTCTGGAGTGTTAACAAGGTTTTTCCATATTTGGGCTCTGTGACTTATGACCCATATTAGTACTTGAGCTAGAAATCATGAAAAAACCTGTCTTACAAATTTCCAGGATATTTGGACTGAAAAAGTAACCTCTGTAGTTTTAAAATGCTTTTTACATTTTAGGGCTCTGTTACCTAGTTTTTGATCCCAAATGAACAATATTCAAATCTGAGCTAGAAATCATTGAAACAACCTTTCTGACAAATTTCAAGGATATTTGGACTGAAAATGTAACGTCAAGAGCATTAACAAAGTTTTTCTACTTTTTGGCCCTGTGACCTAGTTTTTGACCCCAGATAACCCATATTCAAAACTGAGCTAGAAATCATTAATACAATCTTTCTGACAAATTTTCAGGTTATTTGGACTTAAAATGTTACCTCTAGAGTGTAAACAAGGTTTTTCCATATTTGGGGTTTGTGACCTAGTTTTGGACCCCAGATGACCCATTTTCGAATCTGAGCTAAAAATCATTAAATCAACATTTCTGACAAATTTCCAGAATATTTGGACTGAAAAGTAGCCTCTGCAGTGTTAACAAATTTTTTTTGTATTTTTTGGCTCTGTGACCTAGTTTATGACTCCAGATGACCAATAATCTATCTTGAGCTATAAATCATCAAAAGAACCTTTCTGACAAATTTCTGGGATATTTTGACTGAAAATGTAACCTAGAGTGTTAACAAGGTTTTTCTATTTTTGGGCTCTGTGACCTAGTTTTTCAACCCTGATGACCCATATTCGAATCTGAGCTTGAAATCATAGAAACAACCTTTCTAAAAAAATTTCCAGATTATTTGGACTGAAAATGTTACCTCTCCTTCTACAAGAAGATTTTCAAAGTTTTCACTATATAAGCCTTTGTAAAACCAAAGACCCAGGTGTGGAGCCAAATTTGATCCCAGGGGTATAATTTGATCAAACTTTGTAGAGGTCCACTAGACAATGCTACATACCAAATCTTAAGGCTCAGGCCCATGTGGTTTTAGAAAAGAAGATTTTCAAAGTTTTCAACAAATAAGCCCATGTAAAACCAATGACCTCGGAGTAGGGCCAAATCTGACCCCAGGTGCATAATTTGAACAAACTTGGTCGAGGTCCACAAGACAATGTTACATAACAAATCTTAAGGTTCAGGGCCTTATTTTCAGACAATAAGATTTTCAAAGTTTTTTCCTATATAAGCCTTTGTAAAACCAATGACCACGAGGTGGGGCCAAATTTGACCCCAGAGGTATAATTTGAACAAACTTGGTTAAGGTCCACTAGAAAATGCTACATACCAAATCTTAAGGCTCAGGTCCTTGTGGTTTCAACCAAGAAGATTTTCCAAGTTTTTCCAATATAAGCCTATGTAAAACCAATGACCCCCAGGGCAGGGCCAAATTTGACCCCAGGGGCATTATCTGAACAAACTTGGTTGAGGTCCACTAGACACTGCTACATACCAAATCTTAAGGCTCAGGGCCATGTGGTTTCAGACAAGAAAATTTTTCAAAGTTTCACTATATAATCCTATGTCAATTCAATTGACTCCCAGGGCGGGGCCAAATTTGACCCCAGGGGTATAATTTGAACAAACTTGGTAGAGGCTCAGGGCCTTGTGGTTTCAAACGAGAAGATTTTTCCCTTAAGTTGCCATAGCAACCAGAGTTCTTGATGGAATTAAATTCTTTGAACAACTTTGATAGAGCTTCATGCAAGGAATAATTCAAGCATGTTTTGTCAATGTTGGCTTAGCAGTTTACAAGGAGAGGTCGTTCAAGTCAAATGATTGACGACACAGGACGCACGCCGACGGACGCTGGACATTCAACGACCCTTAAAGCTCACCCTGAGCAGTGCTCAGGTGAGCTAAACATGACTAAGTGCCCTCAAACCCTACCCATGGGTAGAAGTCCATGCAAGGAACCTCTATACTGAATATCAAAGATATTGGTCTATAAATGAAGGCTCTATGAAGTAGAGTAGATCAATCTACTTTTAGCCTCCGTGACCTAAAACCTAATCTAATAATTTGAAAAAGCTTGATAAAGCTTGCTTCGTGCCAAATTTTAAAATTCTAGGTCTTGTGGTTTCAGACAAGAAGATTTTTAAAGATTTTCTTCTATATTGTTATTTAAAACTTGTGACCCCTCGGGCGAGGCCAATAATGACCCCAGGGCCATTTTTCTAACAAATTTGGTAGAGAACCACTAGACAATGCTACATGCCAAATATTTTAACTCTAAGGCCATGTGGTTTCTGACAAGAACATTTTTCAAGTTTTTCCTATATAACTCTCTGTAAAACATGTGACCCCTGGGGTGGGGCCATTTTTGACCTAGGGTCCATGACTTGAACAAATTTGGTAGAGGTCCTCTAGAAAATGCTTCATACAAAATATCTTAACTCTAAGCCTTATGGTTTCTTCGGTGAAGATTTTTTAACGTTTTCCTATATAACTCTATGTAAACAAGTGACCCCAAGTGCTGGGCCTATTTTTACCCAGTGGCTATGATTTGAACAAACTTAGTAGAGGTCCACTAGACAATGCTTCACACCAAATAAATAAGCTGTATGCCTTACGGTTTCTGGCAAGAAGATTTTTAAAGTTTTTCCTATATAACTCCATGTAAAACAAGTGACCCCTGGGGCGGGTCCATTTTTGACCCAGAGGCCATGATTTGAACAAACATGGTAGAGGTCCACTAGATAATAGTACACACCAAAAATCTAAGCTCTATGCCTTATGGTTTCTGACAGGAAGATTTTTTAAGATTTTCCTATATAACTCTATGTAAAACAAGTGACCCCCGGGGCAGGGCCATTTTTGACCCAGAGGCCACGATTTGTACAAAATTGGTAGAGGTCCACTAGACCATGCTACATATCAAATATCTTAACTCTAGGCCTTATTGTTTCTGACAAGAAGATTTTCAGGTTTTCCCTATATAACTCTGTAAAATCAACTGACCCCTGGGTGGGGTCAGTTTTCACCTCAGGGAAATAATTTGAACAAACTTGGAAGAGGTCCACTAGATGATGCTTCATACCAAATATCAAAGCTCCAGGCCTTGTGGTTTAGGAGAAGAAGATCTTTAAAGATCCAACTTATAAAATCTTTTTTTTTTAGCTCAACTGAACCAGATATGCAATGGACCAGAACCATTTGAACAATCTTGGTAGAGCTTCATGCAAGGAACATCCCAGGCAAGTTTCATTAAATTTGCCCCATTGGTTTCAGAGGAGATGTCGTTTGAATGAAAAGTTGACGACGGACAGACGATGGACAAAGACCGATCAGAAAAGCTCACTCTGAGCACTTTGTGCTCAGGTGAGCTAAAAAATGAGAGTTATCACTAAATGTGATTAATCCCCCCAAACACCCCTACAGAACAGAGGAAGTTATCAATTTAGAAACAGAATACTTTGTAAAACAAGAGGGCCATGATGGCCCTAGATCGCTCACCTGAGTATTATGTCTGTAGGTTTGCAGTTAAGCAGTATTTCATGTTTTAATTGAAAATATGTAAGTAATGTAAATATAAATATGTAAATATGTAAAATATTAGTCAAAAAATAAAAGCTCTATGACAGAAAGTAGAAATATCTATCATAAGCTATGGTGACCTTGATCTTGACCCAGTGACCTAAAACCCTACCCATGGGTAGAGGTCCATGCAAGGATCCTATATACTCTATGAGGTACAGTATATAAACCTATTTTAAGCCTCGGTGACTTTTAACCTAACTAATAGTTTGAAAAAGCTTGATAAATCTTGATTCATACCAAATCTAAGATCTCAGGGCCTTGTGGTTTCAGACAAGAAGATTTTTAAAGTTTTACTATATAAGCCTATGTAAAATCAAATGACCCCTGGGTAGAGGCCAAATTTGACCCCAAGGGCATAATCTGAAAAAAAACTTGGTAGATGTCAACACGACAATGCAACATACCAAATCTAAAGGCTCTGGGCCTTGTGGTTTCAGAGAAGAAGATTTTCAAAGTTTCACTATATAAGACTATGCAATATCCATTGACCTCTGGGGCAGGGCCAAATTTGACCCCAGGTCTATAATCTGAACAAACTTGGTAGAGGTCCACAAGAAAATGCTACATACCAAACCTTAAGGCTCAGGTCCTTGTGGTTTCAGACAAGAAGATTTTCAAAGTTTTCCCTATGTAAAATAAGTTGACCCCCGGTGCGGGCCAAATTTGACCCCAGGGGTATAATTAAAACAAACTTGGTAAAGGTCCACAAGACAATGCTACATATCAAAATTAATCTTAGATCTCGGGGCCTTGTGGTTTCAGACAAGAAGATTTTTAAAGTTTTAATATATATGCCAATGTAAAATCCATAGACCCCCGGGTAGGGGCCAAATTTGACCCCAGGGGCATAATTTGAACAAACTTGGTAGAGGTCCACACGACAATGCTACATACCAAATCTTAAGGCTCAGGTCCTTGTGGTTTCAGACAAGAAGATTTTTAAAGTTTCACTATGTTAAACAATTTGTCCCCTAGGGCGGGGCCAAATTTGATCTTAGGGGCATAATTTGAACAAACTTGTTAGAGGTTCTCAAGACAATTCTACATACTAAATCTTAAGGCTCAGGGCCTTGTGGTTTCAGACAAGAAGATTTTTAAAGTTTCACTATATAATCCTATGTAAAATCCATTGACCCCTGGGTTGGGGCTAAATTTGACCCCAGGGATATAATTTGAACGAACTTGGTTGAGGTCCACTAGACAATGCTACATGCCAAATCTTAAGGCTCAAGGCCTTGTGGTTTCCGACCAGAAGATTTTCAAAGTTTTCCCTATGTAAAATAAGTTGACCCCTGGTGCGGGCCAAATTTGACCCCAGGGGTATAATTAAAACAAACTTGGTAAAGGTCCACAAGACAATGCTACATATCAAAATTAATCTTAGATCTCGGGGCCTTGTGGTTTCAGACAAGAAGATTTTTAAAGTTTTAATATATATGCCAATGTAAAATCCATAAACCCCCGGGTAGGGGCCAAATTTGACCCCAGGGGCATAATTTGAACAAACTTGGTAGAGGTCCACACGACAATGCTACATACCAAATCTTAAGGCTCAGGTCCTTGTGGTTTCAGACAAGAAGATTTTTAAAGTTTCACTATGTTAAACAATTTGTCCCCTAGGGCGGGGCCAAATTTGATCTTAGGGGCATAATTTGAACAAACTTGTTAGAGGTTCTCAAGACAATTCTACATACTAAATCTTAAGGCTCAGGGCCTTGTGGTTTCAGACAAGAAGATTTTTAAAGTTTCACTATATAAGCCTATGTAAAATCCATTGACCCCTGGGTTGGGGCTAAATTTGACCCCAGGGATATAATTTGAACGAACTTGGTTGAGGTCCACTAGACAATGCTACATGCCAAATCTTAAGGCTCAAGGCCTTGTGGTTTCCGACCAGAAGATTTTCAAAGTTTCTCCTTCAAGTTGCCATAACAACCAGAGTTCTGGATGGAATTGAATTCTTTGAACAACTTTGGTAGAGCTTCATGCAAGGAACATCCCAGGCAATTTTCAGCAAATTTGGCCCGGAGGTTCCAGAGATGTTGTTTGAATGAAATAGTTTACGGACGATGGACGACAGACAAAGACCGGTCACAATAGCCCACCATGAGCCAAAGGCTCAGGTGAGCTAACAATTGAAAAAGAGTTATGGTTGTGGGCAATTAAAGATAGTTGTGGTTCTTGTACATTGCATTTCCTCTCATTGCGCTTGACCATTGTATGAAGTTGCATTGAATTCCAAAAAAATAGTTTTCAAGTTATTCTCCAGACAAAGACTTGATGGGTGTTCAGTGGAACAATTGTGTCGCCCTTGGGTACTCTGTTAGAATAACTAAAAAGCTAAACATGAGCCTGCTGGAAAAGACAGCATCCTAGTCAAAGTACAACAAGACCTTTCCACAGACAGCATGCTCCACTTTTCTCAGTGCTGGATAATTAATTATAAGCCAAGTTAAACAAGAGACTCAAGTGAAAAAAATTGACTGGGGCAGGGCAAGTACCTAGGTCATACAAGATGAAAAAAAATTGGGTAAAGTAGTTACGTATTTAAAAACAAGAGGGCCATGATGGCCCTGTATCGCTCACCTGAGTATGATTGCTTTTTTTTTTTTAACCTAGATGTCCCATATTCGAACTTGAGCAAGAAATTAGCAAAACAATCTCTCTGACAAATTTCCAGGATGTTTAGACTGAAAAAGAAGCCTCTACAGTGTTAACAAGGTTATTTGATATATAGGCTCTGTGACCTAGTTTTTGAACCCAGATGACCCATATTTAAACTTGAGCTAGAAATCATCGATAGAACCTTTCTGACAAATTTCCAGGATATCTGGACTGAAAAAGTAGCCTCTAGAGTTTTAACAAAATTTTTCTATATTTGGTCTCTGTGACCTAGTTTTCCAACCCTGATAACCCATGTTTGAACTCGTCCGAGATATTAATGAGACAAACATCCTGACCAAGTTTCACGACAATTGAGGCAAAAATGTGACCACTGGAGTGTTAACAAACCAATTGTTAACAGACTGCCAGACGGACGACGGACAAATGGTGATCAGAAAAGAAAAACAATTGGGCCCCGATAGTGGTATGTGTGTGTGTGGGGGGAGGTTTGAGGGTGGATGGGAAGTTAAGTACCTATGAATACAATTTTGAAACAAAAGGGCCATGATGGCCCTGTATCGCTCACCTGAGTATGACTGCTTTTAACAAAGTTGCTATGGACCTGGTTAATTGACCCCAGATGACCCATATTCGAATCTGACCTAGAAATTATTGAAACAATCTCTCTGACATATTTCAAGGTTATTTGTACTGAAAATGTTACTTCTAGAGTATTAACAAATTTTTTCCATATTTGGGCTCTATGACCTACTTTTTTAACCTAGATGTCCCATATTCGAACTTGATCTAGAAATTATTGAAACAATCTTTCAGACAAATTTCCAGATATCTGGACTGAAAAAGTAGCCTCTAGAGTGTTAACAAGGTTTTTCGATATTTGGGCTCTGTGACCTAGTTTTTGACCCCAGGTAACCTATATCCAAACCTGAGCTACAGGTCATCAACAAGAGGGCCATGATGGCCCTGTATCGCTCACCTGAGTATGCTTTTAACAAAGTTGCTATGGACCTGGTTAATTGACACCAGATGACCCATATTCGAACTTGACCTAGAAATTATTGAAACAATCTCTTTGACAAATTTCCAAGATATTTGGACTGAAAAAGTAGCATCTAGAGTGTTAACAAGGTTTCTCGATATTTAGGTTCTGTGACCAAGTTTTTGACCCCAGATAACCCATATCCAAACTTGAACTACAAATCATCACAAAAACATGTCTGACAAATTTCCAGGATATTTGGACTGAAAATGTAACCTCTGGAGTGTTAAAAAGTTTTTTTTACATATTTGTACCATGTGACCTAGCTTTTGATCCCAGATGACCCATATCCAAATTTGAGCTAGAAGTCATTGAAACAACTTTTCTGACAAATTTCAAGATTATTTGGACTAAAAATGTAACCTCTAGAGCTTTTACAAGGTTTTTCTACTTTCGGGCTCTGTGACCTAGTTTTTGACCCCAGAGAACCTATATTCAAAACTGAGCTAGAAATCATTCATAGAATCTTTCTGACAAATTTCCAGGTTATTTGGACTGAAAATGCTACCTTTAGAATATTAACAAGGTTTTTCCATATTTGGACTCTGTGACCTAGTTTTTGACCCCAGATGACCCATACTCAAACTTGATCTAGAAATCCTCAAGGCAATTTTTCTGACAAATTTCCAGATTATATGGACTGAAAATGCTACCTTTAGAATATTAACAAGGTTTTTTCATATTTAGACTCTGTGACCTAGTTTTTGACCCCAGATGACCCATACTCAAACTTGATCTAGAAATCCTCAAGGCAGTATTTCTGACAAATTTCCAGGCTATTTGGGCTGAAAACGTAACTTCTAGAGTGTTAACAAGATTTTTCTATTTTTGGGCTCTGTGACCTAGTTTTTGAACCCAGATGACCCATATTTGAACTTGTGCTAGAAATCTTTGAAGCAACCTTTCTGACAATTTCCAAATTATTTGGGCTGAAAATGTTATCTCTAGAGTGTTAACAAGATGTTTCTATTTTTGGGCTCCATGACCTAGATTTTGAACCAAGATGACCCATATTTGAACCTGAGCTAGAAATCATAGAAGCAACCTTCCTGACAGATTTGCAGATTATTTGGTCTAAAAATGTTACCTCTAGAGTGTTAACAAGGTTTTTCAATATTTCGGCTCTGTGACCTAGTGTTTGACCCCAGATGACCCATATTTGAACTTGACCTAGAAATCATCAGAGCAACCTTTCTGACAAATTTCAAGATTATTTGGGCTGAAAATGTAACCTCTAGAGTGTTAACAAGATTTTTCTATTTTTGGGCTCCGTGACCTAGTTTTTGAACCGAGATGACCCATATTTGAACTTGAGCTAGAAATCATCATTAGAACATTTCTGACATATTTCCAGGATATTTGGACTGAAAAAGTAGCCTTTAGAGTGTTAACAAGGTTTTTCTATAATTGGGCTCTGTGACCTAGTTTTCCAACCCTGATAACCCATGTTCGAACTCGTCCGAGATATTAATGAGACAAACATCCTGACCAAGTTTCATGACAATCGAGGCAAAAATGTGACCACTAGAGTGTTAACAAACCAATTGTTAACGGACGGACAGATGGACGACGGACAAAATGTGATCAGAAAAGCTCACTCTGTCACTATATGACAGGTGAGCTAAAAACACCTTCTTGACAAATTTCCAGGACATTTGGACTGAAAATATAGCCTCTAGAGTGTTAACAAAGTTTCTCGATATTTGGGCTCTGTGACCTAGTTTGTGACTCCAGATAACCCATATTTGAAACTGAGCTAGAAACCATAGAATTAAGCTTTCTGACAAATTTCCAGGTTATTTGGACTGAAAATGTTACCTCTAAAATGTTAACAAGTCTTTTCCATATTTGGGTCTGTGACCTAGTTTTTTACCCCAGAAGACCCATATTTGAATTTGACCTAGAAATCCTCAAGGCAACCTTTCTGACAAATTTCCAGATTATTTGAGTTGAAAATGTAACCTCTAGAGTGTTAACAAGATTTTTCTATTTTTGGGTTCTGCGACCTAGTTTTTGAACCCAGATGACCCGTATTCAAACTTCAGCTAGAAATCATAGAAGCAACCTTTCTGACAAATTTCCAGATTATTTGGTCTAAAAATGTTACCTCTAAAGTGTTAACAAGGATTTTCAATATTTGGGCTCTGTGACCTGGTTTTTGACTAAAAACGACCTATATTTGAACTTGACCTAGAAATTGTCAGCAACCTTTCTGACAAATTTCCAGATTATTTGGACTTAAAATGTAACCTCTAGAGTGTTTACAAGATTTTTCTATTTTTGGGCTCCGCGACCTAGTTTTTGAACCCAGATGACCCATATTCGAACTTGAGCTAGAAATCATTGATAGAAACTCTCTGACAAATTTCCAAGATATTTGGACTGAAAAAGTAGCCTCTAGAGTGTTAACAAGGTTTTCTATATTTGGGCTCTGTGACCTAGTTTTCCAACCCTGATAACCCATGTTTGAACTCGTCCGAGATATTAATGAGACAAACATCCTGATTAAGTTTCATGACAATTGGGGTAAAAATGTGACCACTAGAGTGTTAACAAACTAATTGTGGACGGACGGACGGACAGACGATGGACGACGGACAAAAGGTGATCAGAAAAGCTCACTCTGTCACTGACGTGACAGGTGAGCTAAAAAAACAACAAAAAAACAAGAGGGCCATGATGGCCCTGGATCGCTCACCAGAGTACTTTGGCTGTAGGTTTGCTGTTAAGCAGTATTTCATTATTTAATTGAAAATATATAAGTGCCTACAAACCAAATATGTAAAATATCAGTCAATAAATAAAGGCTCTATGACAGAAAGTAGAAATATCTATTATAAGCTATGGTGACCTTGACCTTGACCCAGTGACCTTCCATGCAAGGAAACTTATATATTGAATATCAAAGATATTGGTCTATAAATGAAGGCTTTATGAGATACAGCAGATAAATCTATTTTTAGCCTCCGTGACCTTTCACCTAATCTAATAATTTGAACAACCAAACAACCTTTCTGACTGAAACAGTAGCCTCTAGAGCCTTAACAAGATATTTCTATTTTTGGGCTCTGTGGCCTAGTTTTTGACCCCAGATGACCCATATTCGAACTTGACCTAGAAACCATTAAAATAACCTTTCTGACATATTTCCAGAATATTTGGGCTGAAAATGTTACCTGTAGAGTGTTAACAAGGTTTTTCCAAAATTAAGCTCTGTGACCTAGTTTTTGACCCAAGATATTCAAACTTGGACTAGAAATCGTTGATAGAACCTTACGGACATATTTCCAGGATATATGGGCTGAAAATGTTACCTCTAAAGTGTTAACAAGGTTTTTCCATATTTGGGCTGTGTGACCTAGTTTTTTACCCCAGATGACCCATATTCAAACCTGGGTTAGAAATCAACCAAACAACGTTTCTGACAAATTACCAGGACATTTGGACTGAAACAGTAGGCTCTAGAGCCTTAACAAGATTTTTCTATTTTTAGGTCATGTGACCTAGTTTTTGACCCCAGATGACCCATATTCGAACTCGTCCGAGTAATTACTAGGACAAACATCCTGACCAAGTTTCGTGACAATTGGAGCAAAAATGTGACCAGAAGAGTGTTAACCATCTAAGTGTGAACGGACGATGGACAACGGACATACATCGATCCTAATAGCTCACCCTGAGCCAGCTCAGATGAGCTAAAAAGTAACCCCTAGGGCTGGGCCTATTTTGATCCAGTGGCTACGATTTGAACAAACTTAGTAGAGGTCCACTAGACAATGCTACACACCAAATATCTAATCTCTATGCCTTATGGTTTCTGACAATATGATTTTTTTTCCCTATAAAACTCTTTGTAAAACAAGTGACCCCTGGGGTGAGGCCACTTTTGACCCAGAGGCCATGACTTGAACAAATTTGGTAGAGGTCCACTAGACAATGCTACACACCAAATATCTAAGCTCTATGCCTTAAGGTATTGACAAAAAGATTTTTAAAATTTTTCCTATAAAACTATATGTAAAACAAGTGACCCCTGGGGCCAGGCCATTTTTGACCCAGAGGCCATGATTTGAACAAATCTGACAAGAAGATTTTCAAGTTTTCCCATATAACTCTATGTAAAATCAACTGACCCCTGGGGTGGGGTCAGTTTTGTACCCAGGGACATAATGTGACAAACATGGTAGAGATCTACTAGATGATGCTTCATACCAAATATCAAAGCTCCAGGCCTTGTGGTTTCGGAAAAGATGATTTTTAAAAATCCAACCTTTAAAACCTGTTTTTAGCTCTGGCAGCCATTTTGATCAATGGAGTGAAACCATCTTAGTAATTTTAAAAGAGAGCATTATAAGGAACATTTCTGTCAAATTTGGTTTAAAATGGCCAAATGGTTTTGGAGAAGATGTCATTTGAATCAAAATATTGACACAAATCTATTTTTAGCTCTGTCCGCCTTTTTGATCAATGGAGCAGAACCGTTTTTGCAATTTTAATAGAGGGCCATATAAGGAAAATTCCTGTAAAATTTGGTGGAAAATCTCCCAAGAGTTTAGGAGGAGATGTTGTTTAAATTTTTTTCTATTTTTAGCTTTTGCAGCCCTTATGTGCAATGGGGCGGAATGGTTTGAGCAATTTTAGAAAAGGGCATTATAAGGAACATTTCTGTCAAATTTGGTTTAAAATGGCCAAGTGGTTTCAGAGGAGATGTCATTTGAAGCTAAATATTGATGAAAATCTATTTTTAGCTCTGGCAGCCATTTTGTTCCATGGAGCTCAACCACTTTTGCAATTTTAATAGAGGGCTATGTAAGGACATTTCTGTGAAATTTGGTGGAAAATCTCCCAACTGTTTAGGGGGAGATGCTTGTTTGAATTTTTTTCTATTTTTAGCTTTTGCAGCCCTTATGTGCAATGGAGCGGAACGGTTTGAGCAATTTTAGTGAGGGCAATATAAGGAACATTTCTGTAAAGTTTGGTTATAAATAGCTTTTGGGTTTAGGAGAAGATGTCATTTAAAGTAAAATGTTGACGACGGACGACTGACGCCGGACACAGGGTGATCACAATAGCTCACCCTATGCATTTGCTCAGGTGAGCTAAAAATGAGGTGGATATTCTCCATACTGCCATTAATTTTATCCATATTTCAATTTTTATAAAATATCTGAAGTACTTTTTGAGTTATCACAAATATTGCTATATTTGCCATATTTTAAGTCTATTTGTTGCGATAGCAACCAGATTTTCAACTTAGGAAGAAAAAAAAGATGTGTATAATCTCCATACTGTAATCTATCCATATATCAAGTTTCATAAAAATATTTTCAGCACTTTATGCATTATCTTGGGATCCAGTTTTGCGGACAGACGGACTGACAGAAGGAGGGTAAACCTAGAGTCCCCTCCAGTGAAACCGGTAGGGGACTAAAAAAGGTTGTAAAAGTAGAATTTTGTCACAGATGTTGACTTATACCCCACACTGCCTTGTCACAGGATGGTAGCCCAGTTGGAACAATGAGGTGGATATTCTCCATACTGCCATTAATTTTATCCATATTTCAATTTTTATGAAAATATCTGAAGTACTTTTTGAGTTATCACAAATATTGCTATATTTGCCATATTTTAAGTCTATTTGTTGCGATAGCAACCAGATTTTCAACTTAGGAAGAAAAAAAAGATGTGTATAATCTCCATACTGTAATCTATCCATATATCAAGTTTCATAAAAATATTTTCAGCACTTTATGCATTATCTTGGGATCCAGTTTTGCGGACAGACGGACTGACAGAAGGAGGGTAAACCTAGAGTCCCCTCCAGTGAAACCGGTAGGGGACTAAAAAAGGTTGTAAAAGTAGAATTTTGTCATACTACGTTTCAACTATCATCTGACCTTGACATCTGTTGAAAACCCATGAAAAACTAGTTCCTTAAGTTTAAATTTTCTCAGGATCACTATGTTTAACTTATGTTTCAACTTTACTTTATTCTCAGTAAATTTGTTGGAAAAGTTCCAAGCACTTCAAAAGTGATCTCCGGATACAGTTTTTTGGGAAAGACAAATGTACCAAATTTTTCAACATAGGAAGAAAAAATTCAAAGTTCAAGGATGATAATTCTGACAATTTAGGTGTTAGATTTATGAACCTTGTCACATATGGCCCCCTATTTCTTTTCGATAGTGCGGACGGATGGACGGACAGATGCACAGACAGACGTACGGATGGACAGACAGTGCAATTTCTATATGCCTCCCTTCGGGGGCATAATAAAACCCATGAGACAAAGACAATTTAGAACAAGAGCCATAATACACAAGATTAAGGAAGAAGTTACCTGAAGGTTGTACTTTCAAAAACTAAATGTAATAATGTGTGTATACAGTTTGAAGAAAATCCCTCAAAAATAGGCAAGGTAGAGTAATTGTTACTGCACTTCCTACCTATGTAATGTGCTATGTCGGTTTATTAAGTTTGAAGAAAATCCCTCAAGTACTTTTGGAGTTATGCTCTGGAATTTTTCGTTCAAGTAAATCTGATAAAGGAGAATAACTCTAAAAGAAGGCAAGGTAGAGTTATTGTTCTTGTGCATTGTACAACCTACAAATGTGTTATGTCAGTGTATATGTGTTATGTCAGTGTATTACGTCTGAAGTAAATCCCTCCAGTACTTTTGGAGTAATGCCCTGGATAAAACTTTTTAAGTAAATCTGATAAAGGGGAATAACTCTCAAAGAAGGCAAGGTAGAGCTATTGTTTATGCACACTGCATTTCCTACCAATGTGCACTGTCAGTTTATCAAGTTTGAAGAAAATGCCTCAAGTACTTTTGGAGTTATGCTTCTGACAAAGTTTTTCAAGTAAATCTGATAAAGTGGAATAACTCTAAAAGTAGGCAAGGTAGAGTTACTGGGATTTTCAAAGTTTTCCCTATATAAGCCAATGTAAAATCAATTGACCTTGGGGCAGAGCCAAATTTGACCCCAGGGGAATAATTTGAACAAACTTGGTAGAGGTCCACTAGACAATGCTATGTACCAAATCTTAATGCTCAGGGCCTTGTGGTTTCATACAATAAGATTTTCAAAGTTTCCCTATATAAGCCTATGAAAAATCAATTGACTCCCCAGGCGGGGCCAAATTTGACCCCAGAGGTATTACTTGAACAAACTTGGGAGAGGTCCACTAGACAACGCTACATACCAAATCTTAAGGCTCAGGGCCTTGTTATTTCAGACAAGAAGATTTTCAAAGTTTTTCCTTAAAGTTGCCATAGCAACCAGAGTTCTTGATGGAATTCAATTCTTTGAACAACTTTGGTAGAGCTTCATGCAAGGAATATCCTAAGCATGTTTTCTCAAAGTTGGCTTAGCAGTTTAGGAGGAGAAGTCATTCAAGTCAAATTGTTGACGACACACGCTGACGCACGCCAGACAATTAATGATCCTAATAGCTCACTTTTGAGTGCTTTGTGCTCAGGTGAGCTAATTAACTTGGTAGAGGGCCTTGAGATGATGCTTCATGCAAAATATCAAAGGTTTAAAGATTGAAGTTTCTCACAAGATTTTCAAATATTAAATATTTTACACAGATACGACCACCAGGGCAGGGCCAATTTTAACCACAGGGACATAATTTAAACAAACTTTAACAATGCAACATACAAACAAGAAATGTTTGTAAAAAACATACATGCCCCAGTAGCGCCTAACCCCCAGAGGCAGCCATGAAAGTATAGGAAGGAAGAAGGACATGGACTTGTGTCAGTACTTTAAAGAGAGGATTACAAGAGCTTCTGATATATATAAATCTATTGGCCATGGCAAATACATGAATGAGAGGAACTGTAGATTATGTCAATGACTCTTTGGTTTTAAAATTTGTCAAGTTCCATTACTGGAGAAAATTAAAGGGTAGAATACTGCATAGGTAGGTAGGTTGTAAATTAGTAATGAGGGAGGATGGGAAGGTAGGAAGTTTTGAGACAGCAAGGTCCAAGGGTTCTCCATTTATCAATCAGAATCTGTTTTCCTCTTTATGGTGTATGGCCACCTGAACTTGGCCTTTAACCTAGAGACCTCAAAGAAAATAAGGGTCATCTCCTGAATAGACCAACCTGCATAGCAAGTCTTTGAAGCCAATGTCCGAGATTTCTCTCGTTAATGATTGGAAACCAGTTTTCAGTTAATGGTCACTCTGACCTTGACTTTGACCAAGTGAACCCAAAAGTAATAAAAGTTATCTACAGGTCATTATCAATCAGTGCTGCAAGTTTAAGGACCATAGGCTGTAGCATTCTGTAGTTATTCATCAGAAACCATTTTTCAGTTAATGATAAATATGACCTTGACCTCTGATCTAGTGAATTGAAAAACTTTATGGTGATCTATGACCAACCTGCCAACACTGCCAAAATAATCCGACCAGAAACTCTTGACGATATGCACAGCTAGGTTTGGTGACGAACATTCCTGTGTAGTTTCAATGAAATCCTCCAGTGGTTTTGAGGATGAAGTGTGGACAAGATTTTAATAAAGAAGTAACTGTTAGAGTAAAAATGACTAAGTGCCCATTATTGATCAGAATCTGTTTTGCTTTTCAAGGTGCCCTTGACCTGGTGACCTGAAAATCTATAAATGTAATCTACTGTTATGACCAACCTACATACCAAACTTGAGGATTCTTGGCCCAAAAGTTCTAAAGTAATTGATTAGAAAGCGTTTTGCTTTTCAAGGTCATTGTGACCTTGGCCTTTGATGTAATGAACTAAAACAAGAGGGCCATGATGGCCCTGGATCGCTCACCTGAGTATTTTGGCTGTAGGTTTGCTGTTAAGCAGTATTTCATTTTTTAATTGAAAATATGTAAGTGCCAAATATGTAAAATATCAGTCAACAAATAAAGGCTCTATGACAGAAAGTAGAAATATCTATTATAGACTATGGTGACCTTGACCATGACCCAGTGACCTCAAACTCTACCCATTGGTAGACGTCCATGCAAGGAACCTATATACTGAATATCAAAGATATTGGTCTATAAATGAAGGCTCTATGAGGTACAGTAGATGAATCTAATTTTAGCCTCCGTGACCTTTAACCTTATCTAATAATTAAACAAGAAGCACCGCAATGCGATGAAAACCAGGTTTTCAATGACCAAGTATTGATGTGACAGGAATTAGGAAGAAATATGGCAGTGAAGTAAAAATGGTGCTGTTATTTTGGTACCAACAAAGAAAGTTGGTTTCAATATTTCAAAATAAAAATAAATAAGATACCTGAGTAGCAATGCCAGGCTGTATTTTCATGTAAGCTACACACATACCAAGTTGAGTATCAATAGGTCAAAGTGTGCTGAAGTTACTGAGTAGAAGCTGAAAATTCTATTGTAAGCAAGTGACCTTGACCTTGCTCCCAGATATCCTAATAGCAATCCCAAGCTGCATCTTAATATAAGCTACCCACACAGCAAGTTTGGTGTCAACAGGTCAACGCAAACTCAAGTTATTACGTGACAACTGAATTTCTTTTTTAAAGCAACAGTGACCTTGACCTTGATCACAGACGCCAAGTTGCATCTTGATATCAGCTACCCAAATACTAAATTTGATTTCAATAGGTCTAAGCAAACTAGTTATTGAGGGAAAACTGAATTTCTATTTTTAGCAACAGTGACCTTGACCTTGATCACAGACACCTAGGGTAGCAATCCCAAGCTCCCTCTTGATATAAGCTACTCATATACTAAGTTTGGGGTCAATAGGTCAAAGCAAACTCAAGTAATTGAGCGGAAACTGAATTTCTTTTTTTAGCAACAGTGACCTTGACCTTGATCACAGACACCTGGGTAGCAATCCCAAGCTGCCTCTTGATATAAGCTACTCATATACCAAGTTTGGGGTCAATAGGTCAAAGTAAACTCAAGTTATTAAGCGGAAACTGAATTTCTATTTTTAGCAACAGTGACCTTGACCTTGATCACAGACATCTGGGTAGCAATCCCAAGCTGCCTCTTGATATAAGCTAATCATATACCAAGTTTGGCGTCAATAGGTCAAAGCAAACTTAAGTTACTGAGCGGAAACTGAATTTCTATTTTTAGCAACAGTGACCTTGACCTTGATCACAGACACCTGGGTAGCAATCCCAAGCTGCCTCTTGATATTAGCTACCCATACACCAAGTTTGGTGTCAATAGGCCAAAGTTAACTCAAGTTATTGAGTGGAAACCAAAAGTTGACGCCCGCCTGCCCGCCGACTTCAGCATTACAATAACCAGGTTTTCGTTGAAAACCTGGTTAAAAAAGCTTGATAAAGCTTGCTTCATGCCAAATTTTTAAATTCTAGGCCTTGTGGTTTTAGACATGAAGATTATTAAAGATTTTCTTCAATACTGCTATTTAAAACTTGTGACCCCTCGGGCGGTGCCAATCGTGACCCCAGCGACATTTTTCAGACTAGAACTATCGCTGAATGCGATTCATACCACCACCAATGTCTTTGACAGAAGACGACATGGAAAGGTGGTTAAGGGAATAACTTTAGTGGCACAAATACATATACATAAAAAGAAATTATCTCTGGTGAAAAAAACAAACAAACTGTACAGGTAATAGTATAAATGTATATTGTCAAATCATGTTCGAAACAGTTACAAATAACCTTTCATTTTCCCAATTAACTAAAACAAACAAAAGCAGTGAAGTTAAGAAAATAGCATAATTATGTCAAAATGTAACTAGAAATGGGTTTTTGATTGAACAAAAACATATGTCTCCCCCCAGCCAGTTGCTGCAGGTAGTATTGAATCAGACGATTGTAAAATTTGACATTTAACCTCCAAGTGTGACCTTGACCTTGAGACACCACACCCGCAAAGTGGGTTCTGCACGTCACCTTGATGAGGTGAACATCTGACACAAGTTTCATAAAAATCCTTCAAGGGCTTTTGAAGATACAGAGCGGACACGATTTTGTGGCATTTGACATTTAACCTCCAAGTGTGACCTTGACCTTGAGACACCACACCCGCAAAGTGAGTTCTGCATGTCACCTTGATGAGGTGAACATCTGACCCAAGTTTCATAAAAATCCTTCAAGGGCTTTTGAAGATACAGAGCGGACACGATTTTGTGGCATTTGACATTTAACCTCCAAGTGTGACCTTGATCTTGAGACACCACACCCGCAAAGTGGGTTCTGCATGTCGCCTTGATGAGGTGAACATCTGACCCAAGTTTCATAAAAATCCTTCAAGGGCTTTGGAAGATACAGAGCGGACACGATTTTGTGGCATTTGACATTTAACCTCCAAGTGTGACCTTGACCTTGAGACACCACACCCTGAGACACCACACCCGCAAAGTGGGTTCTGCACGTCGCCTTGATGAGGTGAACATCTGACACAAGTTTCATAAAAATCCTTCAAGGGCTTTGGAAGATACAGAGCGGAAACGATTTTGTGACGGACAGACGGACGGACGGACAGACGGACAACCGGGGGAAAAACAATATGTCTCCCCCATTTTTGGGGGGAGACATAATTAAGAGTGGAAAAACTTTGCATACTGAGCTTACTTGTTCTAGTTTTAGAAATATTCAAGTACATGTTAAAATTTCAGAACATTTTCTAAGTCAATTTTTGACCTTCAAGTGTGGCCTTGACCTTAAGCTGGCACAAGGGTAAGATGGGTTCTGCACATTGCCCAGTTGGGGTGAACATTTGAGTCAAGTTTGAAGAAAATCCTTCCATTAGTATAGAATTTATAGAGCGGACACGACATATTGTCTAGTATTGATTGTAAGTAAATTAAAAGATTTAAAAAGGGGCATAACTGTGTCAAAATACAGAGTTATGAAACTTGACCTGCATATCTTACTTGTGATACCTCATAAATCTTTTAAGTTTTAAGCAAATACCTGTGCTAGTTTCAGAAATATTCAAGTACATGTTAAAATTTAAGAACATTTTCTAAGTCAATTTTGACCTTCAAGTGTGACCTTGACCTTAAGCCGGCACAAAGGTAACATGGGTTCTGCACATAACTTTGTTGAGTTGAACATCTGAGTAAAGTTTGAAGATATTTCTTCCATTAGTATAGGATTTATAGAGCGGACACGACATATTGTCTAATATTTGATTGTATGTAAATTTGAAGACTTAAAAAGGGGCATAACTTTGTCAAAATGCAATACAGAGTTATGAAACTTGACCTGCATATCCTAATTGTGACACTTCATATATATTTTAAGTTTCAAGCAAATACGTTTTCTAGTTTCAGAAATATTCAAATACATGTTAAAATTAAAGAATATTTTCTAAGTCAATTTTTGACCTTCAAGTGTGACCTTGACCTTAAGCCGGCAAAAGGGTAACATGGGTTCTGCACATCCCCTTGTTGAGGTGAACATTTGAGCCAAGATTAAAGAAAATCTTTCAATTAGTGTAGGACTTACAGAGTGGACACGACATAATGTATAATATTTGATTGTTTGATATTTGACCTTCAATTGTGACCTTGACCTTGAGCTGACACATGGGCAACATGGGTTCTGCACATCCCCTTGTTGAGGTGAACATTTCAGCCAAGTTTGAAGAAAATCCTTCAATTGGTATAGGATTTATAGAGTGGACACGATCATGAAGACGGACGGACGGACGGACGGACTGACCGACCGACCAATGGACGCGACAAAGCGAATCCATTATAGCCCCCCCCCCCAACATTTAGTAGTGGGGGTATAACAAACTAGGTAGAGGTCCACTAGATAATGCTGCATACCAAATATCTAAGCTGAAGGCACTGACGTTTCCAGTAAGAAGATTTTTAAAGATCTTTTTTTACATATAAAGGGCCCCCGGGGTGGGGCCAATTTTGACCCCGGGGCCAACATATAAACAATACTGGTAAAGGTTCTCAACACAATGCTCCACACCAAATATCTAAGGTCTAGTCCTATTACTTTTGTAGAAAAATGATTTTTCATGTTTTTCCTAAATAATTAATTATATGTAAACCAAGAGAACCCTGGGGCGTGGCCAATTTTGACCCAGGGGACATAATTTGAACAAACTTGGTAGACATCCACTAGACAATGCTACATACCAAATATCTAAGCTGTAGGCATTGTGGTTTCTGAGAAGAAGATTTTTAAAGATTTCCTATATAAGCCTATGTAAAATCAATTGACCTCCAGGGTGGGGTCAATTTGACCCCAGGGACATAATTTGAAGAAACTTGATAGAGGTCCCCTAGACAATGCTACATACCAAATCTTAAGGCTCAGGGCCTTGTGGTTTCAGACAAGAAGATTTTCAAAGTTTTCCCTTTAAGTTGCCATAACAACCAGAGTTCTTGATGGAATTGAATTCTTTGAACAAGCTTTGGTAGAGCTTCATGCAAGGAACATCCCAGGCAAGTTTCATTAAATTTGGCCAAGAGGTTTCATAGGAGATGTTGTTTGAATAAAATTGTTGACGTACTATGGACGACGGACAAAGACCAGTCACAATAGCCAACCATGAGCCAAAGGCTCAGGTGAGCTAACAAACTTGGTAGAGCTTCATGCAAGGAATATCCCAGGCATGTTTCGTCAATGTTGGCCTAGCGGTTTAGGAGGAGAAGTCGTTCAAGTCAAATTGTTGACGACACACGCTGACACATGCTGACGGACGCCGGACAATCAACGATCCTAAAAGCTCACCCTGAGCAGTGCTCAGTTGAGCTAAAAACTACAGGGTTCATTGAGTGGTCATGGCCAACCTACAAGCCAAGTTTGAGGAACCTTAGCCCAAGTGTTATACAGTCATTAATCAGAAACCGTTTTGATTTTCAAGGTCACTGTGAACTGGGCATTTGACTTGGTGACCTGAAAAACTATTGGGGTCATCCACTGGTCATGAACAACCTAATTACTAAGTTTGAAGAACCTGGACCCAAGTGTTCTACAGTTTCTTTTCAAGGTTACTGTGACTTTTGCCTTTGACTTGGTGACTTGAAAAACTATACAGGCCATCTTCTGGTCATGATTAACCTACAGACCAATTTTGAGGAAGGTGGGTCCAAGTGTTCTCTAGAGAGTGATCAGAAACAGTGCTAACATTTGCAAAACAATATGCCCCTGTGAACTTGGCCTTTGACTTGGTGACCTGAAAAACTATAGGGGTCATCTACTGGTCAGGACCAACCTAATTACTAAGTTTGAGGAACCTGGGCCCAAGTGTTCTACAGATGGAAACTGTTTTTCTTTTCAAGGTTACTGTGACTTTGGCCTTTGACTTGGTGACTTGAAAAACTATACGGGTCATCTTCTGGTCTTGATCAACCTACAGACCAATTTTGAGGAAGGTGGGTCCAAGTGTTCTCTAGAGAGTGATCAGAAACAGTGCTAACATTTGCAAAACAATATGCCCCCTCGTCTTCGTTGGGGAGCATAAAAAGTCGATGGCGCACAATGCACGATGGACACAGGGTAATCACAAAAGGTCACCTTGAGCACAATATGCTCAGGTGAGCTAAAAAGTACCAAGACTGCAAATAACTAGGAAGATGACAAATATAGTACAGCTCCTGCAATATGTTCATTTTTCTCTTTAACTCTGCGAACATAAGGACATAAGAAGAAACTCTGAGAAACTCCCTAAATAGCGGATGCATTGCTGAGATGATTTCTGTCTGATAATGGACAGCATTTACTGTGAAACTGCATCATATCAATCCTCCATGAATCCCTGTGACTCTTCTTTGCATTCAGTTGACTGATGTGTTAATTTGTCTAGTGAAATTTCATATTACTCACTCTTTTTAACTTCATGGTTTAGGAAACCTTTATTTGGATTCATGTTTTGACAACTGACTTAAAACAAGAGGGCCATGATGGCCCTGGATCGCTCACCTGAGTACTTTGGCTGTAGGTTTGCTGTTAAGCAGTATTTCATTATTTAATTGAAAATATATAAGTGCCTACAAACCAAATATGTAAAATATCAGTCAATAAATAAAGGCTCTATGACAGAAAGTAGAAATATCTATTATAAGCTATGGTGACCTTGACCTTGACCCAGTGACCTCAAACCCTACCCATGGGTAGAGGTCCATGCAAGGAACCTATATACTGAATATCAAAGATATTGGTCTAAAACCGAAGGCTTTATGAGGTACAGTAGATAAATCTATTTTTAGCCTCCGTGACCATTAACCTAATCCAATAATTTGAAAAAGCTTGATAAAGCTTGCTTCATGCCAAATTTTAAAATTCAAGGCCTTGTGGTTTCAGACAAGAAGATTTTTAAAGATATTAAGGGCCCCCAGGGCGGAGCAAATTTTGACCCAAGGGCCAACATTTAAACAATATTGGTAAAGGTTCTTTACACAATACTCAACACCAAATATCTAAGGTCTACACCTATTTGTTTTGGAGAAAAATTATTTTTCATGTTTTTCCTATATAAATCAATGTAAAACAAGAGAACCCTGGGGCGTGGCCAATTTTGACCCAGGGGACATAATTTGAACAAACATGGTAAACATCCACTAGACAATGCTACATACCAAATATCTGAGCTGTAGGCATTGAGATTGCCAGTAAGAAGATTTTTAAAGATTGCCTTTTTTAAATATTAAGGGCCCCCGGGGCGGGGCAAATTTTGACCCCAGGGCCAACATATAAACAATACTGGTTATAGGTTATCTACACAATACTCCACACCAAATATCTAAGGTCTAGTCCTACTAGTTTCGGAGAAAAATGACTTTTAATGTTTTTCCTATATAACCATATGTAAACCAAGAGAACCCTGGGACGTGGCCAATTTTGACCCTGGGAACAAAATTTGAACAAACTTGGTAGACAATCACTAGACATTGCTACATACCAAATATCAAAGCTGTAGGCATTGAGGTTTCCAGTAAGAAGATTTTTAAAGATTGCCTTTTTTAAATATTAAGGGCCCCCGGGGCAGGGCCAATTTTGACCCCAGGGCCGACATATAAACAATACTGGTAAAGGTTCTTTACACAATACTCCACACAAAATATCTAAGGTCTAGTCCTATTCGTTTTGGAGAAAAATTATTTTTCATGTTTTTCCTATATAACTATATGTAAACCAAGAGAACCCTGGGGCATGGCCAATTTTGACCAAGGGGACATAATCTGAACAAATTTGGTAGACATCCACTAGACAATGCTACATGCCAAATATCAAAGCTGTAGGCATTGTGGTTTCTGAGAAGAAGATTTTTCAAGATTTCCTTTTTTACATATTAAGGACCCCCGGGGCAGGGCCAATTTTGACCCCATAGCCAACATATAAACAATACTGGTAAAGGTTCTTTACACAATACTCCACACCAAATATCTAAGGTCTAGTCCTATTAGTTTTGGAGAAAAATGATGTTTCATGTTTTTCCTATATAACTATATGTAAACCAAGAGAACCCTTGGGCGTGGCCAATTTTGACCCAGGGGACATAATTTGAACAAACTTGGTAGACATCCACTAGACAATGCTACATACCAAATATCTAATCTGTAGGCATTGAGGTTTCCAGTAAGAAGATTTTTAAAGATTGCCTTTTTTTACATATTAAGGGCCCTCGGGGCGGGGCCAATTTTGACCCCATAGCCAACATATAAACAATACTGGTAAAGGTTCTTTACACAATACTCCACACCAAATATCTAAGGTCTAGTCCTATTAGTTTTGGAGAAAAATGATGTTTCATGTTTTTCCTATATAACTATATGTAAACCAAGAGAACCCTGGGGCGTGGCCAATTTTGACCCAGGGGGCATAATTTGAACAAACTTGGTAGACATCTACTAGACAATGCTACATACCAAATATCAAAGCTGTAGGCACTGTGGTTTCTGAGAAGAAGATTTTTAAAGATTTCCTATATAAGTCTATGTAAAAGGAAGTGACCCCTGGGACGGGGCCAATTTTGACCTCATGGAAATAATTTGAACAATTTTTGTAGAGTTCCATTAGAGGGTGCTAAATGCCAAATATCTAAGCTCTAGGCCTTGTGGTTTCAGACAAGAAGATTTTCAAAGTTTTTCCTTTAAGTTGCCATAGCAACCAGAGTTCTGCATGGAATCAAATTCTTTGAACAATTTTGGTAGAGGTTCATGCAAGGAACATTTCTGTGAAGTTTTGTTGAAATTGGCCCAGTGGTTTAGGAGGAGATGTTCTTTAAAACAAAAGTTTACGGACGCACGGACGCACGCACCGACGACGGACGACGGACATTGACTGATCACAATACCTCACCTTGTGCACTACGTGCACAGGTGAGCTAAAAACACAATATCATTTGTTGGTCTCATGACGTATGACCTGTACACACATGATATATTGTGTCTCAATTGTTAATTGGTTCCTAAATGTATGATATGACCTTTAACATTGAGCAAAAGTAATTTTCCAAAAATTCTCCTGATATTCACATTACGTCAGTTTACAAGCTTAAAGAAGCACACCTCATGAACACCTTTAAAATGGGAAATATTTTGTCAAAACTCCGGTGATGAAGCATTAAAATATTCATGGAAATTCTCCAAGAGAATGCTCTTCTACTTTTTAAAACATGCTGATTGTTTGTAAGTGATTTTTCAAGCAGAAACTCCACAATTTCAAAAGTTTGCGTTGACCTTGTTTGCAGAGGAAGCACAAGATTTGTACATATTGCAGGAGGTGTACTGTATTTGGATAGAAATTAAAATCCTTCCAATGATGAAGAATTATGGCCCTGACAAGGTCTATCATCAACATTTTTTTACCTTTGACCAGTCACTGTAATCTTGACCTTTGAGCAAGGGATTTGGGTCTTGAACCTGACAGTCTTAAATAGATGAACAAATACATGAAGACATTTATTTGCATCCATCCAAACATGGGGAAGTTTAAGCCCGGACAAAGTCTATCATCAATTTTTTTTAAACTCTGACCGGTGACTCTGACTTTACCTTTGAGGTATGGATCTTTGAGGACTTACACATGACACACCCTCTCATCAAGGTGAATAAATATGCCATAATATTTTAAAATCCTTCAATTGACAGAGAAGTTATAGCCCAGACAAGGTCTATTATCAAATTTTTTTACATTTGACAAGTCAATGTGACCTAGACCTTTGAGCTATGAACTCCAGGCTTTGCATATTACACACGGTTTCATCCAAATGAACAAATATACCAAGTTATTTCAAAGTCGTTCCATGCATGGAGAAACTGAGGTATGGACAAGGTTTTACCTCTTTTCAGTGACTGTGACCTTGATCTTCAAGTTAAGGACCTTGACCTAGGTCTCACATACAGTACGCGCCAGAAGGAACTCACATTTTCCGCTTTATTTCGCGGACGCGGAAAAAAAAATATCCGCCGCGACATCGAGGAAAAAAACGGATTTCCTCGATGTCTCGACATCGCGAAATATCGCGGCGATATTTGACGACCAGAGCAAAAATAATTAGGGTCATAACTCACCTGGATAAGCTGAAAATTTAATGAAATGATCGTAATGAAACTGTGCATTTTACGTCTGCTAATTATGTGACATTTGGTAAAATTAAAACCAAATTTCTAATACATTTGCTGTGTAGTTTTATGTGTACTTCCGTCGTTGAAAACGCTCGTTATTGTATTATGGTTACTTCAATATCTGAAAAAATCAGAATTGTTGTTCTTGATTACATTTGTTTAAATTTTTACGGCGAGCCCATGATGACTCCATAATCAAAGACATTCAACTTCTTGTATGTAGAACATGCACTAATGATCGTAGTCAGAGTCCAGAGAAACTTCATGAAAACTGATTTTCAATCACCACGGTTTAAATGAAATGAAATCAAATCAGTTGTAAAAAGAAGGCTGTCAGTGTTCGACGCCCGCCATTTTTAATTCCAAATTATTTCCCCATGTCGGACCGGAATAATTCCCGGTAATTTCTCGGACCTTTACCGTACCCGGAACCAGTTTTTCAAACTCAATACTTGGATAGCTTTCGAACCCTGTACGTGACTTCAGACAGACTCCATGCCACTTTCATCAAAAAAATATTTCTTGTGAGAAAGTGGTAATAAAAGCGATAGAATAAATAATATCAATGCTCAAATTTATTTTTATATAAATATTAATGCAATGATTGAAAAAAAAGTTCGTACCAGAAAAAAGCGCCTGTTTTCCAATGTGACAGGTTCAGTAAGTTTGACAACTGCTCCCGCCTTCTGTCAGACGATACATCTCGCGCAATGACGTAACGAAATGACGCAATCAGTAGTCTGGTTAACTGTTTTTTGCTTTTGTATGTTAAAGCGTACTCGTCCGAAATTTATACCGGTCCAGAAAATAGCAAATGTAAACAAGCGACAGCGTTACGATGTGGAACATTTGTGGAGAATTTCTGGAGTTTCTTTTACTGTTATGGAACAAGATCTGAAACCTATATAGTGGGAATGATAATGTGATAGCCAGTGTCTCACGTGGAGACAGTAAAGATGAAGTTTAGGTAAGTTGGCCGGTAAGTTTTATTGAAAAAAAGACGGGTTTAATGTCCTCAAATTGCACTGGTAAAATGTATCGACCGTTTTTTTCTCGACTTAAAAAAATATTGAAAAAAGAATTTTAAGCGCGTTAATGTCATTTTTTATGCCCCCCATCGAAGATGAGGGCGCATATAGTGTTGCAAATGTCGGTCGGTCGGTCAGTCTGTCGGTAGACACTTCGTTTCCGATCAATAACTAGAGAACGCTTTGACCTAGGTTCACCAAACTTGGTACGCTGGTTGGTCATCCCAAGTAGATGACCCCTACTGACATTTAGGTCAAAGGTCAAGATCACAGAGACTTTCATCCTAAAAACGGTTTCAGATCAATAACTAGAGAACGCTTTGACCTATGTTCACCAAACTTGGTATGCTGGTTGGTCATCCAAAGTAGATGGCCCCTATTGATTTTGAGGTCATTAGGTCAAAGGTCAAGCTCACAGAGACTTTCATCCTAAGAACGGCTTCAGATCAATAACTAGAGAACGCTTTGACCTAGGTTCACCAATCTTGATGTGCTGGTTGGTCATTACCAGTAGATGACCCCTATTGACTTTGAGGTCAAAGGTCAAGATCACAGAGACTTTCATCCCTAAAAACGGTTTCATATCAATAACTAGAGAACACTTTGACCTAGGTTCACCAAACTTGGAATGCTGGTTGGTCATCACCAGTAGATGACTTTGAGGTCATTAGGTCAAAGGTCAAGATCACAAGGACCTTGATCCTAAAAACAGTTTCCGATCAATAACTAGAGAACGCTTTGACCTAGGTTCACCAAACTTGGTATGCTGATTGGTCATCACCAGTAGATGACCCCTATTGACTTTGACATCATTAGGTCAAAGGTCAAGGCCACAGGGACCTTGATCCTAAAAACGGTTTCTGATCAATAACTAGAGAACGCTTTGGCCCAACCACAAGCAATTAGGTGCTGCTGGGGGGCATGTATGTTTTACAAACATTTCTTGTTATAAACTGAATTGCTCTGAAGGAAATTCACAATCTGAGAATCTTAAAGGCCTTAAGTTTTTTTTTTAATTTGTAAGGAAAAGACTTATGATTAAGCCTACTGTTGATGACTGCCATGTCAAAATCCTGCCTATGTACAAAAATAAGTATGACAGTAACCAAAACTTTAAGCAGTCCGAGTGGTGTAAAAAAAATAAGGTTCTCTCAATTTAAAGGAAACTGACCAGTGTAGTTAATCTTCACAAAGTCACTTCTGTAGTGTCTGTTCTCGGATATTTTCAGATTTTTATTGTTATTTAATTACTTTCTTTCCACTTAATTTTTCAGTTTTATCATTTGACACAGCTTGCTGCAGTAACAAGTATTGTTGAATTCCTTCAAGAGCTGGAAGAACTAGGAATTGTTGTCCAAGGGAGAAATAAGAAAAGTATTTTTTGTTTTTTACTTTGTCTAACATTGACATTTCAGCATACATTCACATATTTCTCCTCAGTTTCTTTCCTTTTTAAATAAATATTTGAATGTTTACTCATGATGCATATTTTAAAAAAGAAATGCATATCAAACTCTGAAAAAAAAAGTAATTGTAAGTTTGTTTTTAGCTCACCTGTCACGTAGTGACAGAGTGAGCTTTTGTGATCGCCTTTTGTCCGTCTGTCCGGCCACAATTAGTTTGTAAACACTATAGTGGTCATTGTCATGAAACTTGGTCAGGATGTTTGTCTCATTAATTTTTCTGACGAGTGCGAACATGGTTATCTGGATTGAAAAACTAGATCACAGAGCCCAAATGTAGAAAAACGTTGTTAACACACAAGAGGCTACTTTTTCATTTCAAGTATCCTGAAAATTTGTCAGAAAGGTTGTATCAATAATTTCTAGCTACATTGTAAAGTTCGAAAACAGGTCATCTAGGGTCAAAAACTAGGTCACAGAGCCCAAATATAAAAAAACTTTGTTGACACTCTAGAGGTTACATTTTCAGTCCAAATATCCTGGAAATCAGTCAGAAAGGTTGCTTTGATGATTTCTAGCTCGAGTTCGAATAGGGGTCATCTGGGGTAAAAAACTATGGAAACAGAGCCCAAATATGGAAAAAACCTTGTTAACACTATAGATGTAACATTTTCAGTCCAAATAATCTGGAAATCTGTCAGAAAGGGTGTTTCAATGATTTCTAGCTCAGGTTCAAATATAGGTCATCTGGGATCAAAAACTAGGTCAGAGAGCCCAAAAATAGAAAATAAAACTTGTTAACACTCTAGAGGCTACTTTTCAGTCCAGATATTCTGGAAATTTGTCAGAAAGGTTATTTCAATGATTTCTAGCTCAATTTCAATTTCAAATATGGTTCATCTGAGGTAAAAAAAGTATGTCACAGACGCCAAATATGGAAAACCATGTTAACATTCTAGAGGTAACATTTTCTGTCCAAATAACCTGGAAATTTGTCAGAAAGATTTTTTCAATGATTTCTAACTCAGTTTCGAATATGGGTAATTTTTGGATAAATAATTTCTAGCTTAGGCCATTTTTTTTTAATATTTTGATTTTCTGATTTTTTCAAAAAAAGGTAGGGTAGGAGGAGGGAAAAAAAAAAAAAATCTTAAAAAAAAAAAAAAAAAAAAAAAAAACATCGGAAAGTCTTCTTATTTCTGTTTATTCCTGAATACTGTATATATGAATATTTTATTAATGTATTCAGTCTTTACTGTGAAGAAACCAAGGAAAATGAGCCTTTCATACGGTACATTTTCCGTAAAATCGGCTTTCAGAATTTTTTTTTTCCTGAAAATTTTTTTTTTTTTTTTTTCATTTTCCAAAATACAGGGTCGGCGGGTCTGTAAACTGAAAAATATAAAAAATAATGGCCTTATATTTGGATATGAGTCATCTGGGATAAAAAAACTGGGTCACAGAGTCTAAATACCAAAAAACTTAATAAACACTCTAGAGGCTACATTTTCTGTCGAAATGTCCTGGAAATTTGTCAGTAAAGTAGTTTTGATGATTTGTAGTTTAGGTTCGAATACTGGTTATCTAGGGTCAAAAACTAGGTCACAGAGCCCAAATATGGAAAAACATTGTTAACACTCTAGATGTTACATTTTCAGTCCAAATATCCTGGAAACTGGTCAGAGAGATTGTTTAGACAATTCCTAGCTCAAGATTGAATATGGGACATCTTGGTTTAAAAACTAGGTCAAAGAGCCCAAACATGGCAAAACTTTGTTAAAACTCTAGAGGCAACATTTTCAGTCCAAATAACCTGGAAATTTGTCAGAAAGATTGTTTCAGTAATTTCTAGGTCAAGTTCGAATATGGGTCATCTGGGGTCAGTTACCACGGTCCATAGCAACTTTGTTTAAAGCAGTCATACATGTACTCACGTGAGCGATACAGGGCCTTCATGGCCATCTTGTTTACTTTAATGAGCCTTTTTCATGTATCAAATAGTTTATACTGTACATAGCTCTAAGTGTAAACTGATGCAGACCGCCATTTTCGCATGACATATTCTCTTATTGTAAAAGGCATCAGAAATTCTTTTATCACATAAATTATATTAATTCTTGTTCAGCTTATAATTATATTTATTTTATTCAAGGAGCAACTGAAGAAATAAGCTGTAGCACCTCTGCACGAGGATTCATGGGAAGAAGCATGAAGTTTCAAGTAAATATCTTCAATACCTTTCAAGTTATGCCCTGGACACAAATAAAGTATGAAAATACAAAGGGCAATAACTAAAAAATTGTGAGAAAGGGTTATGGTTCTTGGGCACTGCACCTCCACACAATGAGATGTATTCACCTATGAAGTTTCAAAGTGATACCTCCAGTAATGCCCTGGACAAGCAAAATGGGATGCTGCTGCCACCCCCGCCGCAAGTAACACCTATATGACCCCTGACTGCAGTCAGGCAACCTAAAAACAACCACAACCAGTACTGCCAATAGTGAAGAATAATATAAATTATTTGAAACAATTCAGATCCTAAAATATTAGTTATATGGATTCTTGAATATATATATTTTTTGTCCAAGTTAAATTTGCTATGTGCTGATGTGTATATTGCTTTCAATAACTGTAATCAAGTAATATCAAAATCCTTAATCAAACAATGCATTTGTTACATGTATAGGACATAAAATATAAAGTGTTAGACCTTAGTATTGCAAAATCAATTCTGTCTCACATTCTAAATAATGTGAGCATGATGATGAAATATTACATTTTGCCATATTGACTTTCAAAAGACTTGGATATTTACATTTTCAAATGATTTTGACAGTATACTGACTAGATTTACATTACATTTGTAAGTATTCATTTGTAATGACACAATGATTCATTTGTAATTACATTTGTAAGTAATGTACATTTGTAAGTACATTTGTAAATTCATTTTGCAAAAACAAATTGATAACCACCGTTTTGCACTATATCTTTTGTACCTTTCTAAAGTCTTCTGATATATACAAATAACTAATTAATATGATAGTGTCTGTATAAATTACCTATAACTGATAATGTATACATTTGAATACAAGAATATGAAAAAGTGGCACTGTTATCTTACTTGAAGGTCTTTTCTTTTTATGTGATTATCCTTGCATGTGACGTTTGTCAATAAATGGGGTGACGGTGCAAGTAACTTGTTTGTCCATCAAAACATGGGCAAAGGTACCTAATAAGGTTTGTCTATGCACTCATGAGCAAAGGTGCCTGGTAAGTTGTGTCCATGGACGCATGAGCAAAGGTGCTTTGTTTGGTTTGGTTTGTTCATGTTTGGTTTGTCCATGCGTGCATGGACAAAGGTGCATAGTTAGGTTTGTCCATGCATGCATGAGCAAAGGTGCATTGTGAGGTTTGTCCATGCATGCATGGACAAAGGTGCATAGTTTGGTTTGTCCATGCGTGCATGGACAAAGGTGCATTGTTAGGTTTGTCCATGCATGCATGAGCAAAGGTGCATTGTGAGGTTTGTCCATGCATGCATGGACAAAGGTGCATAGTTTGGTTTGTCCATGCGTGCATGGACAAAGGTGCATAGTAAGGTTTGTCCATGCATGCATGGACAAAGGTGCATAGTTTGGTTTGTCCATGCTTGCATGGACAAAGGTGCCTAGTAAGGTTTGTCCATGCACGCATGAGCAAAGGTGCCTTGTGAGGTTTGTCCATGCATGCATGGGCAAAGGTGGTGTCTTCATTTTTTCAGCAGTTAACATTAACTTGGTTAAACTGATCTTCATACTCTGAAACTGCACGTTTTAGATTAAATGCCCTATTCCGACTTCACATAATAAAGTGTTTATAGCAAAATCGATCAATAATTTTGTCAAGCGCATAGATGATACAGATGTCGCAGTATGGTTTACATGTTGTATGTTTTCTTTAAATATATGGAAGCAGTTTAACACGTGTAAATCGGAAACCAGTCAATTTATTTTCTGAAAATAGGGTCAGTTGTTCCGAGAAGCAATTACTTTCGGTTTTGAATTGTCATTCTTTCCGTTAACAAATATGAGCATTCGTAAACAAATGCATCAGAATGACAGTTTTATACATTTAAATGATATTTTAAAGCGTAAAATTTGCCAAAATGCGTGTATTCAGGAACTATGTGAGCCTCAATACTTCAATTCTTACCTGTGAAAAAGTTCGCGGAATCATTTAGCGGACGTCCGCCGGATATTTGGTGACCATGTCCGCGGCGGTGATCCTCGAAATGCGGCGGACCTGGTCGCATTTTATGGAATGGGTAGTCCGCGACGACCTCGAGGAAAACGAGAGTTCCTCCTGGCACGTACTGTAGGACACACTGTCTCAAGGTGAATAAATATGACAAGGTATTTCAAAATCCTTTTATGTATGGAGGATGGACAAATGAAGGGCAGGACATCAAGTGAATCCAATCTAGACCCACACACTTTGTGTCCTAATACCATATGTCAAACAAAGTAATTTAATCATTTTAAGACTGATACTAAGTATTTTTAACATTGTGTTGACATTAGCTATCAAAACAATAATTCATCTTGAATAATTATTATTCACTTTACCATTATCATGAGTGGATGATTTTTCTTAAATGTTCCAGAGTCAGTTGTGTATGGTCTTGCACGTTTTGTCAAGTGATCCTCATCATCATACAAGCTCCCTAAGGAAGAAAAATCCTTTAAAAGTAGTAATATTTCTTATTGTTTGATTACCAATTCTATCTTACTTTTCACATGCAAAATAACATCATAGCTCATATAACAAGAGCACAGCCTGCGGGTGCCAATGTTCAACTGTAGTTCCTTTTTCGAGAATACTGTAAGTGGTATTTGAATATTAACAATGTTACTTTCAACTGAAACATGAGTATGTTGTGTGAAATGATCATCTAAAAGTATCCAAAGATGTGGAATAATTTAGAATGTCATTAATGAGTAGAACATCATGAAATGCCATCAAAATAAATGAAAAACAGATGTTTGTAAAACATACATGGCCCCCTATTGCCTTATCGCTAGAGGCAGCAATAGAAATATAGGAAGGTAAGGAAGGTCAATTATAATTTGCTTATAAATCTACAGTCCAATCACGCTGCTATGAATCACTGTATAACAAAATACTACGAAAAAAGTGATCAGTCCCATCATTTTTTCTTCTTTATTCAATTAAGATAAAATGCGATTCAACAAATGTGAATAAACGAAAAATGCAATTGAACGAACAATTATCCTGGTCCCATGATGTAATTTACAGTGAAATAAAGATGCAACACAGCTAATCGCCATCAGACAGATGTTTTCATACCTCTTTGAGTGATACTTGTTGCTCGCGGAGATCCCATTGTGTTTACTGTCATTAGGCAATTATTGCCCCACAATAGTGGCTCGATATGCTGCAAACAACGAGCCGGTTTCTTTGATAGTTACAAAAGACTTTTTGTATTCATAGTAAAATATTGCAGAGTTAAATTGCGAAATTAACAATGTCAAGCAATACAACTTGTCCAGATTTTATACCGTTTGAAACTTTTGACAAGTTATCAGTCAAAATGGTTCTGTACTCATTCACAATTGTGTTAAATGTGCGATACAAACCCACTAGAGGCTTTAAACTGTGTAAACTTAAGTGCGATGGTTGTGTACTCATACAATGTGTAACTTTAGTGCATGCATATCTATTAAGTGCTACCTTTCTACGACATTATGTCAGTGTATATTTGTATATTGTTTTTTATATGCATTTATGTTGTATTGATTGATAACATGTAAATATGCAATAAAAATGACATCAAATGCGCCCTTTTTTCTTTACTATTTAAGTCTTAATTGACTCCACCATATCACAACAAAAATATATATTGATATTGACGATAGTATCAACAACATGTAAGAATAAAAATGCGATTCTAACAAAAAATGCGATATTATGAAAATTCTACAGGGTCCGAAGCATATTCGTAGCATCGCAAATGAGCTGTCTAAAGTTCAATTAATGGGGAACACAAACAAGACGGCCGTGATGGCCCTGTATCGCTCACCTGAATATGACTGGTTTTAACAAATTTGCTATGGACCTGGTTAATTGAACCAAGATGACCCATATTCGAACTTGACCTAGAAATTATTGAAACAACCTTTCTGACAAATTTCCAGGTTATTTGCACTGAAAATGTAACCTCTAGAATGTTAACAAGGTTTTTCGATATTTGGGCTCTGTGATCTAGTTTTTGACCCCAGATGACCCATATCCAAACTTGAGCTAGAAATCATAGAAGCAACCTTTCTGACAAAATTTCAGGTTATTTGGAACTTAAATCTTAACTCTGGAGTGTTAACAAAGTTTTTCTATATTTAGGTTCTGTGACTTAGTTTTTGACCAAAGATGACCCATATTAGTACTTGAGCTAGAAATCATCAAACCAATCTCCTTAAAAAATTTCCAGGATACTTGGACTGAAAATGTAACCTCTTGAGTGTTAAATGGTTTTTACATTTTAAAGCGCAGTGACCTAGTTTTTGATCCCAGATGACCCATATCCAAATCTGAGTTAGAAATCATTGAAACAACCTTTCTGACAAATTTCAAGGATATTTGGACTGAAATGTAACCTCTAGAGTGTAAACAAGGTTTTTATACTTTTTGGCACTGTGACCTAGTTTTTGACCCCAGATAAACCATATTCAAAACTGAGCTAGAAATAATTGAAACAATCTTTCTGACAAATTTCAAGGTTATTTGGCCTGAAAATGTTACCTCTAGAGTGTTAACATGGTTTTTTCCATATTTGGGGTCTGTGACCTAGTTTTTGACCCCAATATTTGAATCTAAGCTAGAAAACATTAAAACAACCTTTCAGACAAATTTCCAGAACATTTGGACTGAAAAGGAGCCTCTAGAGTGTTTACAAGTTTTTTTTCAATTTTTGGGCTCTGTGACTTAGTTCTTGACTCCAGATGACCCATATTCAAACTTGACTTAGAAATCATTGAAACAACTTTTCTTACATATTTCAAGGTTATTTGGACTGAAAATATTACCTCTGGAGTGTTAACAAGGTTTTTCCATATTTGGGCTCTGTGACCTAGTTTTTTACCCCAGATGACCTATATTCGAACTTAAGCTAAAAATCATCAAAACAACCTTTCTGACAAAATTTCGGGGATATTTTGACTGAAAATGTAACCTCTAGAGTGTTAACAAGGTTTTTCTATTTTTGGGCTCAGCCTGTGACTTAGTTTTTGAACTCAGATGACCCATATTCGAACTTGAGCTAGAAGTCATAGAAACAACCTTTCTGACAAATTACCAGATTATTTGGATAGAAAATGTTACCTCTCCTTCTACAAGAAGATTTCACTATATAAGAATTTGTAAAACCAATGACCCCGGGATGGGGCCAAATTTGACCCCAGGGGTATAATTTGATCAAACTTGGTAGAGCTCCACTAGACAATGCTACATACCAAATCTAAAGGCTCAGGCCCATATGGTTTCAGACAAGAAGATTTTCAAAATTTTCCCTATGCAAAATCAATTGACCCCCGAGGTGGGTCTAAATTTGACCCCAGGGGCATAATTTGATCAAACTTAGTAGACGTCCACTTGACAATGCTACATACCAATCCTTAAGGCTCAGGACCGTGTGGTTTCAGACAAGAAGATTTTCGAAGTTTTTCATATATAAGCCTAAGTAAAACCAATGACCCAAGGGTGGGGCCAAGTTTGACCCCAGAGGTATAATTTGAATAAACTTGGTAGAGGTTTACTAGACAATGCTACATACCAAATCTTAAGGCTCAGTGCCTTGTGGTTTCAGACAAGAAGATTTTTAAAGTTTCACAATAAAAGCCTATGTAAAATTAATTGACCCACGGGGCAGGGAGGTCCACAAGACAATGCTACATACCAAATCTTAAGGCTCAGGGCCTTGTGGTTTCAGACAAGAAGATTTTCAAAGTTGTTCCTTTAAGCTGCAACAGCAACCAGAGTTCTTGATGGAATTAAATTCTTTGAACAACTTATGTAGAGCTTCATGCATGTTTTGTCAATATTGGCTGAGTGGTTTAGGAGGTGAAGTAGTTCAAGTCATATTGTTGATGACGCATGACGCACGCCGGAAATCAACGATCCCAAAAGCTAACCCTGAGCAGTGCTCAGGTGAGCTAAAAACTACAGGAACTGCATATGTAGGTAGGTAGGTGAGAGGATGGTTAGTGATTAAACGATGATCGAGTATAATCAAAAATTGATTGTGTATGGGAGAGGTCGGCGACAATCGAATGCAAAGTTTAATAATCGGTAGTTTATTTTCTTGCTGTTACTTAAATGGCTCACAAGGGAGATCACTCTAGGTATGAATCCACCAATTCATTCTAATGGAGCTCAAAAAATGGTACTGGCATATTGGCGGCTAGAAATAGTTCTCAGTTCTTGGCTATTTTTAACATTTTTGCCCTTATCTGTGTATTTGTTTTGCTGGAATCATTTTGTTTGACTCTTTCTGATAGTGTGGTAGCAATTTATGCTCATATACATCCAGATTAGAATTCCCAATAGGAAATTGTTTCTTGCAATTTTTCATGAGTACAGATATAGTTTACAAGAATATGTAAGTAAAAGCTATTTAAAAGAGGTTTTGGTATGTTTTACAGCCATGTGAACTTTATGAGTTTCATACAGAATAAAGAAGGAATCTATTTGGTGGTTTCACACCTGTATCGCAAAAAAATGCATCCAACTCGCAGCATGCAATTGTAAATCAGACAAGAGGGCCATAATGGCCCTAAATCGCTCACCTGAGTCTCATTGCTCAAGTTTACAAGTATCATTACTGGTTGTTACGGGTGTTTGTTGTTCGCAAATTTGAATAAGTTTGCAAAAAGTTTGAAGGCTCTGGGTGTAATGGTGCTCAAATTTTTTAGCAGAAATAGTCCAAGTGAACTTCACTTACAGATCCTAAAAACAATAGGGTTCTTCTAATAATTATTATTACCCTATGAAGTTTGAAGGTTCTGGGTGTAATGGTACACCAGTTACTGAGAATAAATAGTTTTCACTCTACAGGTCCCTGTGACCTTGAATTTTGACCTACTGATCCCAAAAATGATAGGGCCTTTTACTGAGTAACGACAATCATCCTATGAAGTTTGAAGGCTCAGGGTAAAATGGTACTCCAGTTGCTGAGCAGAAACAGTTCTCACTCTAGAGGTTCCTGTGAACTTAACCTTTGACCTATGGAAACTAAAATCAGTAGGGTTCTTCTAATACAATTATCCTATAAAGTTTGAAGGCTCTGGGTGTAATGGTACTACAGTTACTCTGCAGAAATAGTTTTCACTCTACAGGTCCCTGTGACCCTGGCCTTTGACATACTAGCCCCCAAAACAATATGGTTCTTCTATTCAGTAAAAGCAATCATCCTATGAAGTTTGAAGGCTCTGGGTGAAATGATACTCCTGCTATTGAGTGGAAACAGTTTTCACTCTAGAGGTCCCTCTGACCTTGTCCTTTGATCTACTGACCCAAAAAAACAAAGGGTTTTTTTCTACTCAGTAAGGGCAATAACCTTGTGAAGTTTGAAGGCTTTGGGTCAACTGGTACTCAAGTTATTTAAAGGAAAGGAAGTGTGACAGACAAACAGACAACCATGAACAGGGCAAAAACAATACGTCTCCATCAGAAGAGCAGGGTCGGAGGGAGACATAACAACGAAAAATTGAAGGTATAGCCCTGGGTGTTTCAGAGCAGCAGATTTTTAAAGTTTTCCCTATATAAATCCTTGTGTAAAATAAAATGGCCGACCAGCTGGGGCCAGTTTTGATCCCAGGGTCATGGTTTGAACAAACTCGGTAGAGGTCCACTAGACAATGCTGCAAACCAAATATCTAAACTCTAAGCCTTGTGGTTTCTGACTAGAAGGTTTTTAAAAACACTTCCTATATAACTCTATGTAAAGCATGTGACCCCTGAGGCTGGGCCTTTTTTGACTCAGGGGCTATGATTTGAACAAACTTGGTAGAGGTCCAGTAGACAATGCTTTACACCAAATATTTTAACTCTAGGCCTTGTGGTATCTTAAAAGAAGATTTTTAAAGTTTTTCCTATATAACTCTACATAAAACATGTGACCACTGGGGCGGGGGCCATTTTCGACCCAGGGGCCATGATTTGAACAAACTTGGTAGAGGTCCTTTTGACAATGCTACATACAAATTATCTAAGCCTTATGCCTTTTGGTTTCTGATATGAAGACTTTTGAAACTTTTTCCTTTATAACTATATAAACAAGTGACCCCCCAGGGCAGGGCCTATTTTGACCCAGTGGCTATGATTTGAACAAACTTAGTAGAGGTCCACTGGACAATGCTACACACCAAATATCTAAACTCTAGGCCTTGCAGTTTCTGACAAGAAGATTTTTTAAAGTTTTTACTATTTAACTCTATGTAAAACATGTGACCCCCGGGGCTGGGCCATTTTTGACCCAGGAGCCATGATTTGAACAAACTTGCTAAAGGTCCACTGGACAATGCTGCACACCAAATATCTAAACTCTAGGCCTTGTGGTTTCTGACAAGAAGATTTTTAAGTTTTCCCTATATAAACCTTTGTAAAATCAACTGACCCCTGGGGTGGGCTAAAAATCAGGTGAGCTAAAAATGACAATGGGCCAATAACACTGCCAAAAATAATCTGACCATAAAACTCCCGATGATATGCACAGCTAGGTTTGGTAAAAAACATTCTTGTGTAGTTTCAATGAAATCCTCCAGTGGTTTTGTAGATGAAGCGTGGACAAGATTTTAATAGAGAAGTTAGAGTAAAAAATGACTAAGTGCCCATAACTCTGTCAAAAATAAGCTGAGCAGAAACTCCTGAAGATATGCACAACAAGGCTTGGCGACAAACAATCCTGTGAAGTTTCAATCAAATCCTCCAAGCGGTTTTGGAGAGGAAGTGTGGAGAAGATTTTAATATAGAAGTTATAGTAAAAAATGACTAAGGGCCCATAACTCAGCCAAAAATAATCCGAGCAGAAACTCCTGATGACATGCACAACTAAGCTTCGTGACAAACATTCCTGTGATGTTTAAATGAAATTCTCCAAGCAGTTTTGGAGACAAAGTGTGGACAAAACTTAAATACAGAAATTACAGTAAAAAAATGACTAAGTGCCCTTTACTTTGCCAAAAATAAATCGAACAGAATCTCCTGATGAAATGCACAACTAGGCTTGGTGACAAACACTCCTGTTAAGTTTCAATGAAATCTCTCAAGCAGTTTTGGAGATGAAGCGAGGACAAGATTTTTTAGTAAAAAAAATGACTAAGTGCCCATCACTCTGCCAAAAGTAAATCGAGCATAATATCCTGATGATATGCAGAACAAAGTTTGGTGACAATCACTCTTGTTAAGTTTCAATGAAATCCCTTAGGCAGTTTTGGAGATAAAGCGAGGACAAGATTTTAGAGTTAAAAACAAGAACTGTCACTGGAAATTGACATATGCCCCCGAAATGTAGCTTTGAATTGAAACTGGTGTAAATATATAATTGAAAATGCCTCTGGAAAAGAGATGACAAAAAATAGAGCATGAACTGTAAATGGTAAAGTAATGTTTTTCTGCTTCAGATTCTTATATGAAGGTTGAAGACATAATTATTTAATGAAATAGAAAGCTGTGAGTTTGGTCTTGAATATGAACAATACTGTTTTATTCCCAACCTCTACTGGGGTTTTATATATAACAAGGCTTGGTGACTAACATTCTATAAAGTCACTTCATACCTACATTTAAAAAACAAGAGGGCCATGATGGCCCTGGATCCCTCACCTGAGTATTTTGGCTGTAGGTTTGCAGTTAGGCAGTATTTCATGTTTTAGTTGAAAATATGTAAGTAATGTAAATATAAATATGTAAATATGTAAAATATCAGTCAATAAATAAAGGCTCTATGACAGAAAGTAGAAATATCTATCATCAGCAATGGTGACCTTGACCTTGACCTTGGGTAGAGGTCCATGCAAGGATCCTTTATACCGAATATCTGTGCACATGGTTTAAATTTCATTGCTGTAGCTAAAAAACAAAAAAATAGGTCAGTAGGTCAAAAATATAGGTCGAAGAATAATGTTTTTGAAATCATCTTGAAAAACTGTACAAATGGTCAAAATGTTATTGCCATAGCGAAAAAACTAAAAAAATGCGAAAAAAAAATTTGTGTGTGTGGGTGGGGAAGAGTGACCCCCAGGTGAGGGGGGATGACCCCACTGTAGTCACAGTGCATACTACCAAATATCTAAGCTTCAGGCCTTGCAATTTGTGACAAGAAGATTTTTTTGCTATATAACTCTATGTAAAACATGTGATCCCTTGGGTTGGGCCAGTTTTGACCCAGGGACCATGATCTGAACAATCTTGGTGAAGGTCTACTAGAAAATGCTCAACACCAAATATCTAAGCTCCATGCCTTGTAGTTTCTTACAAAAAGATTTTTTAAAGTTTTCCCTATTTAACTCTATGTAAATCAAGGGACCCCTTGGGCGGGCCAGTTCTGACCCCAGGGTCATAATTTAAACAATCTTTGTAGAGGTCCACTTGATGATGCCTCATACCAAATATCTAAGCTCCAGGCCTTGCAGATTCTGACAAGAAGATTTTTAAAGAATTTACTATGTAACTCTATGTAAAACATCTCACCCCTTGGTCGGAGCCAATTTTGACCCAGGGGCCATGATTTGAACAATCTTGGTAGAGGTCTACTAGACAATGCTCAACGGCAAATATCTAAGCTCCAGGCCTTGTGCTTTCTGACAAGAAGATTTTTAAAGTTTTCCCTATATAACTGTATGTAAATCAAGAGACCCAAGGGGCGGGGCCAGTTCTGACCCAAGAGTCATAATTTGAACAATCTTTATAGAGGTCCACCAGATGATTTCTCTCACCAAATATCTAAGCTCCAGGCCTTGTGGTTTTTGACAAGAACATGTTTAAAGTTTACACTATATAACTCTATGTAAAACATGTGACCCCTGGGGCGGGGCCAGTTCTGACCCCAGGGTCAAAATTTGAACAATCTTGGTAGAGGTCAACTAGATGATGCCTCATACCAAATATCTAAGCTCCAGGCCTTGGGAATTTTGAGAAGAAGACTTTTAAAGTTGGCAACCAGAGTTCTGCATGGAATTAAATTCTTTGAACAACTTTGGTAGAGCTTCATGCAAGGAACATCCCTGGCAAGTTTCATTGAGTTTGGCCAAGTGGTTTCAGAGGAGATGTCATTTGAATTGAAATGTTGATGACGCATGACGACGGAAGACGGACGCAGGGGGATCACAACAGCTCACCATGTCACTGCGTGACAGGTGAGCTAAAAACAAGAAAGTAGTTTACTAGGTCAGAATATAGGTAAGCTGATATCAAAGTTCAAATCTACATCTGAAACTGTGCACATAGTCCAAACTTACAGCTGTATATCAAATAACAAAAAATTATGTCACTAGGTCAAAGTTTAGGTCATCTAACATCAAAGTTTATTTCTACATCTGAAACTGTTAAAAGGGTCCAAATTTCATAGCTGTACATCAAAAAACAAGAAAGTAGGTCACTAGGTCAAAATCTAGGCCAGCTCATATCAAAGTTCATTCTATATCTGAAACTGTGCACATGGTCCAAATTTCAAAGATGTATATCAAATAACAAACAAGGGGGCAATTGGCCCCAAAGCGCTCACCTGAGGACAGACTGTCATTTGTGTGAAAACGGACAAGGCTAGTGTTCATTGCAAGAATTTGGCTGAAGCTTTGCTGTTAAGCAGTATTTCATGTTTTAATTGAAAATATGTAAATAATGTAAATATAAATATGTAAACATGGATAATATCAGTTAATAAATACAGGCTCTATGACAAAAAGTAGAAATATCTATCATAAGCTATGGTGACCTTGACCTTAACCCAGTGACCTCAAACCCTACCCATGGAATATAGGATCCATGCAGGGAAAAATTTGCCGTAGCTTTAAAACAAACAGTAGGTCAAAAATATAGGTCATGCCATGATGTTTTTGAAATCAGAACAAAAAACTGTACACACAGTCCAAATTTCATTGCCATAGCTACAACAACAAAAAGTAGGTCAGTAGGTCAAAATATAGGTCATGCAATGACATTTTTGAAATCAGAACAAAAAACTGTGCATATGGTCCAAATTTCATTGCCATAGCTACAAAAACAAAAAGTAGATCAGTAGGTCAAAAATATAGGTCATTCGATGACGTTTTTGAAATTGGAACAAAAAACTGTACACATGCTCCAAATTCCATTGCCATAGCTCCAAAACAAAAAGTAGGTCAGTAGGACAAAAATATAGGTCATGCGACTACATTTTTGAAATCGAAACGAAAAACTGTGCACATGGTCCAAATTTAATTGCTGAGCTAAAAAAACAAACAAGAGGGCCATAATGGCCCTGGATCGCTCACCTGAGTACTTTGGCTGTAGGTTTCCTGTTTAGCAGTATTTCATTTTTTAATTGAAAATATGTAAGTGCCTACAAACCAAACATGTAAAATATCAGTCAATAAACAAAGGCTCTATAAAAGAAAGTAGAAATATCTATTATAAGCTATGGTGACCTTGACCCAGTAACCTCAAACCCTACCCATGGATAGAGGTCCATGCAAGGAACCTCTATACTGAATATCAAAGATATTGGTTTTTAAATGAAGGCTCTATGAGGTACAGTAGATAAATCTACTTTTAGCCTCAGTGACCTTTAACCTAATCTAATAATTTGAAAAAGCTTGATAAAGCTTGCTTCGTGCCAAATTTTAAAATTCTAGGTCTTGTGGTTTCAGACAAGAAGATTTTTAAAGATTTTCTTCTATATTGTTATTTAAAACTTGTGACCCTCGGGCCCGGCCCAATAGTGACCACAGCTACATTTTTCTAACAAACTTGGTAGAAGACCACTAGACAATGCTGCATACCAAATATCTTAACTCTAGGCCTTGTGGTTTCTGACAAGAAGATTTTTCAAGTTTTTCCTATATAACTCTATGTAAAACAAGTGACCCCTGAGGCGAGGCCATTTTTGACCTAGAGGTCATGATTTGAACAAACTTGGTAGAGGTCCACTAGACAATGCTACACACCAAATATCTAAGCTCTATAACTTAAGGTTTCTGACAAGAAGATTTTTTTAAGATTTTCCTATATAACCCTATATAAAACAACTGACCCACAGGGCGGGGCCATTTTTGACCCCGAGGCCATGATTTGAACAAACTTGGTAGAGGTCTACTAGACAATGCTGCATACCAAATATCTTAACTCTAGGCCTTGTGGTTTCTGACAAGAAGATTTTTCAAGTTTTTCCTATATAACTCTATGTAAAACAAGTGGCCCCTGAGGCGAGGCCATTTTTGACCCAGAGGTCATGATTTGAACAAACTTGGTAGAGGTCCACTAGACAATGCTACACACCAAATATCTAAGCTCTATAACTTAAGGTTTCTGACAAGAAGATTTTTTAAGATTTTCCTATATAACTCTATGTAAAAAACCTGACCCACGGGGCGGGGCCATTTTTGACCAAGAGGCCATGATTTGAACAAACTTGGTAGAGGTCCACTAGACAATGCTACATACCAAATATCTTAACTCTAGGCCTTCTTGTTTCTGACAAGAAGATTTTTAAGTTTTTCCTATATTAAACTCTATATAAAACAAGTGCCGCTGGGGCGGGGCCATTTTTTGACCCAGAGGCCATGATATGAACAAACTTGGTAGAGGTCCACTCGGCAATGCTACACACCAAATATCTAAGCTCTATAACTTACGTTTTCTGACAAGAAGATTTTTAAAAGATTTTTCTATATAACTCAATGTAAAACAAGTGACCCCTAAGGCGGGGCAATTTTTGACCCAGAGGCCATGATTTGAACAAACTTGGTAGAGGTCCACTAGACAATGCCACATACCAAATATCTTAACTCTAGGCTTTCTTGTTTCTGACAAGAAGATTTTTAAGTTTTTCCTATATTAAACTCTATGTAAAACAAGTGCCCCTGGGGCGGGGCCATTTTTGACCCAGAGGCCATGATTTGAACAAACTTGGTAGAGGTCCACTAGGCAATGCTACACACCAAATATCTAAGCTCTATAACTTACGTTTTCTGACAAGAAGATTCTTTAAAGTTGTTATATATAACTATATGTAAAACTAGTGGCCCAAGGAGCGGGCCCATTTTTGACTCAGAGGCCATGATTTGAACAAACTTAGTAGAGGTCCACTAGACAATGCTACACCCCAAAATAATAAAGCTCTATAACTTACGGTTTCTGACAAGAAGATTTTTTAAAGATTTTTCTATATAACTCTATGTTAAACAAGTGACCCCTAGGGCAAGGCCATTTTTGACCCAGAGGCCATGATTTGAACAAACTTGGTAGAGGTCCACTAGACAATGCTACATACCAAATATCTTAACTCTAGGCCTTCTTGTTTCTGACAAGAAGATTTTCAAGTTTTCCCTATATAACTCTATGTAAAATCAACTGACCCCTGGGGTGGGGTCAGTTTTGAACCCAGGGACATAGTTTGAACAAACTTAGTAGAGGTCCACTAGATGATGCTTGATACCAAATATCAAAGCTCCAGGCCTTGTGGTTACGGAGAAGAAGATTTTTTAAGATTCAACTTATAAAATCTATTTTTAGCTCCAGTGAACCAGAAATGCAATGGACCAGAACCATTTGAACAATCTTCATAGAGCTTCATGCAAGGAACATCCCAGGCAAGTTTCATTAAATTGGTTTTAGAGCAGATGTCGTTTGAATGAAAAGTTGATGACAGATGGATGGACGGACGACTGATGACGGGCGACGGACAAAGACAGATCAGAAAAGCTCATCCTAAGCACTTTGTGCTCAGTTGAGCAAAAAAGTAGGTCAGTAGGTCAAAAATATAGGTCATGCTATGACATTTTTGAAATTGGAACAAAAAACTGTACACATGGTCCAAATTTCATTGCCATAGCTCCAAAAACAGAAAGTAGGTCTGTAGGTCAAATATATAGGTTATGCGATGACATTTTTTAAATTTAAACGAAAAACTGTGCACACAGTCCAAATTTCATTGCTGTAGCTAAAAAAACAAACAAGAGGGCCATGATGGCCCTGGATCGCTCACCTGAGTACTTTGGCTGTAGGTCTGCTGTTAAGCAGTATTTCATTTTTTAATTGAAAATATGTAAGTGCCTACAAACCAAATATGTAAAATATCAGTCAAAAAATAAAGGCTCTATGACAGAAAGTAGAAATATCTATCATAAGCTATGGTGATCTTGACCTTGACCCAGTGACCTCAAACCCTACCAAAGACGTCCATGCAAGGAACCTATATACTAAATATCAAAGATATTGGTTTTTAAATGAAGGCTCTATGAGGTACAGTAGATAAATCTATTTTTAGCCTCCATGACCTTTAACCTAATCTAATAATTTGAAAAAGCTTGATAAAGCTTGCTTCATGCCAAATTTTAAAATTCTAGGCCTTGTAGTTTCAGACAAGAAGATTTTTAAAGATTTCCTTTTTTACATATTAAGGGCCCCCGGGGCGGGGCAAATTTTAACCGCAGGGCCAACATTTAAACAATATTGGTAAAGGTTCTTTACACAATACTCTACACCAAATATCTAAGGTCTACCCTATTTGTTTTGGAGAAATTATTTTTCATGTTTTTCCTATATAAATCTATGTAAACCAAGAGAACCTAGGGGTGTGGCCAATTTTGACCCAGGGAACATAATTTGAACAAACATGGTAGACATCCACTAGACAATGCTACATAGCAAATATCTAAGCTGTAGGCATTGAGGTTTCCAGTAAGAAGATTTCTAAAGATTGCATTTTTTATATATCAAGGGCCCCCAGGATAGGGTCAATTTTGACCCCGGGGCCAACATATAAACAATACTGGTAAAGGTTCTCTACACAATACTCCACACCAAATATCTAAGGTCTAGTCCTACTAGTTTCTGAGAAAAATGATTTTTTCATTGTTCACTAGACAATGCTGCATACCAAATATCTAAGCTGTAGGCACTGTGGTTTCTGAGAAAAAGACTTTTAAAGATTTCCTATATAAGCCTATATAAAATCAATTGACCCCCGGGGTGGGACCTATTTTGACCCAGTGGCTATGATTTGAAGAAATAATACTAAGAAATAATTTTAACAAACTTGGTAGACATCCACTAGACAATGCTGCATACCAAATATCTAAGCTGTAAGCAATGAGGTTTCCAGTAAGAAGATTTTAAAAGATTGTCTTTTTTACATATTAAGGGCCCCCGGGTTGGGGCCAATTTTGACCCCAGGACCAAGACATAAACAATACTTGTAAAGGTTCTCCTCAACACAATACTCAACACCAAATATCTAAGGTCTAGTCCTATTAGTTTTGGAGAAAAATGATTTTTCATGTTTTTCCTATATAGGTACATCAAGAGAACCTTGGGGCATGGCCAATTTTGACCCAGGCGACATAATTTGAACAAACTTGATAGAGGTTTACTAGACAATGCTACATACCAAATATCTAAGCTGTAGGCACTGTGGTTTCTGAGAAAAAGACTTTTAAAGATTTCCTATATAAGCCTATATAAAATCAATTGACCCCCGGGGTGGGGCCTATTTTGACCCAGTGGCTTTGATTTGAAGAAACTTAGTAGAGGTCCACTGGACAATGCTGCACACCAAATATCTAAACTCTAGGCCTTGCGGTTTCTGACAAGAAGATTTTTTAAAGTTTTTCCTATATAACTCTATATAAAACATTTGACCCCTGAGGCGGGGCCATTTTTGACCCAGGAGCCATGATTTAAACAAACTTGGTAGAGGTCCATTGGACAATGCTGCACCCAAATATCTAAACTCTAGGCCTTGCAGTTTCTGACAAGAAGATTTTTTAAAGTTTTTCCTACATAACTCTATGTAAAACATGTGACCCCCGGGGCGGGGCCATTTTTGACCCAGGAGCCATGATTTGAACAAAATTGGTAAAGGTCTACTGGACAATGCTGCACACCAAATATCTAAACTCTAGGCCTTGTGGTTTCTGACAAGAAGATTTTTTAAGTTTTCCCTATATAAATCTATGTGAAATCAACCCCACGGTCATAATTAGAACAAACTTGGTAGAGGTCCACCAGATGATGCTTCATACCAAATATCTAAGCTCCAGGCCTTGTGGTTTCCGAGAAGAAGATTTTTAAAGTTCCAACTTTGAAAATCTATTTTTAGCTCCTGTGGCCTAGAAATGCAATGGACCTGAACCATTTGAACAATTTTGGTAAAGCTTCATGGAAGTAACATTCCTGCCAAGTTTCAGCAAGATTGGCCCAGCAGTTCAGGAGAAGAAGTTGTTTGAAGAAAAAGTTGACGACGCACGCACGCACGCACGGACGACGGACATCAGGCAATCACAAAAGCTCACCTTGAGCAAGTTTTTCCTTATAGTTGCCATAGCAACCAGAGTTCTTGATGGAATTGAATTCTTTGAACAACTTTGGTAGAGCTTCATGCAAGGAACATCCCAGGCAAGTTTCATTTAATTTGGCCCTTTGGTTTCAGAGGAGATGTCATTTAAATGAAAAGTTGATGACGGACGGACAGACAACGGACGACGGACAAAGACTGATCAGAAAAGCTCACCCTGAGCACTTTGTGCTCAGGTGAACTAAAAATAGGTCACTAAGTCCCCTAGGGCAGGGCCAAATGTGACCCCAAGCTTTAATTTAAACAATCTTGATATAGTTCCACCAGACAATGTCTCATGTTAAATATCTAAGCTCTAGCTTTCTTGGTTTCAGAGATCACTTTTCTTTTATATGTATATAAAGAAAACCCATGACCCCAAGGGCAGGGCTAATATTGACCCTAGGGCAATAATTTGAACAATGTTTATAGACGTTCAATGTTTTATGCCAAATATCTAAGCTCTAGCCTTTGAAGCTTCAGAGGATAATTTTCTTATGTTTTTACTATATGCACAAATAGAATATCTATGACACCTGGGCAGGCCCTATTTTAACCCCAGGTATATAATTTAAACAAACTTGGAACAGGTTCACTAGACAATATTTCATGCCAAATATCTAAGCTTTAGGCTTTGTCATTTCAAAGGAGAACATTTTTAAGTTTTTACTATATACATATAAGGAAAACCTATGACCCCTGGGGCGGGGTCAATTTTAAGGCTAGGGGCATAATTTGAACAACTCTGGTAGAGGACCTGTAGATGATACCATATACCAAATATCAAATCTCTAGCCTTTGTCATTTCAGAGGAGAAGATTTTTTAATTTTTTACTATATACATATAAGGAAAACCTATGACGCCCTGGGGCGGGGCCAATTTTGGCACTAGGGGCATAATTTGAACAAATTTGGTAGAGGACCTATAGATCATGTCATATACCAAATATCAAGGCTCTGGGCCTTGTACTTTCTGACAAGAAGATTTTTTTAAATTTTTTAATTTGCATTTTTGAAACTTCTTTTTTGACCTACTTATGCAACAGACCAGAACCATCTGAACAACTTTGGAAGGGGACCACCCAAGGATCATTTCTGTGAAGTTTGGTTAATGTGCAGTCAGTGGTTTCAGAGGAGATGTTGTTTTTAAGAAATTGTTGACAACGGACGACACACGACGACGGAAGCTGGACACAGGGGGATCACAAAAGTTGTGCTCAGGTGAGCTAAAAATATTCTGAAGAACTAGAGAAGTCTTGAAGTAAAATTTCAAATCTACCAGTAATTTCTTTTTTTTTTTTTCAGGGACTACAACAAACTTGTTATTCCACATTTATCATGACCATAAAGGGAATGCTTCTGCAGGTGAAAATAATAACATCAAGAAGCCACCTGCCCAGACCACAATTACAACTGTGATTGCTAACCCTGGTCGACATTCTTTTGACTTTGAAAATTATCTTGTATTTGCTAGTTAATCAAAATATAGATCAAAATATGGCATTTAGTAAACTGCCTGTTTCATCACATGATACAGTTATTAAACATGGTAGACATAAAATTTACCAAGAAATTATATGCAGCAAAATTCATGAATTTTACAAGTTTCTTCAATTATATGATTCTTTTTAAAACTTTAAAAGTTATTTAAGCCATTAATATGACAATCATGTTTATACTCCCAACACTTTGGGAGCGTGCCGGGGGGAGCATATATATTTGCCCTTATCCGTCAGATACGTTGTCCTGCTGTCCATATGTAGACCAGTTTGTGTCGTTTGTAACTCCAAAGGTATAACTGCTAGAGCCATGAACCTTTCTAAGAATAGCTGACAGCATGTGAACTTATGCATCTGGGTATTTTGATGCAAATTTATTTGAGATCGGGAGAGTTTCTCCCAAGGCTTAAGCAAAAAATAGAATTTTTAGATTTGTGTCATGTGTTAACTCAAATGTATAATTACAAGAGCCATGAAACTAAGAAAAGTTGTTAGCATATGAAGTTACAAACCTGGGAATTTTGATGCAAATGTCTTGGAAATCGGCACGGTAAAAGCTAAAAAAGCTAAACAAGAGGGCCAAGATGGCCCTATATCGCTCACCTGAGAATCATTGCACAGAAACATCAAAAATCAGGATGTAAGTAAGCAGGTCAAGGCCAAGATCATCCACGATCAAAGATTTTATCTGCATGCAAAATTATCTAATGTTTCATTGTTGTAGCTAAACAGAAGGTCTTCTAAGAATAGGCCCCATGACCTATTTTTTGACCCTGGATGACCCATATACAATCCCATCCTAGATTTTATCAAGACAAACATTCTGACCAAATATTAGGGCAATTGTAAGACAAGGGCTATCAGTGATCACGTGTTGCCTGATGATAGCCAATTAAACAGTAGTAATGAGAGGTGATTGGACAGTTTGTAGGCTAAACGGCATTTTTTTATTCAAGGGCCATAACTCAGCCAAAAATCATTCAACCGAAAGACCCGTTCGACATGCATAAGTACTTGAGGTACAGAACAATCCTGTAACATTTCATTTCAATTGCTTTAGTAGTATAAGAGAAGTAGTACGGACAAACTTTAAAAACAAGAAATGTTTGTAAAACATAAATGCCCCCCCGGCAGCACCTAATTGCTTGTGGTTGGGCCAAAGCGTTCTCTAGTTATTGATCAGAAACTGTTTTTAGGATCAAGGTCCATGTGGCCTTGACCTTTAACCTAATGACCTCAAAATCAATAGGGGTCATCTACTGGTCATGACCAACCAGCATACTAAGTTTGGTGAACCTAGGTCATGGCATTCTCTAGTTATTGATCGGAAACCGTTTTTAGAGTCAAAGTCTCTGTGAGCTTGACCTTTGACCTAATGACCTCAAAATCAATAAGGGGTCATTAACTGGTCATGACAAACCAGCATACCAAGTTTGGTGAACCTAGGTCAAAGCGTTCTCTAGTTATTGATCAGAAACCGTTTTTAAGACGAAGGTCTCTGTGATCTTGACCTTTGACCTAATGACCTCAAAGTCAATAGGGGTCATCTACTGGTTATGACCAACCAGTATACCAAGTTTGGGTAACCTAGGTCAAAGCGTTCTCTAGTTATTGATCGGAAACCGTTTTTAGGATGAAGGTCCCTGTGAGCTTGACCTTTGACCTAATGACTTCAAAATCAATAGGGGTCATCTACTGGTGATGACCAACCAGCACACCAAGTTTGGTGAACCTAGGTCAAAGTGTTCTCTAGTTATTGATCGGAAACCGTTTTTAGGATGAAGGTCCCTGTGAGCTTGACCTTTGACCTAATGACCTCAAAATCAATAGGGGTCATCTACTGGTGATGACCAACCAGCATACCAAGTTTGGTGAACCAAGGTCAAAGCGTTCTCTAGTTATTGATCGGAAACCGTTTCTACCTACAAGGTCAATGTGACCTTGACCTTTGACCCCTTGACCCCAAAATCCATAGGGGTCATCTACTGGTGATGGACAATCATCCTACCAAGTTTGAAGTTCCTAGGTCTAAGCATTCTTTAGTTATTGCTCGGAAACCATTTGGTCTACGGACCAACGGACCGACCGACAGACAAATGCAAAGCAATATACCCCCTCTTCTTTGAAGTGGGGGCATAATAAAAATCATTAAAGGGCCATAACTCTGACAAAAATCATTGAACCGGAAAATGCTGAAGATATGCACAACTAAACTTGGTACTGATCATTCCTGTAAAGTTTGGATGAAATCGCACCAGTAGTTTCTGAGGAGTAGTCCAGACAAGTTTTGTGATAGACTGAAAGACAGACGGATGGATGGACAGACTGACAGATGATGGGGAAGTGATCCCTATATGTCTTGGCTACCTTTTAGCATGTTGCAGCTTCTGTGAAGCCTGCAACAAAAAATTCATTATTTGGCTAAAATGCCTTTTTCATTCAAGGGCCATAACTCTGCCAAAAATCATTCAACCGTAAAACCCATTAGATATGCACAAGTACTTGAGGTACTGATCAATCCTGTA